>QLTV01003454.1:1534135-1554874 GCA_003457575.1 Thermophis baileyi
CTAAATCTTACCAGCAACATACCACTGGGCCCATAACCAATGTTAAGGACTTGTGCAGAGTAACCTCTGCTTCTGAAGGCTTGCACAGTGAAACGTAATGTTGCAGTAGATATGAGTAATGATTCAGTCAATACACAGATACGTTAAAGAGTATAAAAGTATTTTACTTAAAGAGATAGCACAGTCCAAATAACAGTCCGAATCATACACATTCTATCAGTCAGTATTCAGAAGTACAGCAGTCTTCTTACCAGCCTTTCTTTGTCTTAATCAGCAAACAAAGATTCTCTACTATCACAGATAGCTAGCTACACACAGAGCTTACTTTTAGACACGAAGTCACTCAGCAATGAATCAGCAAAAGAGAGAGAACTAACCATGTTCTCTAGCTCCCTCTTATGGCCGTTACTGCCAGTCAGAATGCAACAATGCATTTAAAGCAATATGACATATATACATTAAACAGTGATTTGTGGCTTGTTTATATTAACCAACCCAACCGTTTGGACAGAGTCCTAACAAGAATCGAACTGCCAAATTGCTGGCAACCGGCAGTCAGCAGAAGTAGTACTGCACTCTAACCACTGCACCACACGGCTCTTAAATCACAATCATGTAATTGCGGGGATGCTGTGATGGTTGTAAATGCGAGGACCATAAGTAAACAAAGTAAATAAAAGGCAAGTCACTTTTTTAAAAGCACCCTCATAATGTTGAATGGTCACTAAACAAATGGCTCAGATGGCCGTAAGTCAAGGACTGCCTATATTTATTTTTAGCATCTGCAGCCAATGTTATAACTTTGGGAGCACCAGAAAAGTCTCCTCCAAAGCAGTAATGGCTTCAGTGGGACTTTCTTCTAGATAAGGATGTACTGTATGGGTTGCAGGATGGATGATTCACAGGCCCAAATGATCCTCGTGCATGGGCGGTTATGCTCATGCATACGCTACTGACTAAAATCAAGGTATAGCTTTTAAACATTCTTAGATAAAGATAACATTTCATGTTACTGTGATCAAGAAGAACAGATATTGGTAAGTCTCAGACTGGGTTTTTTTTCCTTGAGGAAAAAGAAGAAAGATAACGTTTTGCTTCTCATCCAAAAAACTTCATTAGTTCTGATGGCAGGAGGGGTTGAGAGGATAGGTACAGACAGAGGAGACTGGATGGTGGGTATTGTGTAGTGGGCTTCAGTAGGCAAGAAACAGACCAGCATAACTACAACAGCATTTATTGACTCAAAACTCGAACTGAGGAACAGCAGGCAAATGCCTGTAATTTATACTCTAGGCCCACAGGGCCTTAACCAATCATAATCCTTGAAAAAGCCTGCCCAAATATGAATGTTCTAAGGTTCCCTCCAAAACAGTTGGAGTTAACAGTTAGGGTCATCTAAAGGTTAGTTTCCCTTTAGCAGGGCTTAACACATCTACATATATATATTCAATACAAAACAGTAGGGGGGATGGAAGGATAGGTACTGATAGGATGGTGGAGGCGTGGGGGATGGGTGAAAGGATTGTATTTCTTTGCAGTCATCTGGTCATTAGCACTCTCTCTGAGAGCTGTTGAGGCCACTTGGGGGTTTATCGGTGCCCTCAGGGTC
Source organism: Thermophis baileyi (assembly GCA_003457575.1). NCBI lineage: Eukaryota > Metazoa > Chordata > Lepidosauria > Squamata > Dipsadidae > Thermophis > Thermophis baileyi. The sequence continues at coordinate 1,535,745 of QLTV01003454.1, forward strand.
ACCTGAATCACAGTGCAATTGGTTGTGGAATCTTCTTGGAACTGCTGAAAGGACTGCGTTGTAAAGTGGAGATAGGTGGTGTCTCTCCTCTCTAAAGTCCGTGTTTTCGATAGAGAGGACCATTGGTTTGAAAGCGGGTTAAAAGAATCCATCTATATTGGAACTGAACACCCCTCCCTCAACAGAATGGGCAGAATAAGACACCAACTATCTCCAGTCCCAAAGGTGCATTGGGTCGTCAGGCCTGCCAGGTGCTTTTTCAGGAGGCAACTGGACTTTTCTTGTTGTTGTTGTTTTGAAGACATTTCACTTCTCATCCAGGAAGCTTCTTCAGCTCTGACTGGATGGTGGAGAATGGAAGGATTTATATTCCTTGCAGACAGCTGGTCATTTGCATCCTTTTAGAGATTGCCAGCTGTCTGTAAGGAATATAAATCCTTCCGTTCCCCACCATCCTTCCATCCAGTCAGAGCTGAAGAAACTTCTTGGATGAGAAGCAAAACGTCTTCAAAGAAAAAACAAGAAAAGTCCAGTTGCCTCCTGAAAAAGCACCTTTGAGACAACCCTGACCTGGATGACTGTGAATTTCCATAGACTCCTGTCTACAACGCAGCCCTTTCAGCAGTTTCAAGAAGAATCCACAACCAATTGCTCTCTGATTCAGGTGACCCTGAGGGAACAGATAAATCCCCAAGTAGCCTCAACAGCTCTCAGAGAGAGTGTTAACAACCAGATGACTGCAAAGAAATACAGTCCTATCCCCCTGCCATCAGAACTGATGAAGTTTCTTGGATGAGAAGTGAAACTTTTTCTTCTTCTTTTCCTCAAGGAAAAAAACAGTCCAGTTGCCTTTTGAGGAAAAAGCACCATTGAGTCAACTATGACCTGGATGGCTGAGAATCTCCACAGACCTATTGATAAGGTAACTTATCTAATATTTCAACTCTTGAGCAAAACTTGACTGGGAATCAGTAAGAATCGCTGTCCTCGGTTCAGAACACCATAATCCTAGCCAGTTCCCTGGGATTCCTGCTCCAGTGTTTAGTCCTGCTTAGACACACAAAAAAACTACATAAAAACTAATTTCTCCAATTCCTTTTCTAATCCTACTAGTTCAAAATGCATAATAAACCCTACCACACATATCTGATTTCCTTATTGCATTCTTTTGTTAATCACCAATTAATGATTTCTTACTCTCACAAAAAAAAAAAACCAAAAAAAAAAACCCTTCTATAAATATTTTAGGTCCATGCTGATATTTTGATGAATGGATTTAATTGACCTGCAAATAGCTTTCATTATATCCTATCCCCATCAATAGACTTGTTCCCATCTATCCAAAATGTGCTAGAGAAAATAAAAATAGAGAAGGTTGGCAAAGAAATCTTAACAATAGCTCTCAAGGTAAATTTTAAATTATGCATAATGTTCACATCAAGATACTCCTCTGCCTGATTATACATTGATTATTCTTAGTTGTTGGGTTTTAAAAAGTGAACAAAAGAACAGGATGAGAAAAATATATTCAAAGATCTCTGAATATGAAGGCCTTGGGAGGTGACATCTAACCATCTTAATTACGTCTTAGCATCTGGGGAAAAGAAATACAGTACATCTCTTCTTTGGGGAGTTTGAGTTTTCAATATATATATATATATATATATATATTTGCTTTCTGTTGCTATAGTCTGAATATAACATTTCATTAAATGGTAATGAAAAACAAATAACTTTTACTGAAAAGGATGGCCCTTCTAAATGTGTTCCTCCTTGATTTGGTGAACGGTAGGTAGATCTTCCACCTAGCCCCAAGCCCGTTCCTCCTCCTATTCTAAGAATGCAATCAAGAAAGTTCTCTCAAAGCTGTTGATGATACAATACTTTCTCTTTTGTGTGTGTCTGGTGCCTGATGATGATGATGATGATGATGATGTTATTCATTCAGTCATGTCTGACTCTTGATGATTCTATGAGCCAGGTCTTTCCACATCTTCTGATCTTGTTTATAGCAATAGCACTTAGACTTATATACCGCTTTACAGTGCTTTACAGCCCTCTCTAAGCGGTTCACAGAGTCAGCATATTGCCCCCAACAATCTGGGTCCTCATTTTACCCACCTCGGAAGGATGGAAGGCTGAGTCAACCTTGAGCCGGTGAGATTTGAACCGCCGAACTGCAGCTAGCAGTCAGCTGAAGTAGCCTGCAGTAGTGCACTCTAACCACTGCGCCACCTCGGCTCTTATGTTTATGTTTATGTTTATTTGTATTTTCTTGTACATGTTTGACAAACAAATCAATAAAAAAAATTCATGGCCGGATCTCGCCAAATTGCAGAAGCGAGAACAACGGCCCCAAGCCTGCCAGAACAGCCAGGTCTTCACCGCTTTCCGGAAGGCCAGCAGGGTGGCGGTAGTCCGGATCTCAGGAGGTAACTGGTTCCAGAGGGCCAGGGCAGCCACAGAGAAGGCCCTCCCCCGCGGGCCTGCCAGCCGGCACTGTTTAGCTGACAGGACCTGGAGGAGCCCAACCCTGTGGGATCTTACCGGTCGCTGGGTAATCTTGCACTATTTCTTTGAGTTTTTCCATGCTGTGGCTGGATATCTCTAATATCTTCTAGCCTGGTGCCTTAACTACTACACCAAACTGGTTTCATCATGGATTAAAGCACACAGCTTAGTACAGGGGTGCCAAACTCGTGGCCCGTGGGCCTGATGCGTCACGCGCTGGCCACCCCACCCCCGTTTTTAGCGAAGGGGGAAAAGGTTGTGATACATCACGTGATGACAACGTCAGTGGTGGTATTCAGCCGGTTCTCTCCAGATCGCGCGAACCGGTAGCGGCGATTGCGGGAGCCTCCGGCCACCCACCATGACGTAATGTGCGAGCACTGCGCATGCGCAGAAGGCCGTGTGCATGTGCAGACGCGCGCGCACTCACATTTGCGAACCGGTAGGGAAGGTACGTGAATCCCACCTCTGGACTGACGATGCGAGTTTGACACCCCTGGCTTAGCAGAATGCTGGGGAAAGTTGTATGGGTTCTAAGTTTTATCTGGCTTAGAAATAAACATCTATTTCAAGTGGATCATGGCCAGTCTGCTCAATACCAAACATTGTTTCTCCTGCATTTGGAGTACCGTATAACTATGACATTTGTTACCATTGCATAAATATTTAAACATAATCCATCTCCACCTGATTTTAATTCCTCCATGCTTCGCTCCGCGTATGAAAATATAGCTTCCAATCTGACAAGATGATATTACTGTACAATATGTGATTTGGTTGAAAAGTAACCAGATTTGAAGCATCCATCAATCACAGTGAGTGCACACACAGGTTACTAAAGCTGTCAATTTCAATCAAGTCTGTAATTAAATACATCACCGATATAGATTTTGTGTACAAATGTCACTTATTCTTCAGATGCTGCTTCTAGAACAAATCGCGCTTCACTGACTTTGAACGTGCTTTTAAAATATAGGGTTTGTTATTCTTTTAATGCATGACATCTCCATCCATTTCATTCTAACATCCTGATCTACATTTATTTCAAGACTAAATGCTCAGGTAGCTTTGAACAGTTTCCTCCCTTCTGTTTTATTCTCAGGGTGCCTGAGAATTTCTTTCAATCTTTTTTTCCGGTAGGTTTTTTTGTTTTTTTAGTTTAATTTATTCTTGTAGCAACCGAGAATGCTGTTGTCAGTTTGATCTTGCTGTATTCTGGCTGTTGTTTTCCATAATACATATTTCTCCCTTCTTCACAATTTGAATATATCCTCCCTTTATCTTTCAACTAATGAAATAACTACAAGAATTCCACCTCTCACCACTTGGAATATCACTGGATCTTTCCTTTGTCAAAAGCACCTTCTTTTCTCGTCAAATGGAATGAGAACTGATATAAAAATATGCAGGGGTATTTTCTGCATTTGCCTTATAAAATGAGGCAAAAAGACGCTGAGGGCTCCAAGTCATGATTGCTATGTGCTCAGGGTCAATGGGAGCTTTTGCCTCTGAAAACCAGTTTCTGAGAAAGAGTAGCTTAAAAGGGGTATTCTCCTCATCCTTCTAGGTTGCTTGTAGAAGAGAAGAGAAGAGAAGAGAAGAGAAGAGAAGAGAAGAGAAGAGAAGAGAAGAGAAGAGAAGAGAACAGAACAGAACAGAACAGAACAGAACAGAACAGAACAGAACAGAACAGAACAGAACAGAACAATAGAGTTGGAAGGGACCTTGGCAGAGGTGGGTTCCTCCTGGTTCGGACCGGTTCAGCCGAACCGGTAGTGACCCACTGGTGATGTCACGATGATGTCACCGATCCAGTTCGGTCAGTGGGCACCGCCATCTTTTTTTTGAATTTTTTTAAATTTTTTTTTAAATTTTTTTTAAATTTTTTTTCTGCGCATGCACAGAAGCCGAGTTTCCGGCACTGCACATGTGTCGCCATCTTGTTTTCGGCTTTTTCATTTTTATTTTTTTGAATTTTTTTGCACTGTGCATGCGTGCGTGTGCGCAAAGCACGTGCGCGCCCACGAGGTGCGCCCACGCGGCACGGGAGGAAGCAAACTGGCAGTGAGGTAAGTTAGAACCCACCCCTGGACCTTGGAGCTCTTCTAGTGCAACGTCCTGCACAAGCAGGAGATCCTATACCATTCCAGACAAGTGGCGGTCCAGTCTCTTCTTAAAAGCCTCCAGTGATGGAGCACCCACAACGTCTGAAGGCAAGTCGTTCCACTGGTTAATTGTTCTCACTGTTAGGAAATTTCTCTTTAGTTCTAGGTTGGTTTTCTCCTTCATTAGTTTCCATCCATTCTTTCTTGTCTTGCCTTCTGGTGCTTTGGAAAATAGTTGACCCCCTCTTCTTTGTGGCAGCCTCTCAAATATTGGAACACTGCTATCATATCACCCCTAGTCCTTCTTTTCACTGGACTAGACAAACCCAATTCCTGCAACTGTTCTTCATACGTTTTAGCTTCCAGCCCCCTAAAGTATCTTCGTTGCTCTTTTCTGCACTCTTTCCAGAGTCTCTACATCTTTTTTTATAATATGGTGACCAAAACTGGATGCACTATTCTAACTGTGGTCTTACTAAGGTTTTATAAAGCCGTACTAATGCATCATGTGATCTTGGTTCTATCCTTCTGTTAATGTCACCTAGGACTCTGTTGGCTTTTTTGGCTACTGCCGCACACTGCTGGCTCATATTTAAATGATTGTCCACTAGGACTCCAAGATCCCTCTCTTGTAGGCATTTGGTTGGCATCTCTGATGGAAATGATTTGAACCCCAGGTTCTTCTTAGGTTCTTAATGAGCCGAGGTGGCGCGGTGGTTAGAGTGTAGCACTGCAGGCTACTTCAGCTGACTGCTAGCTGCAGTTCAGCGGTTCAAATCTCACCAGGCTCAAGGTTGACTCAGCCTTCCATCCTTCTGAGGTGGGTAAAATGAGGACCCAGATTGTTGGGGGCAATATGCTAACTCTGTAAACCGCTTAGAGAGGGCTGTAGAGCACTATGAAGCGGTATATAAGTCTAACTGCTATTGCTATTGGTGTGATAAGAACCATGGAGGTTTCCATTAAATAAGGCTATGTGGGTATCTGAATTTGAAGTGCCCTTGCTGGCATAGGCATCCATAGAAGTTTTGCATTTTGTCAAAAACAACCAAGGAAGCATCATATCATTATGCTACAATTTCCACTTTGTTGGATTGCAAGCTCTGCTCTTTTGGGAAATGTATGTGACACACATAAAACAGGTGAGGTTTACATTGCAATGACGTGACATATTTTTCATCATTCTGCCCTTCCTTAATCCATCCTGCAGACATTGCAGCCTGTTTATAATATGTAAAGCAAAGAAATATTTTCTTGAAAAAAGCTGTTTTTTAATGTTTTCCTGACTGTTGCTATGCTTGTCTCTTTAGACTCATCCAAATACTCAGTGAACTGAATCATAATGTTATGAAATCAGTGTATTTTTCAATGTATTTTTATTCTTATTTTATTGTTTTTATTAAACAAGTTGTTTCTAGAATTCATGGAGAGCATGCAAGGCTAAATCTCACTAAAACTGATGGGACTTTAATTAGTCTGGATTAATGGTCTTCTTTCTTCTGAGAAATCACTTGGGCAGGACTCAATAGGTGGATAAAATGCCAAATCCAGTCTAAACATCTGGTTGACTGTGTGACAAACCATAATAATAATAATAATATCAACCCCCAATGAGGCATATAGTTGTGAGACATGTGTTCCAGTGGTGGGATTCAATTTTTAAGAGCCGAGGTGGCGCAGTGGTTAGAGTGCAGCACTGCAGGCTACTTCAGCTGACTGCTAGCTGCAGTTCGGCGGTTCAAATCTCACCGGCTCAAGGTTGACTCAGCCTTCCATCCTTCTGAGGTGGGTAAAATGAGGACCCAGATTGTTGGGGGCAATATGCTAACTCTGTAAACCGCTTAGAGAGGGCTGTAAAGCACTATGAAGCGGTATATAAGTCTAAGTGCTATTGCTATTGCTATTTTTTACTACCAGTTCTGTGGGCATGGCTTGGGTATGGTGTGGCTTGGTGGGCGTGGCTTGGTGGGCATGGCAGGGGAAGGATACTGTAAAATCTCCATTCCCTTCCCACTCCAGGGGAAGGTTACTGCAAAATCCCCATTTCCTCCTGATCAGCTGGGACTCGGGAGGCAGAGAATAGATAGGGGCAGGGCCAGTCAGAGGTGGTATTTACCGGTTCTCCGAACTACTCAAAATTTCCACTACCAGTTCTCCAGAACTGGTCAGAACCTGCTGAATACCACCTCTGATGTGTTCTGAGGAAAATTGAGAGCTATGTGTGAATATATCTCCAACTAGACTGGAGAGAGATGTTAAAGAGGGCCTCAGTTTAGAGTCTTTGCACTGCAGAAGGGGCCTAACAGGCCTAACTTCTCTCAGAATCCTTGAAGTCTTATCTTAGTGTTCCCAAGGGAATGCAGTCAGGCTGGCGAGATTCTTGTAATACAGTTGACTAGCAGTAAAACTCCTGTCTGAGACTTTTCATGAATGGTTCTGGTTGCTTTCACCTGACATTATGCCAGAGGTTCAACCATACTGGACATGTCTCATCAGGGGTGCCAGACAAAGAGTGTGTCTCCCATAAACAAAATAGTGAGACATAATTTACAGAAACCCATACTAGATCAGTTGTTGCCCAGGACAACAAGAACCGTGCTAGATGTTGGAGTTCCTGGACATCAGGTGAAAATGGGCTCTAGGACATAGGACTGTTGGCTGAGCAATCAAGGCCATAGCTGTAGGGCTACCGGATCAGCCTATCCCAGATCCTTGGGAAAGACTCGATAGGTGTCAAAATGCCAAATCCAGTCTAAACGTCTGTCTAACTGTGCGACCCATTGTCATAATGCAGCTTTTGATTGCTTATCACAGAGAAGTAAATCTCTAATTTTAGCTTCACCAGGAGAACAAAATTGTTTCAACTTTTCTAAGAGGTAAACGAGATTCTTTTACTACATGGCATGCCAAAACCATCTATTGCTCCTGCTATAATAAGAGATGAGAGAATGGATCCATAACAAAACTGAATTACCAAGTATATGTCATTTGGCCTTTATTTAATCTTCAAATAAGCTTTAGAACTGTTCCTGGACAGTTAATCTTCAGTTTTGTAGCCCATGTACATTAAAAAAAAAAAATGTCAGGGAATTACGAGTTGGGTGAGTAAGAGGGAAGAAGAGCATCTTACCTCAGTTTACAATGAGGTATCAAGAACCCTGCTAGCAAATTATAACTTCTGTAACATAAAAGCTCTGTTGGACTGCAAAATATGAAGGTACTGGTTTGCCAGAAGACAAAACCTCCTCAGGGATATCTATCCAAATCCGACAATAGCCCAGTTTAATGTTTATTAATCAGTGGGGCAGATCTTTGAGAGAGTGCTTGGGTTTGATGAAGACTTGAGAGAAGCCCCCATTACCTGAAGGTGCTTCACAAGGCAACATGGCTCCCTTGTTTCTAAGAGTGAAGTGAAGCAAACATCTTGCTTTACTTTGCTAGCCTCACTCTAGTCAAGAAGGTCACCAATTACTTCACCTGTTCACCTTTACAAAGGGAATTGTATGGTCTGCCACAGGAAAAGCTCTTCATTCGGATTAATCCGTTTTCCGCTGGCCTATTAATCAGCACTACAATCTTCCTAGGTCTTATAATTTTTATAATGTCTTTATAATGCTTATAATCTAGCAGGCCCTGAGCTCAGGCAATTTGCGAATCCACTTGAATGCTACAGTATTTTAAATCTTTTGTGCAGTCCCAATAGAGCTGTTCATTATTTTCATACCTCTTATTTTATTTTATTTTTTTAATGTGTTTTTAATCCTCTTTCTGCATTCAGCACTAAGCAAATATATAAATCAAATCAATCAACAAGTTAAAAAAAACAAACCCTTTATATTTAAAACAGACCTGAGCAGCACTCGGGATCCATTTTGGATTCCCAGAGCACCTCCTATTATTGGTGAAGCCATGATTTGGGGATTATTTTTATGCAGTGTCGGAGATTTTAAAAGGATGAAATAGATTCCTTAACCTTATAGGGAAGAGGCTACCCCCGGTTCCTCAGACTTTGAAGGAGAATTGTACTCCCAGACTTGCAAGATTTTGTTAATACAGCTTTACAATAAAGTACAATTAGCTTACAACATCTGGCTTTGTTTCCTGTCTGATCTACAGGTAGTCCTCGGCTTACAACAGTTCATTTAGTGACCATTCAAAGTTACAACGGCACTGAAAAAAGTGACTTATGACCATTTTTCACACTCATGACTGTTACAGCATCCCCATGACCACGTGATCAAAATTCAGATGCCTGGCAACTGACTCATATTTATGTCGGTTGCAGTGTCCCAGGGTCATGTGATCACCTTTTGTGACCTTCTGACAAGCAAAGTCAATGGGGAAACCCGATTCAGTTAACAACCGTGTTACTAACTTAACAGCTGCAGTGATTCACTTAACAAATGCAGCAAGAAAGGTTGCAAAATGGGGCAAAACTCACTTAACAAATGTCTCACTTAGCACCAGAAATTTTTGGGCTCAATTGTGGTCATAAGTCGAGGACTTCCTGTACTTGGTAAGACTGACATAATCCATCTTTAAAGTGTGTGTTTGTGTGTTGAATGGAAAGTTTCATATTGCAAACACTGATGGAAAATTCGTTTAAGAAATTGGTCATATGGGTAGATTGGAAATTGTCAAAGAGGGAATCAGGTTAAGGCACCAGGCTAGAAAGCAGGAGACTATGAATTCAAGTCCTGCCTTAGCCATGAAAGCCAGCTGGGTGACTTTGGTCCAATCACCAGGAAACTATGAGTTCTAGTCCCGCCTTAGGCATGAAAAACCAGCCGGGTGATTTTGGGCCAGTCACTCTCTCTCAGCTCAATAGGATTGTTTCTGCAGGGAAAATAGGAGGACCAAGGTATATTAGATATGTTCGCCACCTTGAGTTATTTATAAATAAATGAATAAATACTCCTGGAGGACATTAGCTCATTCTGAAATTCTCAAAACTCACACCTTACTGCAACCCTTTCATGAAGGGACTTCTGCTTCTGTGCAAAAGAGAAGGATTTTTTTTTTATGGAACTCAAAAAAAGGAAGAAGTTTTTAAACACTTTTTGACTAAGAAAAATTGCATTGAGAATAATCTTTCTACAGCCTAGCAATAGAAAGTGGAATAAAGTTACAGGTACATTAAGCTCAATTTGCTGATTTAAGCTTTTTCCCCTTTCCCCCAAACTTTCTCAACCACCCTTTTTCCTGGTCATCAGCAATAACAGGTGATAACTTCTCGGCAATTTCCAGTGAATTATATGACAAAGTTCATTATATTTCCAAAGAATCCCTCAAGCAGGGCTATAATTCACAAGATCCCATACCCAGAATAAAATTAAAGAATCACCCAGGTGAATGAACATATGCACACACTTGTGAATGTATACCTGCATGCCCATGCATTCATCAACCTACAGATACTGTAATCTCTTGCTGTATTACCTTTAATGGAACAAATAAGGAAGTTTTGAAACACTAAATAGTGAAACAGGATTTGTAGAAGAACAAAGATAATAAAAGGATTGGCAGATTGGTATTGTGAGGAAAGCATAGCATTTTGCAAGCTATCCAGAGTGTCAACATTCTGCAGCCTCAAAATTTGAGAGAGAGAGAGAGAGAGACAGAGAGAGAAAGACAGACAGAGACAGAGACAGAGACAGAGACAGAGACAGAGACAGACAGAGAGAGAGATCTTGTATTTACTAATAACATTTCAGAAGTAACAGGTAGAGATGTTATCAGTATATAATATGGTAGTTGTCTTGAATAGCTGCCATATCATCAGTACTCATAAGATATTCCACCAGCTTTTCTTCATAAACGCTTTTCATTTTGAAGAAATGATGCTATGTACAAATAGTCTTCCAAAATTTCCTATCAAAAACGTAGATGTTCAGTAGAGCATTTGTTTAAATTGTCCTAGAAGGAGACATTCTTCCACAGCTTCTCAAGAACAGTAGTAGTGAGAGTGGCACCACCATCGAAAAAGCCCTGTGAGAACTTATGTTTTTTTCCATCACGTTGAATGTAAGGGTAGGAAGCCACAGACGAGATGAGTGTGGAGTTCAAGACAAGACATCCATCTACTCTACTTGTTACCTTATCACAAAGTCATCTCTCTCATTCAAGTCACCTCATCATTCCACCTTTGAAAATATCACTGCAGTTTTCTTCTGTTTTGAACGAAGTTCAGAAGCAGTTTGTCTTTCATATGATGGAATGGAAACTGGACAAGAAATTCCGTTTCCCCAATGGTCCAAAAAACTCTGGTACTCTGTGAGCAGGGGTGGGTTCCTCCCGCTTCGGACTGGTTCTCCTGAACCGGTAGCAGCCCGCTGGTGATGTCGCAATGACATCACCGAACCGGATCGGTCGGTGCCGGTCCGTGGGGGCCGCCATCTTTTTTTGAATTTTTTTTGAATTTTTTTAAAAAAATTATTTATTTATTTATTTATTTATTTATTTCCTTCTGAGCATGCGCAGAAGCCGACGTCCGGCACTGTACATGCAGTCGCCATCTTTTTTTTTGGCTTTGTTTTTTTCCCCAGATTTTTTGTTACTGCGCATGCACGCGCGCGCGAAGTGTGCGCGCGCCCATGAGGTGCACCCACGAGGCGCGCCCACGCGGTGCGGGAGGGAGCAAACTGGCAGTGAGGTAAGTTGGAACCTACCCCTGTCTGTGAGATACCGAATTTGTGTGGTATTTTTGAAAACTCTGAGGACTATAAGTAAATGAGGCACATCCCACCGATGGGTTTTCAGTATTTGCTCAACTTTGAACGAAGCCTAGAGAAGGATTTCAGTAGAGTCAGCTCCACCTTGAACTTGCTATTTGAGATAAGTAAAGGCTTCATTGTTTTCTTCATTGGTGCCAATTCTATGACTGCCCATTAGCCAAATAACAGTTGTTTGGTTGCCCTGTCAAGGGCCCTATGCAATGAAGTAATTGCATTGGACTGGGAAGTCCATTGCTCCAGTCTTCTACTACCCCAGTTAGTTGCTCCAAGGTGTTGCTCCATTTCCCTTAAATATATGGCCAGCTTTGGAATTTAATGATATATCTGTCCTCCGGAACAGGGGTCTCCAACCTTGGCAACTTTAAGACTTGTGGACTTCAACTCCCAGAATTCCTCAGCCAGCTGATGGCTGAGGAATTCTGGGGGTTGAAGTCCACAAGTCTTAAAGTTGCCAAAGTTGGAGACCCCTGCTCTGCAACATCCAATATTAAAGGTAACCTCTTGTAAGAACTTGATGGTGTGCAAGTGCAAACTCTTTCAGTTGCCTAAGAGATATGTTCTATCTAGAAGGAGTAATTCTGAAGGCAAGACCTATACTAAGAACTTTAGAATGGATGATCTGAAAGCTTTAGAAGTGTGGTGGATAAATCAAGAAATTAGTTTCATCCCTGTATTCTCTGAGATACTGTACCAGAGTGAGATGTGGTATCAAAATGCAAGGCTACAGACAAAGATGGCCGTAGGACCAGTCAAGGTTCGGCAAAGAACAAAAGCAGTATTATATCATTTCTATGGACATTGTAATATTGTACGGGCATATGAAAGTTGTAAAGCTTCTGTTGTGGTGCTGTATTCATCATTTTGATGAAGGCCTCTAACCCTTCAGATGCCTCTGACTACAGAACCATGAATTTATAATCATGTGGAATGAGCTGGTCCCTTTCCCCTATTGTTAAATAACTGAATTTAATATAGTAAACCATTTTTAGTTCAACATTTAGAACAAAGTTCCCTTTAAAGCCCTGCTGAACTGAGGCATGATAAAACTCTGGGGAGAAAGGGAAGAGAGGAAAGTAGAAAAGAAGGAAGGTTTTCAACAATAAGGCAAATCAATATATTTTTTAAAAAAGAAACAGTATTACTAATCTTGTGTTGAGGAAAGGGGGTTCTTAAACTCACAGTCTTACAGATATATGGTATCTTCATTTCAAGCACCAATTTAGAACACAGAGAGTTACAGTACTACTGTACGGAGAAGATGGAGACATTTTTAAGAAGGATCAAAGGTAAGAAAAGAGTTGCTAGAAGTGTCTGCAACTTGCATGACCAAGTAGCAACCTGGAAATAGGAACAATGAAGCCTTAGCTTATTCACTGCAAGGTCTTCAGAGGCTGCAAACTTTGACAGAACTAATTCTATGTGGCAATAGGTACAGCTGGAGACAAGCTGGAAAGGAGCGTATCCTTCCTGGTTTGTGACTTTTGTGGATCATTTGATGAATAAAAGTTGGATTTTGCATCATGTTTGCTGGTAGAAGCTAAAGTTTATTTTCGTTATCAATATTTATCTCTCTAGGTGTAGTATGGGTAAACACTGAGCCATGGTGGCACAATGGTTAGAATGCAGTACTGCAGGCAGGGCTAAATCACTGCTCACTCCAGGAGTTTGATCCTGACCGGCTCAAGGTTGACTCAGCCTTCCATCCTTCCAAGGTCAGTAAAATGAGGACCCAGATTGTTGGAAGCAATATGCTGACCCTGTAAACTGCTTAGAGAGGGCTGTTAAAGCACTGTGAAGCGGTATATAAATCTAAGTGCTATTGCTATATGTATATATGTATGTGTATTTTTATCTATTCATTATTTAATATTTTTATCCTTCCTTTATTATTTTTAAAAATAACTCAAGGTGACAAACATACCTAATACTCCTTCCTCCTGTTATTTTTCCCACAACAATAACACTACAAAGTGAGTAGGGCTAAGAGAATGTGATTGGCAGGAGATTCCAGTGTCTTAACCACTAGACCAAACTGATGGTATGAATTTTACTATAGGGATGTTCAAGAGTTCAAAGCTGCATATGTGGCGTAGAATTTGAAATATTTCCTTGATTCCTTGATTGAAATGAGGGTAACATTCGTTAGATTCATGGAGTAAATTTCATGATAGAACATTACTATTTTAATAAACTTTATACTCATTTTCCACCCAACTATTCTTTATTATTTGTTGCACCCCACTTTTTATCTTGGGGTCTGCTCACCTCACTGCACAATCCTCTTTTTATTCCTGATGAGGTTAAATTCCCTGGGAAATTGGAATGAAAAGAAAATGGCAAGGCCTCCTTCAACTTGCATTAGAACAGGAGTGTCAAACTCGATTTCATTGAGGGCCGCATCAGGGTTGTGTTTTACCTCAGGGGGTCCAGGTGGGCATGGTTAGGGTGGGTGTGGCCAGCTCAACATCACTCATGTTGGGGTGCCTGTGGTGGCCCGAGTGCTCTGCCAGTGAAAATGGGCTCCTGAGCTCTGTTTTCGGCTGCGATGGCCTCCTACAACCCTCTGCCAGCGAAAACGGAGCTTGGGAGGGCCAGCCATGGCCCTCCCGAGCTCCATTTTCTCTGGCAGATGCACCGCGGGCCAGTCCTTTGCTGTTTCCAGGGCAGCCCCACGAGCCAGATTTAAGCACCCTGAGGGCCTAATCCGGCCCCTGGGCCTTGAGTTTGACACCCCTGCATTAGAACATAAAATCATAGTGCTGAATGGGACCTCAGAGGTCTTCTACTCCAACCCCCTGCTCAAGGCAGGAGACCTTATGCCATCTGAGTCAAATGGTTGTCCGGTTTATTTTTGAAAACCTCCAGTAATGGAGCCTCCACATTTCCAGGAGGCAAGCTTTTCCATTAATTGTTCTCACTGTCAGGAAATTCCTCCTTACTTCTAGGGTGGATCTCTCTTTAATGATCTTCCACCCATTACTTCTTGTTCTGCCCTCTGGTGCCTTGGACAATAAGTCACTTCCCTCTTCTTAGTGACAGTCCCTTAAGTACTGAAAGACAGTTATCATGTCCCCTCTAATCCTTCTCTTTGATAGGCTAGACATGCCTAGTTCCCTCAACGAACAGTCATATGATTTAGCCTCCAGATCTCTTATCATCTTTGTTGCTCTTCTCTGCACAACAGGATAGGAGAAGAAGAGAGAAAGCCAAGAAAGAGGTATGGACAGACTTGGTGAGAGTTTCATACTTCTTTAGTTTATTCCCATCAGTGAAAAAAAAAAAACTTTTAACATTTAATGTGGGAATCCAACCTTCTCTGCATTGCCAACTTACATATAATTCACTCCGGTCAGCAAATGGTGCAAATCCCTTTTTGCAATTTTTAAATGTGGACGCATGCCTGTTTATTTTTATTAGCTGCATCCCAGTCTTCTATCATGCTATATTTATATTTGCATTTTCTATTCCTCTGGGCTATTCCGCTAATGTATTTTAATGACATATGATTGTTCTCTTAGCAAATTGAGGGCAGAGTAGTGATGGGAGGGGGGGGGCTAGCGAGGAAACAGCTAAATAAAATAGCATGTTGTGGAAGAAGCCACTTTATGTCCATGCAATAAAGCTTATTTATGCAATAAAATAAACCTGCATTGAGTTCAATAGAGATATATCTAACAATCTTCCGCCCCCTTTCTGCCCCTGCAGCAGCACCCATCTCCTGCCTGACTCCTTGATTTGGTACCGGGAAGCAAATGTTCTCAAAACCCTTCAAGTCAATTTTTTTATATAATTTGAGGAATATCCATTTTGCTGATTATTAAATTAACGGCAATCTAACCTTGAAAACACCTCTGTCTGCTGAAAGAGCAATACTCTATCACCTATTTTGATTCATTAATGTATCGTTTTAACTCGGTATGACACACGTTCAGCAGTTCTAATTACATTATGGCCTTCCTATTACATCAACTCGGCTCCAGGTTTCTGTTGCCACAACTCCAATTTTCCAACACGGAACAATCCCGGGCACTCTTTCCTTATTAGTGTCATCTTTAATGTAGCAGGGAGTGTGAACCATTTCTTGGCACTGAGAGTTTAACAGCAATTAACCCCTGCTATATCCCCAGGGAAAGGTACATCAGCAAGTTGCCAAAACAGTGTAAACAAGCTGACCAAGATCAATGGAAAAACCACATTGGCTGCAAAGCACCTAGTGTATTAATTTTGTGTGTGTGTGTGTGTGTGAGAGAGAGAGAGAGAGAGAGAGAGAGAGAGAGAGAGAGAGAGAGAGAGAGAGAGAGAGAGTGTGTGTGTGTGTGTGTGTGTGTGTGTGTGTGTGTGTGTGTGTGTGTGTGTGTGTGGGGGGGTGTGTGTTTGAGTGGGTGGGGGAGAGAGAGAGAGAGAGAGAGAGAGAGAGAGAGAGAGAGAGAGAGAGAGAGATGAACCCACCTCACAGGTTTGCTATTGCATGGAAAATGACAGTATTGATGTGTTTTCCTATTTTTCTCTTCTACTCTGTTTTTTCCAATTTCTCCATCTAGTCTGAACATGAGCTGTGCGATGGCCTAGTGGTGAAGGCACTCACCTCCCACTCGGACGGCTGAGAGTTCAATCATAGATAGCGGCAGACGTTTCTCTCTTAGAGTGCAAAGGAAAAAAAAATCTGCTGTGAACTCTGCATGGTGTCAGGGAGGGCATCCGACCAGTAAATGCTCAGCTAGTCTTCCCAACTCTACCCCGAATTTAGGGATTACAGATAATGCCTTCTTGATGTCATAAAAGTCAACCCATATGCCATCAATGATAACTTTTTGGTGGATATCCACTTCCCCATAAGGGGAAGAATGGCATCAGTTTATCAGCAAACTTCCCTTGGTGAATAGGCTCCCTTTTACAGGATTTATCCCAACGTAAATTAGAAAGTCATTAAGTGGGGATGCTACAATTCAGATTTCTTTACTGCATAGTAGGTCAGCTTCAATTCTTTGAGACTTATGATTTGGTAAAGTATTTTTTTAATCAACATGTTTCTTTAAAAAGGATCCTTAGTATAAAAATAATAATATGTAATTTGCCTAGAAACATTCCCTTAACACGAGATATTAAGATTTTATGACTTATTGGCTAAAGTACAAGTAATCCTCAAATTGAGCCAAAGTTTCTGTTGCTAAGCGAGCAGTTTATTAAATGAATTATGCCCCATTTTATGACCTTTCTTGCCACGGTTGTTAACTGAACCACTGCAGTTGTCAAGTTAGTAACATGGTTGTTTAAGTGAAATCCGGCTTCCCCATTGACTTTGTTTGTCAGAAGGTCACAAAAGGTGATCACATGACCCCGGGACACTGCAATTGTCATAAATATGAGTCAGATGCCAAGTATCTAAATTTTGATCACGTGACCATGGGGATGCTTCAACGGTCATAAGTGTGAAAAATGGTCATAAGCAGGGGTGAAATTCAACCACCTCGGCCTGGCTCGGGAGAGGCGGTAGGGACGATTTGAATTAGTTTGCAGAGCCGGTAAAAATCGCCCCTGGTTGGCCCCACCCACGCCCGCCTGCTCGCCCGCTCGCCCGGTGATGGAGCACCTTTCAGGAGACAAGTCGTTCCACTGATTTGTTTAACTTGGGGTTTACTCTCCCATGCTGGCTGGGGAATTCTGGGAGTTGAAGTCCACAAGTCTTAAAGTTGCCAGGTTTGGAGACCCCTGACTTAAAGGAAAGACCCAAAATATTGGTGGCAATTTTGAGCTGACTCGGCTATAGTCTATCCTTGGAGACACAATTCCCTAATTTCCCTATGTATATAATATGTATATGTATATATACATATACATATTAATCACAGATAAGAGTCATATCAAACAGGAAAACAAACTCTATCCAGCTATCAGCTCTTGTCTACTTTATTAGGCACACAGAAACTCCCATTAACCCCGAGGTTACAAGGATGCTGGGAGTCTTATTGCTCTCATGTAAGTATTTGTGTACCTCTTTTATTGTTTTGTTTATAATAATTGGTATATCTTCTTTTTGTACGTCATTAGGGCAAAGACTTGTCCACGCCCACCCACCCAGTCACATGACCACCAAGCCATGCCCACCAAGCCACTCCCACTGAGCCAGTAGGGAAAAATTTTGAATTTCACCCCTGGTCATAAGTCACTTTTTTCAGTGCCGTTGTAACTTTGAACAGTCACTAAATAAACTGTTAGTTAGTTGACTTTTGCCTGTAAACATGTGAGAAGAATTTGCATGACTATCAATGAACGTAGGAGAAATTTCTCAGAGAATGCCAAGGGCTGTGACAATAACTTCAATTGTTAGATGAACATTTTGTTGATGTGGTCTTTCTTACCCAAACTTGATCTGAAGAATTTATTCATGCAATAGGAAAAAAAAATTGGAACTTAATTTGACTTTGATAGTTAAATCTTAAATTACATTAAGTAGTAAAATTCCTGACTCTGAATCTTGAAATATCAGTATATAGTTATTTGCCCTGATGAATTATATATATATAGATTTTAAATAATATATGTTCGTGCCTTTTGAGTTAGTCTTGATTCTGGGCAACTCTCTGGAGGAGATCAAGCAGTTTTCTTGGCAAGATTTTTGGAAGTGGTTTATTCTTCTTGCCTTCTTCCTAAGGCTGAAAGAGAGAAAGACTGTCCCAAAGTCATTAAGCTGGCATTATATTTATATTTATATATATATATATTTATTATATTTGTATGCCGCCCAACTCCCAAAGGACTCTAAGTTGGGTCTAAGTCAAAACTAGAACTCATGGTAGTTTGATTTTTGATTTTGTTCTTTTGTTGTTTTATTTTACTTTTGAGTTCCAAACAAATATGGTAACCCTATTTTCTGTGACAGCCAAGTTTAACCATTGATGTTCTACCATACCTGTTACTGCTTCAATGTTTTTTTTTCCCTTTAAATATTAATTTAAAGGGAATTAGTGACATAATGCAACCCATCACATGCTGTTTTTGAAAATGCAAAATCTTAATTGAATGCTGGCTCCTTGCCACTGACATGGGACAAGTTCAAAAGCAACAGCTGGGAAAAGCATCTTTTTAGATTTTAATTGCCATCATACGCAAACACTTAGCTTTCAACTCCTTTCTCCCCCGACATCAGAAAATACTTCTGTTTTGCAATAATGAGTACAAAGGGAGTCACTGGTTAGGCGATGAAAATTTCTTGTCCAAGATGAAATGTCTATTTCTGTCTGTGACCATTCTAGACTAGAAATGGGAAAGTCTGTTGATCTTGCTGCCTTTCCATGAGCGAGAACAATCTCTTACAATCTCTATGTAACTTCTTTCGGTCCCTTTCATTGAGTGAGTCCACGTTGTAGGATTACGAAAGGCAGAGAAAACTTTTTTTCTCTCAATGTCATGCGCAATGCAGGTCGTCCTTGATTTACGATCGTAATGGACTCTGTCCATCCAGGTTATAAGTTGGGATGGTCATAAAACAGGTCATCCACATGACTGATTTTATGCCCTTTTTTGTGGTCATTAAGCAATCGCCACGGTCATTAAGTAACCAATAGTTTGCTGCTGGTCAGTTTTGCTGAAAAACCATGTCAGGTGCAAGAAATCAGAAACCAGGGTTCTCTCTCTCTCTCTCTCTCTCTCTCTCTCTCTCTCTCTCTCTCTCTCTCTCTCTCTCTTCTCTCTCCCCTCTATCTATCTATCTCTCTCTCTATCTATCTATCTATCTAGCTAGCTATCTCTCCCTCTCGCCGTCCTCTCTCTCTACCATACC
>QLTV01003454.1:1560814-1573699 GCA_003457575.1 Thermophis baileyi
CCAGACACCCTCACCCTAACCCTAACGTCAGTGACGTCAAGTTGCCCATCCCCACCCAGTCACATGACCACCCAGTCACATGATCACCAAGCCACCCCCCCCCCAGTCACATGACTGCCAAGCCACCCCCACCCGGTCACATGACTGCCAAGCCACTCCCACCCGGTCACATAACCGTCAAGCCACTCCCACCCAGTTGCATGGCCATCAAGCCACTCCCACCCGGTCACATGGCCATCATGCTACTCCCACCCGGTCACATGGCTGTCAAGCCACTCCCACCCAGTCACATGACTGTCAAGCCACTCCCACAAAATTAAGCCATGCCCACAAAATTAAGCCACGCCCACAGAGTGGTAGTAAAAAAAATTGGAACCCACCCCTGGTCTAAATGCTATTGTTATTGCTATTTGCTGCTTTTGCACAATGCATGCCAGTTTCTATAAAGAGAAACACATTACTTAACAATCACTCCATTTGTTTTTCATGTGATACTTCCACGTGCTCAAGATATTTTCAAGCCTAATTATTTTGTCACTGTGGAGGGAGTTTTGCAAATGAAAATTGACAAGCCTAATTCCAGAAGTGATCTGAATGAGAATCCCCTTTGCATTTAAACATTCCTTCACATGCTCTTGAGAAGAGCCTAATTTCAATCAACCATCACAATTCCTAAGGATTAGAAACTTAGCTTGTTTTTTTTACATGAAAGCTGCAGTTTTATGTAAAAATCCATTTAATTTTGTGCCCGATATCTGGGTATCTGTAGGAGAAAAGCAGACAGAGCTGGGGGGAGGGTGAAATTAAGTGTGTCATCAGCTTAGGCTCATTGTGTTCCCACAAGCAACACAATGACCAAGTCCAACCCCTCCTGAATTCCATTGACCCTTATCTGGCACCAATGTAGTGTTGAACCAGATAAATGTCAGCTGCAAAGAATCAGAACCATTTATAAGATTGCAAC
This sequence comes from Thermophis baileyi, assembly GCA_003457575.1. Classification (NCBI taxonomy): domain Eukaryota; kingdom Metazoa; phylum Chordata; class Lepidosauria; order Squamata; family Dipsadidae; genus Thermophis; species Thermophis baileyi. The sequence goes on from QLTV01003454.1 coordinate 1,561,779, forward strand.
ATAGAAGAATTATTCAAGCCTATACATAAGAATCTGGTCAACTAAAGTTAAACTGAATTCAGAAGAGGTTGGGCTTGAAGCGCTTGTGGGAATTGCATTGAACTTGTGTCAGAACACTGAGGCATTTCTGGGTTGAAAGGATTAACTGGTGTCTTAACTGTTGCCCGGGGGATGCCCAGTTGGGAGCGTCTTTAATTTCCATGGCAGGAGCTGGAACGAAGGATGGGAGCTCACCCTGCCTCACAGCAGCACTCGGGACTCGAACACGGACTTGCTAACCTCCATCCCAGCATCTTAACCACGTGAGCCACCATGCTCCTGCTTGTGGGAATGCAATAACTTTAAGCTGATGATACATTTAACTCCACCAGCTCTGCCTGTTCTTCTCCTACGTTATCTTTTCTCTGGTTAAATGTGTACGTTCTTCCCCCTTTCAACCAGCATTCCAAGTATTCTTCAAATTACAGCAATGATGTTCCCCTAAAAGGAAAGCCATATATTTACTCTTTCCTCTCTCTCTCTCTCTCTCTCTCTCTCTCTCTCTCTCTCTCTCTCCTTTTCTTTTTAGCTGACAGTGCCTCAAAGGTAGTTCAACAGGCCTATGCACTGAACATACTCAAAAGAAAGTTAACAAGGAACAGAGAGGTAATGTTGCAAGAGTGACAGCATATGCTAAGCATGAATAAAGGAGGTGAGCACCACAGGAGATATATAAATGGGCTGGCAACCTTTTTAAAAGGTCAGTAACTCTCTGTTATAAATTGATTCCAGTCATTTCAGCACAGCTTTGCTGGTATCGCGCGTGGAACAGTAACCTGAATTCTTCTCAGCACCTAGACTCCTGTCTTTATGCCGTCTTCCTGTCTTCTGGGGGGATAGTTTGCAGGTTGATTAGTAGATTAATTCAGGCCAATTTCAAGATATCATTTCTTTTCCTCACAGCTCTACAGAGCTTGACATTTGGGTTTATTGCAGCCCCTTCAGCAAACATATTCAGCATTTCAGAAGGCATTATATTCACGAACTCAGCGGTGAAAAGAAAACGTTCTTATTTTAAGGTCTCTTCTCCGCAGTCTTTCTGCAGTGGTGTCATGGTCAGAATATAAGTCTTTGTAGACGCTCAGGAAACACGTGTGGCGACCCCCCCCAACCCCCCCCCAAAAAAGCCAAAAACAAGATTGCAACACATGCGCAGTGCCGGAAACTCAGCTTCTGCGCATGCGCAGAAGAAAAAAAACCTCCCCCCCCCAAAATCCACAAAAAAAAATAATTCAAATTTTTTTAAAAAAAAGATGGTGGCGCCCACGGACCAGCACCGACCGAACTGGATCCGTGACGTCACTGTGACATCACCAGCGGGTCGCTACCAGTTCGGGCAAACCAGTCCAAACCAGGAGGAACCCACCTCTGATCGCATCATTAAACATGTTATGTTCGTGAAGTGTCTGATACAGCATAAATCATTTTTTTTTTCAGATATAAAAGTTCTCAACAATTTGCATGTCTCAGCACCTTTGAAGAGCTTTCTATAGAATATGTTTTGAACCATTTGAGATATGGGAGGTTTCATGGGGATTCGTTTATAATGGATTGTGTATATGTGGTGTTTCTTCTGTTAAAGACATTGTGCCTATTTTGTTGGATTTCACATGATACCTTATAGTAAGGACCAATTATTTAAGTTCATTTTCCAAAAGTTGTTATAGATTCTGCAGAGAACATCTGCATATTATGAGGAAAACTATATCCTTCATATCAAAGACCATCCAGAAGAGGAAAGACTACAGGTAGTCCTCAACTAACAACCATAATTGAGCCCAAAAGGTATGTTGTTAAGTGACACATTTGTTAAGTGAGTTTTGCACTATTTTATGACTTTTTTCGCCACCATGGTTGAATGAATCACTGCAGTTCTTAAATTAGTAATATATTGTTGTTAAGTGAATCTAGTCTCCCCATTGACTTTGCTTGTCAGAAGGTCGCAAAAGGGGATCACATGACTCTGGGACCCTGCAACCATCATAAATGTGAACCACTTGTCAATCATTCTAATGTAAATCATGTGACAATGGGGATGCTGCAACGGTCATAAGTATGAGAAATGGTCATAAGTCATTTTTTTCGGTGCCGTTGTAATTTTGAATGGTCACTAAATGAACTGTTGTAAGTCAAGGACTACCTGTATTTAGAAAAGATTGAGGTTGATTGCAGAAGCAATATATTTTGAATAATTTTTCCTCCTTGTAATATTTTTTATCATTTCTTGATATGATCAAAAAACAATCAAACTAATTGATTCAAATATAGTTGCAGTTTTAGCAGTAATCAAAGCATATTTTTTCCACCAGAAATGCCCTATTAATAGGTCCCACTTAGCCTATCTCTGCTTCTGATTAGCCTATTTAAAAGTGATTTTTTGCATATAATTTAGGGGAAAAAATTACGGGTTGTCACTGACTTTTATAGAATATATGCATATTCTTCTGTTATGGGTCCCTTTACTTTCAGAGAAAGGGGTGTCTACTCAAACGATCAGGGCCTTTGGAAATTTCTTGGTTTCCACTCAGAGATACACACTCAGATTCGAATGAGTCCACCAGGTGTATAAGATTATGCTGTAAATCAAAATAAGTATGCGATGAAACACCCAGCACGGATCAAACAACACAGCTACAGCTTTCCTGTCACCTCGAAAAGATAAACTGTTCTGTAGTACAGTTGACAAATTCGGTTCATCAAGTGAGAAGCCTCAGTGATCAGATATTAAATGATATACATGCCTATATGACACTTTCCTAGCTTCTTAATGAACGTTCATCGTCTTGAACAGAGGGCCTGATGCATAATTAAACCAATTGCAGACGATGCTATGCGAAACTGCATCTGCGGAGTGGAGAAGAATTCCAAACATCTCACCCAGCATGCATGGAGCTGGAAATTAAGGCAGATTCCTACATAAAAGTTAACAAGTCTGAGTAAACATAGAGAAAACTCACAAAATGTTCCAAGACGTATTTCTGTTCATTTTGATGTTCTGGGGAATTTGATGTGTCCATTGACATGAGATCCTAATCACTGGCTGTGAAGTCTTGGAGGACTTGGTTGCTATATTCAATTCTGGTTTTATGAGGGCTCCCAGGGAGTAATATAACATTGCATCCACCTGTTTCGGCTCCCCATTAGGAATGACAAACACATGTGTCATTAATACAAACAGCATACACATTGACTTTAATGAGGCATGCCCCTGATTTGAATCGCAAACTTTCTGTACTCTGCTTCAAAGACCCTCGGAAGGAAATTCAAGAGTACAGGGGATTTAACAATCTGATCCTGCCAATTTTTCAAGACCTTGAGCCACTGATCTTGGACTGATTCTGGCTAAACCATCTCAAATGGTATTTCATAGACAGCCTAATCCTGAATCACATGACTGAGGCGTAAAGTCACACTGAGTTCAAGAAGAATGTCTACTAAAGTGTTTTTGATCATAAAGTTCTTTCTAAGAAAGTCCAGTTGCCTTTTGAAAAGCACTTTTGGGACAACCATGGGCTGGATTATTGAGAATCTCCATAGACAGAATTCTCTACTGTTTCTCTACTTTACTCTACAAAGGGTATCACACACTCCAGTGGTGGGATTCAAATAATTTAACAACCGGTTCTCTGCCCTAATGACCGGCTGGGTGGGCGTGGCCATGGTGGGCATGGCCAGGGGGTGTGACAGGCAGCACTCGGCCTCCTGCACCCCCTGGGAGCAAAAAAAGGGCCACAGAGGGGTGCCACACACTCCCATGCCCCGTTTTGGGCCTAGTAAGCCTCCCTGCACTTACCTGGGAGCCAAAATGGTGTGTGTAGGGACTCCTGGAAGGGGCGGGGCTGGAAGGGGAGGGGAGGGGCCAGCCAGCAATTTAACTACCAGTTCGCCTGAACCAGCTGAATCCCACCACTGACACACTCCCTCTGAACCAACTACATTCCCAGATTGTTCTCAAGGGCAGCCTTATATAGTGCACTATATTATGGTTCTACTGTACTCCTGGGTAAAGTTAGAGATCTGGAACCAAGAATTACCATCTAATATGATGTCTACACAGATAGCATATTTGGAACTATGGAGTTTAATCCAGAAACACAACACATAACCAGCCCTGTATTATTAAGTATTAAGATAAAAGTAAAGACTCCGAAAATGGAACAATCATTCTTGTGGCTATATAGATGCCTGCAGGGTTCTTTTTGTGTTAGTTCGATTAAATATTCTCATCTAGTAGAAGTCAAATGCAATGGCCTAACTCAACTTACAGTACTTTAGTGTGATAATATAGCGATCTATCCTGAGCAACCACGTGATGCCTGACTAATTTCAAATGGATTTTGTATCAGGAGAATGCAGGGTATTTTGTGAGGTCCCTCTTGGATTAGCTGAATTCCCAGAGGCTCTTTATGACCTTCTAAAGGAAATTATACAAGCTAAGTTATCTCCTAAGGTCAAGTATAATATTGCTATAACATCTGATTTAGTTCACAGAACTGATAAGGGGCAGAAATGTGGCTTTGTAATAGGTCATTTCTATGGAATACTCCATCACAATACTTCCCACTGCCTAAAGTAAAAAAAAGACCTCCGGCTGAAAACCAGACAGTTTGTTTGGAAACTCTGAATCTGAATGTCAACCTCTCTCTTCAATAATCCATCTTCTCTCCAGAAGACTAAAGACCATTGTTGTACATGAAGACTCTTACAGATGACGTATGTTCAGTTTCTTGGGTGGACTTTAGCCTAGAAGAGAGATGAGATGAGAAAGAATCAATTTTCAAATATTTTTGAACCTTCAAAAATATTTTTGTCTTCTTCTCTGTACCAACCATGGATTGGTCAAAAGACCCAACCAGTCCAACAGTCTAATTTCCACAGCGATCACCCATTCAACTTGATGATGCCTCTCAGCAGGGTTTATGGGACCCTCTCAAAAAAAATTTAGATCCAAGCTCAGTCATTCTGCATTGTTTGGGACATATTAATAAATTTTGCTTTTTCAGACATGCTGGGAACGACTTAAAGTTCATTGCTTCCTCTAAGACAGTGAAGAAGACCTGAGGAACTGCAATAGCAGCTCTTAACTACCAGGAGCCACAAGCTTAAAAGCAGGGGTGAAATCCAGCAGGTTCTGACAGGTTCTGGAGAACCGGTAGCGGAAATTTTCAGTAGTTCGGAGAACCAGAAAATACCACCTCTGGCTGGCCCCAGAGTGGGGTGGGAATGGAGATTTTGCAATATCCTTCCCCCAGGAGTGGGGAGGGAATGGGGATTTTGCAGTATCCTTCCCCCAGGAGTGGGGTGGGAATGGAGATTTTGCAATATCCTTCCCCCAGGAGTGAGGAGGGAATGGAGATTTTGCAGTATCCTTCCCCCAGGAGTGGGGAGGGAATGGAGATTTTGCAGTATCCTTCCCCCAGGAGTGGGGTGGGAATGGAGATTTTGCAGTATCCTTCCCCCAGGAGTGGGGAGGGAATGGAGATTTTGCAGTATCCTTCCCCCAGGAGTGGGGAGGGAATGGAGATTTTGCAGTATCCTTCCCCTGCCACGCCCACCAAGCCATGCCCACCAAGCCACACCACACCACGCCCACCAAACCACACCCACAGAACTGATAGTAAAAAAAAAATGGATTTCACCACTGCTTAAAAGCCTTTAGAGATTCGTATTGAATGGATCTTATTTATAAATCCCTACACTATTTGAACTTTTCAGATTGACTGAAATCTGCTACTGTACAAAATGTAACTATGGGAAATATTCCTTTCATATACAGGTAGTCCTCAACATACGATCACAATTGAGTCCAAATTTCTGTTGCTAAGTGAGATAGTTGTTGAGTTTTGCCCCATTTTACTACCTTTCTTGCCACAGTTGTTAAATGAATCACTGCGGTTATTAAGTTAGTGACACGGTTGTTAAGTGAATCTGGCTTCCCTATTGACTTTGCTTGTCAGAAGGTCGCAAAAGGGGATCACATGACCCCGGGACACTGCAACCGTCATAAATATGAGTCTGTTGCCAAGCATCTGAATTTTGAACACATGACCACAGGAATGGTATAATGGTCGTAATTTTTGAAATGTGAATTTGAAATTTTTGTGAAAAACGGTCATAAGTCATTTTTAAGTGTTGTTGTAACTTCAAACGGTCACTAAAAGAACTGTTGTAAGTCAAGGACTACCTGTAAATACACAGTGCAATAAATTTTGAGTCTACAAATCCATTTCTATGATTAAAGCTTTTTACAGCAAGTATTATTGTTCTCCAAGATGGAGAGCCTTACTAGACCCAAACTGAAATTGCTATGAAAAAGTTTTCTGAAACAGCTTTGGAGATTTTAATTTTATTCACCTCCGTCCCTAGAAAAATAGCATTTTGAAAAACGTTCCTCAAAGCAACTCATCTGGATGTGCATGCATGCACAGTGACTGCTGAAGAAAACATGGACTGATACTGAAGACACCATAAATTATTGAGGGTATTTCCCACAGCCACTGTGAGATGTTCACAGAAAATTCAGTGAGATGTTTCCTTTCATTCGTCTACCCATAAATCAGGGGTGAAATGCTCCCGGTTCGCTCGTGCCTGTCGGTCGCCATAGAGCTAGTCGCCAAGGTAGCGTGAGGCTCCGCCCACCCGCCCGGACGCCGCCATTTGGGTTCTTTTACCCTCTGCGCATGCGCAAAGCGGTCTGTGCATGCGCAGAGGGTAAAAGAACCCAAACGCCAGCGCCCGGGCGGGTGGGCGGAGCCTCACGCTACCTTGGCGACCGGCTCTACAGCGACCGACAGGCACGAGCGAACTGGGAGCATTTCATCCCTGCCATAAATAGATTGGAATAATTTTGAGACTTCCTGGAAATTCTTATAGTGTGTTAGCACACATTTTTTTTAAATTAGGAACACTTGAAGACAATTCCTGAAAGCAATTGTGCCATGCCTTTTGAGAGATATGTCCCACTCTTCTTTGAAGTGCAAAGTTTTAGGAGTAACTGCAAAGCATTACATGTTTTGAAGGTTTTACTATCGTGTTATGCGTGGCACCGCAGGAAAGCATTATGTCTAGAGCAAAAACAAAAGAGGGACTAGGAAGCACCAGACCAGCAAGGAAATCTAGACTAAGGGAAGAACCACACCATTTAGGACAGGGGTGTCAAACTGGATTTCTTTGAGGGCCGGATCAGCATTGTAGTTCTCCTCCATGGGCAGGCAGGGGTGGGGATGGGGGGGGAGACGGGACGGATACCTCCTGCAGCACTTTACCGGCCAAAACGGGACACGGACTCATGCCTCATTTTTGCCCTCCCTGGCCTCCAGCAGCACTCTGCTGGCCAAAAAAGGGGTTGCGCAGAGGCCTCCCGAGGCCCCCACACCGCCCGTTTTGGCTGACAGAGGCACCACGGGCCGGTCCTTTGATATTTCCAGGCCGGCCCCACAGGCCGGATTTAAGCACCCCTGATTTAGGAGCTTTTTTTCATAGGGACAAATTCGAACAATTGAGTTGACTTGAGACATTTCAAGACTGCTGCAAAGTTTCAGTTGGTGCAAAATTCAGAGGCCGCATTGCATTAGGTTTGAAAGAATAGTCTTGATTAGTAATTGTTTTCTGGCCTCCTTTCAGAATACTGATCCAATTGGCTTAAAAGATGATTATCTAAGGGATTATTTATCTTGGGATAAATCAACCCAGTTATAAAGATCTACAAGAAAGAGGGCATAGCTTTTAGGGAAATCTTACATGTCTCAAACAGGAAAAAAATAGTGTTTTTTCTGAGTCAATATCAGCTCTGCTAGGCAGACCAGACCATGAAATCAACTCCATATGAAGGCTAAAACTACTTATATTGAGATTGGCTATAATAACAGGATTTGGCACAATTTGTGTGCTCTACTCCCCTTATACTTGAGTGAATTGGAGGGGTGTCTACCTGAATCTCTTCTGAATGTTATCTGATTGTTCAATATTTAACGTTTCAACCCCTTTTGCATAGCTAACAGTTCCTACATAATTCTACCAAGGTTATTTTTGTTCTGTCCCAGCTGCCGGCCCAAAAGAACACAGCACACACAGAGTCCGTACAAACCTTGGTTTACTAAATAAGTAATGAGCTTTCTTAGTAGTCATTCAAACACAAATATAGCTTAAATCAGTCTTTTCTGAACCACGGCTGTTAATTCGACTTCATTAACAGCCGGCAAGAGTCCAAGGAAAAATAACTCAATTCTGAGGGAACAGTCTTTCAGATAACAGTAATCTTACTGTGGTTGGCAAAATGCCCAGAAGCAATTAGCAGGAGAGAGAGAGAGAGAGAGAGAGAGAGAGAGAGAGAGAGAGAGAGAGAGAGAGAGAGAGAGAGAAAGCTCCTGAGGAGACCTCCTCCTGAGGAGCCATTCCTGCCTTTTGGCAGCTCTGCGCGCCCATGCATTGAGAAGAGGCTCCTCCTCTTCTTCCTCTTCACTTATGGGAGCTTCTGGAGGTTCTGAAGGCCCTGGCTGAATCCCTGCCTCTGGCACCGAGTCCTCTCCAGCCTTCTCGCTGTCAGACTCGGGTACCAGCTGCACAGGCCACTGGCGAATCACCACACCAGCCTCCTCGCTGTTGAAATCAGCCACCAGCTGCACAGGCCGCTGGCGGGCCACAGCAATTTTTTAAACTCTCTACAGTCACTCCTACATTGTAGTAAAATTGTCTGCAATGTTTTCAGAAAAGTATGTGACAGTGATTTAACCTGGCCTTTTAAATTATTTTTATTGTCGATAATATTTTCTTTTTAAAGTTTTCCCCCAATGATTTAAAGATTCATGACCGATTTATTTTTAAAAAATATTGTGCATCTCCTAGACTGCTGCTTAACAATATAGAAGTAATAGTAGATTAAACAAATGAAACACATTTGAATCCACAGGTGGTGCCCTAAAGTGCAGCCAACCCAAACAATTGTCTGACCCACTTCAGTAACTGAATTATCCCCAAATGGGGCTTACTTAGCCCCTCTGTCTTTGCTTCATTCTGGTTGCAGGTCAAGTACTGCAGATAGCTTTTCTCTTACCTCTGATAAGTGATTCCTATCTTTTCTCTTAAGATATCGCTTGAATTACTTATAAAGTAAAGAGGGTGTGGAATTATGCTTCATTTCTAACCATGATTATTAATGTATTAGACAAGCATTTTGAAAATGAAGATAAAAGCCTTTTTCAAAGTTCTCATGTGGACTTCTTTTCAAAGCTAACGATCTGTGAATTAATTATGAAATATCTCATCAATGGGTTGCCTGCCCCAGTTTTGCCAATTGCCATCAAATGCTCACAATGTTTGCTGAGGATCTGAATCCGTGATTTGCAAATGGGGGTGGGGGGATAGGGGGGTTAATACTTATCCACCAGGGTCATGCCTTGTCACTGTTGAATTGCCAACTTGCCTAACATCTACTTAATTTAGAATTTAGGGCATGCAAAAGAATGAATGCACAGGAAGGCGTCTGTAGAGATTCTCAGTCATCCAGATCATGGTTGTCCCAAAGGTGCTTTTTCAGGAGGCAACTGGACTTTCTTGTTTTTTTTCTTTTGAAGACATTTCGCTTCTCATGAAGAAGCTTCTTAGTTGAGAAGCGAAACGTCTTCAAAAGAAAAAACGAAGTCCAGTTGCCTCCTGAAAAAGCACCTTTGGGACAGGAAGGAGTATCTCGTCTTGGTAATCCCAAGACTAGACTACTGAAATATGCCTTTGTAGAGCTGCCCTTGAAACTATGTTGACATCTTTGCTAGAAGACAATAGGTTAACTCCTTTGGTGAAATTTCTGAAAGTCAGTTGCTCAAGACATCCAGTATTATGATAGAATGGCCATTAAATTTTGACTAAGAGCAGTAAGATTCATTTTTCCAAATAAGACAGAATTCAGTTATATTAATAACTAATAATAACTGTTTTCAGGAAATTTGGAACACCGCCATGTGATTTGTCTTTATTTCATGAGAGGCATGGAGTCTCAGTGGCTTAATGATGCTGGAGAAGGTCTGCACTCTGGCAGTTTGAGTCCAGCACTGTGTGACCGAGTGAACACCCATCACTTGCCTCAGCTTCAGCCAACCTAGCAGTTCAAAAACACTCTACATGCAAGTAGATAAATAGGTACCACTTTGGTTGGAAAAGTAATGGCACTTTGAGCGCTGGTATAGGTTCAACCAGTGCTGAACCTGCCCGAATGCGATGAATGAAAAGTGACCAACCGATATGTAGTGCAACAGGTCCCAGATGACACTGCAGAATGCCATCAAGCCATTTGAGTGTGGAGCTAGTTCACCCCCTGTAGTGCACTCTGGATAGCGCACAAACCTAAACTGAACGGACTAGCAATCATTTGCAGCCAAACAACTGCTTTGTATTAATTCTGTAGTCTCCTGGCTAATGTATCATTGCCATACACTAAATAAATAAATAAATATTTATTTCATAAAATATCTGTAGAAATGCCAAAATAAGTTAATGGACTAATAGTTTGTTTAGAGAAGTCTTTAGGACAACTATATCCCTTATTTGAATTCCAACTAGGTCTGACCTTGATTAACTTAGAAATCACCCAGGATAAGAGCCGTGGTGGTAGTTCAGTGACTAGAATGCAGTATTGCAGGTTGACTCTGCTGACTGCCAGCAGTTCGATCCTGACCAGCTCAAGGTTGGTTCAGCTTTCCATCCTTCCGAGGTCGGTAAAATAAGGACCCAGATTATTGGGGGCAATATGCTGACTGTGTAAACTGCTTAAAGAGGGCTGTAAAGCGGTATATAAGTCTAAGACTGTGAAGCGGTATATAAGTCTAAGTGCTATTGCTATCAACTATGTGCACTAATCTCAGACTGAACAATGGGCAATGAAAGTTTCTTTCCATTTAGCTTACCATTATGTGCATTAGCTTGTATTGGGCATCAGATATATTTCCCTCCAGCCCCAACTCTAGATTTCAAAGTTTAACTTTTACAATTTCAGAATGGCTGATATTTTCTTAAATTAGACCTTTTTCAAAGACATTTTATATATATATAAAAAAATCACATTAAAAATCAGATCAAAAACTGTTGCTTTGCCTTCCTGATTATGTTGTAAGCACTACAGATTAGGCTTCTCCATCAATTACAAGATGCTGAACATCCTTTAGCATCAAACAGAATGACAAAAAGCTGCACTGTAATGAGTAATGGTTAAGACCAATTGCTATTTAATTATGTAGATGACTTAAACATGATGTTATCAGCATGTTTCGGCATGAAATTCTCCCCCACCCGCATTGCTATGCTGTTTTAATTACCAATAAAGAAATGGATATTTGCTGTTGATCACAGTAAAAATTATTGGAGAAAGAAAGGCATTCTTAATTTCACAAAATTCAATGCAGCGTATTCTTTGAACCTGGGTAACTGTTTATTTTTTTAATAGAATTAACAATGTGCCTGCCATGCAAACTAGAGAGAAAAAGCATATGTGTGTGTGTGTGTGTGTGTGTGTGTGTGTGTGTGTATGTTATATTTTTACATAAATAAAGGGAGACTAGTATAGATCTATTTCAAGCTATTTAGCTCTCATCAGCTAGCCACACCCTTAGAACCCGGGCCCCTTGCCTAACAAGGCAAGTGATTAAACCTCTGAGCCACAGGATTCTTCTCCCTATCTGCATGTTCCAGGGACAAGGATATATATATGTTTTTTTTCTCTGTTAAATCACATGGTATACCCAAATATGGGAGAAAGCATACTACTTCCTTTTTGCCTTTCTGCCCCTCCAGGGGCCATCGCGACAGTCAATTACAAACGACAGTCCGTTTCTATATGTTATATTTTTTTACATAAATAAAGGGAGACTAGTATAGATCTATTTCAAGCTATTTAG
>QLTV01003454.1:1576847-1597227 GCA_003457575.1 Thermophis baileyi
AGGCTTTGTTAACAATTGATCTGGCATTGAGCAGAAGCAGCCTGAGGCCAAGGCCCTGAAAACCCACGTCACCAGAAGGGACAGACCAAGAAATCGCTTTGACCCAGCGAGTTCTAGTTCTCCACACATGGTCTGCCCTTCGGTTCCCGCCATACCTACCTCTCCCAACCACCACTGGGATGCTCCGACCCGCCACCCTCCTTGAGATCCCATCCCCCACCACACTGCCCCCCCCCTCTATCCGGCAGGCCGACAATATCATTCATACCAAGCCCAGGGTCAGATCTGGGCCCCCATCTGCTTCTGTTAGTACACTCAGCAGAGGGGCCTCTTCTGTTAGTACACTCAGCAGAGGGGGAAATAGATCTATACTAGTCTCCCTTTATTTATGTAAAAATATAACATATAGAAACGGACTGTCGTTTGTAATTAACTGTCTGGATGGCCCCTGGAGGGGCCGAAAGGCAAAAAGGAAGCAGTATGCTTTCTCCCATATTTGGGTATACCAGGTGATTTAACAGAGAAAATATATATATATATATATGGTTTTTATTATTGCTATAATTGTATTAATGTGTAAAAACAGGATTGGTAACAAATTAAGTGAAACCACTTTTAGTCCTTGACTTACAACAGTTCATTTAATGACTGTTTGAAGTTACAATGGCATTGAAAAAGTGACTGATGACTGTTTTTCACACTTAATAACCATTGCAATATCCCCATGGTCATGTGATCAAAATTCAGATGCTTGGCAACTGACTCATATTTATGATGGTTGCAATGTCCCGGGGTCATGTGATCACCATTTGCGACCTTCTGACAAGCAAAGTCAATGGGGAAGCCAGATTCACCTAACAACCATGTTACTGACTTAACAACTGCAGCCCTTCACTTAATAACTGTGGCAAGAAAGGTCGTAAAATGGGGCAAAACTCACCTAACAACTGTCTCACTTAGCAACAAACATTTTGGGCTCAATTGTGGTTGTAAGTCAAGGACTACCCATAATGGACATGTGGGAGAGAATGGGCGGCAAAGAGTACTTCTGTTGTTCTTGCATGGTGATCTCCTAGGTGAGGTGACTTGAGTCAGGGATGGCTTTCACATACCTTCCCTACCGGTTTGCAAATGTGAGCGTGCACCACCTCCGCACATATACACGGCCTCCCACGCATGCGCTTTAGTAGCACGTGAGCCTTCCACGCATGCGCCCGACCTCAACAACGTGCACCTAGCAGTTCGAAAGCATGCAAATGCAAGTAGATTAATAGGTACCACTTTGGTAAGAAGGTAACAGCTTTCTGTGCACCTTGTTGTATAGTCATGCTGACCACATGGCCATGGAAATGTCTTTGGACAATGCTGGCTCCCTCTGCTAAGAAACGGAGATGAGCACTGCTCCCTAGATTTGGAATTGACTGGACAGGGGAAACCTTTAACTTTACCTATAGAAAGAGTGTCCAGGTCATCCAGGAAAAAAAGCACAGGGAAAGCTTTCTTTAAAAATCTCAGTTGGGTCTTGCAGTCTTTAAAATTCCCATTGCCGATCCGGAGCTCCAAAACTCCAGTTGAGTAGTGAGATACTTGCTTCTTTCTCTCATCTAAGAAGAAGTTGCTCTTTGTGGTCCTAAACTCTAGTTTAGTCATTGTGATCTCCAAGGAGCATTCAGAGCTCATCCTTAGGGAGGAGCAGGCCTCTCAAAACTGTATCACCAGCAAGGAAAAAGATCTACTGCAGGTAGGTCTTGAATTACGACCACAATTCAGACCAGAATTTCCATTGCTAAGCAAGGTGGTGTTCAATATGTGGATTGAACGGAGTTGTTTCCTGCAAAGTAGTTGAGCGTGGTCACTACTTAAATAGGCTAGGGGCGTGGCCAATTAGCCCCAAGCCTTACTCCCGAGGAGACCTCCTCCTGAGTAACCATTCTTGCCTCTTGGCAGCTCTGCGTGCCCGTGCATTAAGAATAGGCTCCTCCTCTTCTTCCTCGTCAGTGATGGGAGCTTCTGGAGGTTCTGAAGGCCCTGGCTGCATCTCTGCCTCTGGCACCGAGTCCCCACCAACCTCCTCACTGTCCGACTCGGGTACCAGCTGCACAGGCCCCCGGTGCATCACCACAACAGCCTCTTCACTGTCGGAGTCCGCAACCAGCTGCACGGGTCGCCGGCGGGCCACAACAGGTGGTTGTTAAATGAGTTGTGCCAAATTTACAACATAGCTGTTAAGTGAATCACACAGTCATTAAGCAAATCCAGCTTCCCTCATTGACTGCTTCTCAGAAGCTGGCAGGGAAAATCACAAATGGCAATCATGTAACTGCAGGATGCTGCAACCGTTGTAAATACCTGCCAGATACTTGCCAAATTTTGATCACGTGACTGTAGGGATGCTGCAACGGTCATAATTGCAAGGGCCAATCCTAAGTTACTTTTTTTCAGTGTTATTATCAACCCTGAAGCTGACCTGGCTGTGGCCATTTTGGGGCTTCAGTGCTGCCACAACTGAAGCTGTGGGAAAGGGAGGGGGGAGTAGAGATAGCTGGGGTGCTGTAGCCAAAATAAAATACTTTCTCTTGGGAACCAAGGACATTCCCACCAGGTGTCTAGAAGGAGGGGACTGGTGTCATCTAGCAACTGGTCTGTATCCTGATTGGACCATGTGATCAATTGTTTGGAGAAAGTGACAGAACTTCTACTTTTAATTAGGTGAAAACCGTGGGAACATTTAGAGGCGGTTTTCACCAGGTCATGCCAATACGACATGTCCAATAAATCTATTCTTTGAGGAATCCACCTGCCTCGGAGTTTTGATTGGCATGGGTGTGTTACTTGGAACCCTGACAGTTATTGTAAATTCAAACCGTCACTCAACAAATGGTTGTAAGTTGAGTACTACCTGTCTTTGTTTTCAAGCATCAGAGCAGTGGCCTAAATTTCAACTCTCTAAAGCAAATCTCCAGACAGTCTTCTTTCTCAGTCCAGTTGCCCTGAGCATCTACCAAATCAAACTCTAGTTCCCCAATTGTTGCATAGAAGTTGCACCTATTAGGAAAGAAGCAAAGAGAAATTTAAACTCCAAGTCTGAATTCTGTACTTCTGTACTTTTTTTTTTTTATGAAATACACTCTTCTGTTCTACCCTGGGGAAGGACAGTCCTGGGAGAAGTTGAGAAGGTAATAAAAGGATAACAAAGTTTTTTCCTAGCCCCCTTTCCCACCACCCTCTGCCTCCTGTAACATGTAAGCTAAAGTAGAATTCTGTAGACTTCAAAAGACCTTCATTCCTTCCAATATGTTTTCTTAATATTTCCCATCTGTGAATTTGATAGAGAGCTAATACTCACAGACACAGTCTTTTTTAAAACCTTCTGGTTTTTCCAAAATTCTGGAATCACATCATACCTTTAACTGCTGATTTACATGTTGTGTTGGCTGCTCCCTTCATCAATCTCAGCCCTGATTATTGGTTCAATACTTCATTATCAAAGGATTGTGAGAACTGGGAATATCTAGTCTAACAAAGAGAAGGACTAGGGGTGACATGATAGCAGTTTTTCAATATTTGAGGGGCTGTCACAGAGAGATGTGGGTCAACCTATTCTTCAAAGCACCAGAGTTCAGGACAAGAAATAACCGGTGAAGATCATTAAAGACAGATTGAACCTAGAACTAAGGAGAAATTTCCTGACAGTGAGAACAATTAACCAGTTGAATGGCTTGCTTCTGGAAGTTGTGGGTGCCGCAGTGGTGCAGTGGTTAGAGTGCAGTACTGCAGGCTAATTCTGCTGATCACCGGCTGCCAGCAGTTTGGCAGATTGGCAGATCGAATCTCACCAGGCTCAAGGTTGACTCAGCCTTCCATTCTTCCGAGGTGGGTAAAATGAGGACCCAGATTGTTGGGGGCAATAGGCTGACTCTGTAAACCGCTTAGAGAAGGCTGTAAAGCACTGTGAAGCGGTATATAAGTCTAAGTGCTATTGCTATTGCTCCATCACTGGAGGTTTTTAAGAAGAGATTGGACCATTTGTTCAGAAAGGTATAGATTCCCCTGCTTGAACAGGGGGTTGAACTAAAAGACCTCCAAGGATTACCCAATTACCTAAATTACCTAACCAACAACATCATTCTTAACTCGTGTTCCCCCTTCCCCATCTCAGTATTTTTTTTTAATGCATGTGAATTATCCCTTTCGAACTAAGAAAGTTGTTTGTTTTCCTGGAAATTCCTGGATTTTTAAAGAGTTTTTGTGCAGCACTTCCAATTCATCAAATGCTTTAAGGCAGGGGTATCAAACTCAATTTCATTGAGGGCAGCATCAGGGCTGTGGTTGACCACAGGGGGCCGAGGGGGTGACTGGGTGGGCGTGGCCAACTTGATGCCACTCACTAGGCATGGCCGAATGGGTGGGCATGGCCAGCTTGACGTCGCTCCCCAAACTGCTGGCATGTTTCCTCTTCGCACTGGGTAGACCAGGTCAAAGCCACACTGGCCTAATATTTCCTCTTCACATTGGGTAGGAGCCGAGGTGGCGCAGTGGTTAGAGTGCAGCACTGCAGGCTACTTCAAGCTGACTGCTAGCTGCAGTTCGGCGGTTCAAATCTCACCGGCTCAAGGTTGACTCAGCCTTCCATCCTTCTGAGGTGGGTAAAATGAGGACCCAGATTGTTGGGGGCAATATGCTGACTCTGTAAACCGCTTAGAGAGGGCTGTAAAGCACTATGAAGCGGTATATAAGTCTAAGTGCTATTGCTATTGCTAGAACAGGCCGAACTGACGTGGGTAGACCAGGCTGAAGCAACAAGGGCCAACCCCATTATATTTTCCACGACGGCCCCATGGGCCGGATCTGACCACATCGCAGGCCGGATCTGGCCCATGGGCCTTGTGTTTGACACCCCTGCTTTAAGGCATGCAGAGGTGCTGATCTAGCACCTGTTCACAATCCTTGAAAGCCACTGTTAAGTTCTGGGCGAAGAATGGAGGTGAGGCTTGAGTGATTTCTAACAGCTCTTTATTCAATACTGTCTGTGAGGCAACTGAACTCCCTGGCTGACACAGCTCCTTTTATAGGGAACTGATCAGCCAAACAACCAATCAGGAGAGAGTATTTTCCCGCTCCCACAGAGGACTAGAATGAGAACTTAAACTGACAACTATACACTATATACTATACATAACAGCCGCCATGTCTTTTCCTAGGATCATGTGGCAACTACCAAAGGAAGCAACCTAATTCCAGGAAAAGGTGCCGCTGCTTTCAGGAGAGAGGAACAGGCAGACGTCCTTACTTTCTCCACTTTTTTAATTGAGTTGAAAGGCTTGAGAAGCCCCATAAAGCAATTATATAAACACTTGTCCACTCCCCAGTTTTAGTGTTCATTAAAATTTCCCTTTCAAGTACTCTGATTATAGCCTCTTTCCTTTTGTCTTCTACTTCTCAGTTTAATTTTACAAATGAGGAGATTCTATAGCTCCCCGATTTTAGTAGGCGCCCTTCCGACAATAACACTTCCCCCCCCCACTCTTGATTTTGCCCCTAATCCTTCAGTATCCTTTGAGTCTCGATTACAAATGCAGTATCAATTCCTTTGGAACGTCAGTGTGTTGTGTTCTCTGCAGGAGCAGTAATCTTTTCTCAATTAACGCTTTTGCCGAGATCAACCAAGATCAGGAGGATGGTTCATTTTCGTTAGATGGAGGGGATGTGGATTTTATAAAATATCTTATTTTATAAAGCCCATCTAGGCAACCTCTGCCTCCCCCCAAAAATCTTCATATGCAGATAGTAATTTTATAAAATGCAGATGCTGCAAAGAGTTGAACAAAAACTTATCAAGGGAGCAACTCCATTTTTTATTTTAGTAACTTTGGTATGTTTCAGGCATAAATAACCAGACCTACATGTGTAGAGTTCAATTTAGCTACTTTATTGTTTTATGCCTATTTTACAGGAATCTTCCCAGACTGGCTGATTCGCCTGGAAAAGACTAGATAAGGCTCAAAGGCATTCGAGGGGGCATCAGGCCTTGCCTTCTTGTGTTTACATAATGATCCCATGCTAATTCCCTGTTTGATCCCTCCTCCCAGTGGGACGGTTGCTCTCCAACAGTATGGGAGAGAAAAGGATTCGTAAAAACAGGTATTACCATCCAGGCAGAGGTATCTAGGACAGAAAGTTGTATTCATTTACCTCTCATTAGCCTTCCACACCTTCCACCCCCAATGATTTCATTTTGCTGGTGCACCATCAGATAAATATTCAGATATTCATCTAGGACAGCTCTATCTACTGTGGATTCTCAGACTGTACATGGAGAGGAGGCACAGCAGGGGTGGGTTCCTCCCGGTTTGGACTGGATCACCCGAACCGTTAGCGATCCGCTGGTGATGTCACAGATCCAGTTCGGTTGGTGCCGGTCCGTGAGCGCCGCCATCTTTTTTGGGGAATTTTTTGTGAATTTTTAAATGTTTTTCCTGTTCTACTGCTTGAAAAAAGGTCCTCCCACCCGCCCCGGGTTTATACTGACCTTTATTCCTTGCCCGAAGCACAGCTGATCAGCTCCTCAGCTTTTGTTTCGGGCTGATTGCAGCTACTGAGCATGTGCGGAAGGAAAACTGCGGGAGGGAACGCGCGTGTGTGCACGAGTGGAGCGCGTGCGCGCGCGCAAAACATCGCGATGCGAAACGGTGGGGAAGGTAAGTGGAACCCACCCCTGAGGCACAGCCAGTGATGTTCCATCTATGTCCTGATGCCTTCACACTATTCATGATGCAGATCACATAAGTGACATTTCAGGGCTGGTAAATTACCTTTCCCATAGCTGAAACGTCAGCACAGACAATAGCTCGCCTGCCTCCCCTTCTGAAAATGACAGTCAGTTCACAAAGGGCACAGACCAGACTTATTGGTCAGACATCTGGATGCAAATGCTGAAATTTCTCCTCTTCATAGATTAAGTGAAATGCAGGCCCAAGATGAGAAGTGGTGGCAGACGGCTTGTCAACTACCAGCATTATATCCTTGTCTCTAACAAGTCGTGCCCAGCACTGTCTCTGCACAGCGAAGTACATGCAGATCAAAGGCTATGATATATGGGACTTATAATTGTAATACGCAGAGAAAAGTTTGTAGGATTTGATCTTGGCAAATTCCACAGCAAACTGATGCGATTCCCATCGCCCAGATGCATATGCAAGGCAGAACTCAGCTTTTATCCATCCAGGTTTGCATTTCCCATAGATTTTGTGCTCCGTTTAAGATCAATATATGTTTTTTGGAAGGCACGTTCAGAGAGAAATTTTGTTTAGAGATGCGTATTCCTGGGTGCAATTATTTAAAAATAATTTTTAAAATCCTTTTTAAGTAGAAGTCAACATGCAGGTTTAAATAGCATTATTCATATAGAAGTGGGATGGAATGGGCTTAGTGATAAGCATATGCAAAAGTTATGAGGAAGTGTGAAAATCTGATATTTTTTTGAAAACTATTTTTACTGTCTAGTTCTAGCAAGAAATGTAGCAGGGTCAGGAAAATCTGTCATGCCTCACACTTGCAAAACTTTCACCACACTTGACATTGGAGGAAAGAACTAGCAACAAAAACATCTGATAATAAATCTACTCCTTTAAAAGAAGTGTTATGTAAAATGCTTCTTCAGAAGTGCTAACAAAGGTGCAATTAAAGTATAGGTCCATTGGAGGCATGATGGTCTTAATTGGATAGCTGCAATATATTATCCTCAGGTTTTTTTAAATTGCTTTTTCCTTCTTCTTTCAAGTATTTTTCCAATCACAATCCCCAGGACAGTATACATTTTAAATAAGATGGATAAGCCTCAAAGGCATTTTTGAATTGTGGTTGGTTGATCGTTGTAGATAACTTTTTAAAGAGTTGGGGTGATATGCAACAGAAAGCCATTGTGATATACAGATTAAGATGGATTAAAACTGGGGAGCTCCAGGTCCAAATTTACTTTTAGTTAAGAAATTGTGCTAGGTGACCTTGGGCCTGCCGATTACTGTTTTAGCCCAACCTATTTTACAGGGACATTATGGTAGTGATAAAATGAAAGATCTGTCAAAAACCAGCTCTCACGATTTTGCATTTATTGGCCTAGACACCTCTCTGCTAAACAATTAATTCCCACAACACTGTCAAACTATTTACTAAGACTGTATTACTATTATTCTTCTCATCCTTCCTATTACCTATCTCCTTTCTACTTATGACTATAACCTTCTTGCTTGTATCTTTATGATTTATATTGTTTTATTTAGTTTCCTAGTATGATTTTGATTGCTTATTTAGTATCCTATGACTATCATTAAGTGTTGTATCTTATGATTCATGATGAATGTATTTATGATGACTGTGATCATGATTTATTACTTATAACTTGTATGTACACTGAGAGATTATGCACCGAAGACAAATTCCTTGTGTGTCCAATCACACTTGGCCAATAAAGAATTCTATTCTCTCAAATGTAGGTCGAATCCTGTTGGAGCTACTTTCCTCTGACATAGCCCCACACTTTAGACAAATTTACACAACAGGCTAACCTTGACTAAAATGGGATTGGGGCAGGGGTGAGTTCTAACTTACCTTGCTGCCGGTTCACTTCCTCCCGTGCTGCGTGGCCGTGCGCATGCGCAGTGCAAAAAAAAATTTAAAAAAATCCCCCCCCAAAAAAAAACCAAAAACAAGATCGTGACACATGTGCAGTGCCAGAAACTCGGCTTCTGCGCATGCGCTGAAGGAAAAAAAAATGGAAAAAATTCCCCCCCCCCAAAAAAAAATCCAAATTTTTTTTTTCAAAAAAAAGATGGCGGCGTCCACGGACCGGCACCGACCGAACCAGATCCGTGATGTCATCGTGACATCACCAGTGGGTTGCTACCAGTTCAGGTGAACCGGTCTGAACCGGGAGGAACCCAACTCTGGATTGGGGAGTTTATGATTCAACATATTATGGGAACTCTGTCATTGTCCTAGCATGTTGTATGAACCAGATTACACATTAGACCTTTATATGATTTCTTTATTTGGCCATGTTATGTGAACTTAGAAACTGTGTGTTTTGTTAATACGAGCTAATGTTTTAGCATGTTATACAAATGAAGCGGTCAAAAACCAGAGACAAACTGGAGAGGTTTGACAGGAGGAATGTAACAAGACATTTTGGAAAGCAGTAGTCACTCAATAATGGAACCATTTAGAAAAATGGTGGGTCAGGATGTTCCGCATTTAATGTCTATCTCTGGACTTCCTACATTAAGCATCACCTGGACCAGACAACCTACAACAAAGGTTCTCAGGAAGTAATATGAATACTTTGTGAGACAGAATAGGTGGGCCACTGTCATTTTTCTTAATTTGTCCTCGAAACTCTGGTGTTTTTTTTAGCCATGAAGCCATTGAACTGGATATCTCTTACTCTATCCGCCCATTTGTCTGAATAGGTGAAGACCTTCCAAAGAATGTGTCTGAGTAACACCACGTCTAGTGGATTTATCTATCTCTGAAAACTTGTTTTTGCTAAATGTGAACATTGCAGTTATGATTGAAAAATGCCCTGGAGCAGAAAAGGTAAAATCCTGAGAAATAGCTTCTGATGGACCTCTTCTTTGTGAAAATATAATAAATTCAAGTAGTAATGAATGTATAAGATTCTGATGATCTCAGTACAAACATTTTTGATGATTCATATAACACTTCTGACCTATGAAGCTCATTTATTTCCAACCTAATAATTTATCTCTTTTTGCACACCATCTCATGCTTGACATAACCCCATTTTCACTCATTCTAGTGTCTTAGGTGAACCCAGCTGATACGTTTCTGAAACAGACTAGCACTCATTATTCCTAATCTTCTGGATTATACCCAGCTCAATCTTACTTAGAAGGATCTTCTGCAATCAATGGCATTTGTCCTAAACCCCAACATTTGTTTAAGTGTGATTTACTGATTCACAATTAGCTGGACTCAATAAATTGCACTATAGTAAGCTACAGTGTGGTTAGTTAGGTTTTAGCTTATCACAATTTTTGGACCCAGCCAACTGTTAGAGTTAGAGTTCTGTAGGGTTAGAGAACACTAAAGGTAAAAGTTTCCGTGACCAGTTGTGTCTGATTCTAAGGGATACTGCTCATCTTTGTTTCTTAGTCATGGGAGCCAGTACTGTCTGAAGACATTTCCATGGTCATGTGGCCAGCATGACTATATGCCGAGGCACATGGAACGCTGTTACCTTTCTACCAAAGTGATACCTATTTATCTACTCACATTTGCATGCTTTTGAACTACTAGGTGGACAGGAGCTGAGGGAAGTAACAAGAGGTCACCCCATCGCACAGCACTCAGGTCTCAAACCCGTGCTGTCAGTAAAAGGGTAAAAAGGTAAAGGTTCCCCTTGCACATACATGCTAGTCGTTCCCGACTCATGGGGGCAGTGCTCAATTCCATTTCTAAGCCGAAGAGTCTGATGACGATTCTGTGGTCATGTGGCCTGCATCACTAAATGCCAAAGGCACACGGAATACTGTTACCTTCCCACCAAGGTGGTCCCTATTTTTCTACTTGCATTTTTACATGCTTTCGAACTGCTAGGTTGGCAGAAGCTGGGGCAAGTAATGGGAGCTCACTCTGTTACACGGCGCTAGGGATTCGAACCGCCGAACTGCCGACCTTTCTGATCGACAAGCTCAGTGTCTTAGCCACTGAACCACTGCGTCCCCTGAGTTGTCAGTAGACTTCTCTAAACAACCTGTTTTCTCTAAACAGGTGGTTTCCATAGGTACTGAGCTACTGAATCTGCAAATCCTTAGCTAGTATTCACTGGAAGTTTTGGAATCTAAATCCCAATCAATGTGAAGAACAAACGATTTAAGAAAGCCTGGATCTGACTGTCAGGGTTCCAAGTGATAGATCCATTGCAAGCAAGAACTCCGAGGCAGGTAGATTCCTCAAAGAATAGCTTTATTGGAAATATCAAACTGGCACATATCGGGTGAAAACCAACTCTGAAGGGCCCCTTTGGTTTTCACCTAATTAAAAATAACAGTTTTCCCCCCAGTCCCAAACAATCAGTCACATGGCCCAATCAATGCATCATCCGCTGGTCTGGTGACATCACTCCTCCTTCCTCCTGCCAGGTGTGAGAACGTCCTTGGTTCCCAGGGGAAAGTATTCTATTTTGACTACACATCCCCAGCTTTCTCTAATCCCCCCTCCCTATCCCTCGCTCCAGTGTGGCAACACGGAAGCTCCAAGATGGCTTTTCTATTATTTTCTTTCTCAAAGGAAGGTAGGTGTAAATATTGTCTACGCCCGTGATGGCAAACCTATGGCACACGTGCTGGAAGTGGCACGCAGAGCCATCTCTCCAGGCACGCCAGCCATCGCCCATTGCTCTTCCGGGTTCCAGCACGCCAGGGAGCTGCTCTTCTGGTTTCTGGCACTCCCGCGCATGCAAAAACCAGCTGGCCGGCATGCATGTGCGCGCCAGAACCCAGAAGAGCAACGGGTGATGGCTGGCGTGCCTGGAGAGATGGCTCTGTGTGCCACTTCCGGCATGCATGCCATAGATTCACCATCACGGACGTAGACAATATTTACACCTACCTTTCTTTGAGAAAGAAAATAATAGAAAATAATAATAGGGTTGGTGTCAACCCTGAAACTGGCCTGGCCGAAGCCATGTTGGAGCTTCCGTGTTGCCACACTAAAGCAAGGGATAGGAAGGAGGAATTAGAGATAGCTGGGGATGTGTAGTCAAAATAGAATACTTACCCCTGGGAACCAAAGACCACCTGGCCGGAGGAAGGAGGAGTGATGTCACCAGACCAGCGGATGCTGCATTGATTGGGGAACATCTCTTCCTGTTTCCAGCACTCCTGCGTGTGTGCACCGCTCCTGTTTCGGCACTCAGTGCCAAAAAGGTTTGCCAACACTGGTCTAGTTATTAGAATGGATGGAGCAATGAAAGGTGGAGATAACAGATGTACCCACTGCACCCCAAGTAAGTTATTTTGTGGGTGGGTGGGAGAGCTTATTTTCCATATCTATTGTTACCCCACCCACTTCCATGGACTTTTCAGCAACCACATGTAGGAAGATTTCCAATCAGGGGTGGGTTCTGGATCCTTTTGCTGCCGGTTCGCTCAGGGTCATGCCGTGCGCGTGAGCCCGCAGCAATCAAAAAATAGCTTCTGTGCATGCGCAGAAGCAAAATCCAAGATGGCGGTGCCCATGGAGGCACTGACAGAACCGGCTCCATGACGTCATCGCCGAGTTACTAACGGTTCTAAAGAACCGGATAGAACTGGTAAGAACCCACCTCTGTTTCCAACGGTTGTCTGCTGCCTTTAGAACTTTTTTTACATGGGCAGAGAAGAACACACCAGTCCCTGGCAGATGTTCTCCACAAGCATTAGCACCTCCACAAGCATTAGCACCAAAAGAAACTGTGGTGGCACAGTGGTTAAATTGCAGTATTGCAGGCTAACTCTGCCCACTGCTAAGAGTTTGATCCTGACCGGCTCAGGATTGACTCAGTCTTCCATCTTTCCAAGGTTGGTAAAATGAGGACCCAGATTGTTGGGGGCGATATGCTTACATTTGTAAACCGCTTAGAGAGGGTTGTAAAGCACTATGGAGTGGTATATAAATCTAAGTGCTATTGCTATTGCTACTCTCACTGTGTACTAATGGGTACTGCAATCTAAACCATGGATATGTCTGCATAAACCATGTCTTCCAGAGGCTGGGTTGGATTTAATAGAAAATTAAAGCAGCAAACTGTGGGTAAACATTATGACCCGCAGTTAATTCTACCAAGAAAATCATCAGCAGGCTTTCAAAAAATAAAGGCCTTCTGGAGCTTAAGCTTTATTTCCTTAAAGCTTTTATGACAACCTCCTTGGAATATTTTAAGATTTAATACTGTATAATATTTCCAGACATGATCTCTTTCCTCCACTTTGAATTTTAGTCTTTTCCATTATCAAGCAATCCTTTTGCTGCTACCGATTGTGGCTTGTGCTCTATTATTCTTGCAACGTATTTTATAATCCTCTGACACAATGCAATAAAGTATGTGTGTTTTTCTTACTTTATTTATCCTTAACACTAAACATGTTGGGGGTTTTTTTCCCCACCTTTGTTCCTCCCCCTTTCCAAATCGCCTTCACATTCGCCAGGAGATTGATAAGGGCATTGCTAATTTATTGTGCATGGCATTTTGGCACATAAAATTTGCAATTTAATAAAAGTATTTGGAAAAGGTGCCGTTAACAGTTGCAGAAAGTTGTAAATGTTTCAAGCCTTTGTTAAGTTTTATGAGTGACTTGAATTGCACGGTGGTCTCCGGGGCTGAAGGTGATGTGATTTTCACTACAGACTTTGTTCCTTTCTTTGTTGGGAGGTCCACTTTAGGCCATGGTAGGTCATCAGAGGAACGACACAGACTTAAGGAGGCAATCCCACAAATATACACAAATATTAATTGCTGTTTTCATTTTCCTTTAGATCTGAGCAATTATTCATAAATATATAGTTGACAGCAGAGGTGGGTTCCTCCCGGTTCCTCCCTGTTCGCCTGAACCGGTAGCAACCCGCTGGTGACATCACAATGGTGTCACGGAGCAGGTTCGGTCAGTGCTGGTCCATGGACGCCGCCATCTCTTTTTTTGAATTATTTTTCCGGGTTTTTTTTCTTCTGCGCATGCGTTCTGGAAACTCGGCTTCTGCGCATGCGTTGCCATCTTGTTTTTGGTTTTTTTTGTGGGGGGGATTTTTTTAATTTTTTTGCACTCTGCATGCGTGCATGTGCAAAGCACGTGCACACCCATGAGGCGTGCCCACGCGGCGCGGGAGGCAGTGAACCGGCAGTGAGGTAAGTTAGAACCCACCCCTGGTTGATAGGGAGTGTCTAGGGCATGGGTGTCAAACTCAAGGCTCGGGGGCTGGATCCGGCCTGTGGGGTAATTAGATCTGGCCTGCAGGGCTGCTCTGGAAACAATGAAGGACCGGCCCACGGAGCTTCTGCTAGCGAAAACGGGCTCCTGAGCTCCGTTTTTGGCTGCCACAGCCTCCTGCAAACCTCTGCCAGTGAAAATGGAGCTCAGGAGCCCGTTTTCACTGGCAGAGCACTCAGGCCACCACAGGCGTCCCCAACATGAGTGATGTCGAGCTGGCCACTCCCATCCTAGCCACGCCCACCACGGCCTCCCGAGGTCAAACACAACCCTGATGCGGCCCTCAATGAAATCGAGTTTGACACCCCTGGTCTAGGGGACCAAGACCTATTCCATTTCCAGTGCAGAAACCTAAATAGAAGTGTGGAATCCTTGGTGCTCTCTGAGCTTGGTGGTTTTCTTGCAGATGTTTCATTACTGAACTAGGTTACACTATCTCACTAACGATTTTATCTAGTTTGGTAATGAAACATCTGCAAGAAAACTACCAAGCTCAGACAGCACCAAAAACCCCACAGTTCAACCCTGAGCTACAAATATTCTCTTCTATCAGTACCAAATAGAAGCATAACGAATAGGTATCCCTCCAACCTCTGTTTGAAGGTATCTTACAAAGGAATGTCAACCACCCAGCTAGGGCACTAGTTCAACTGCTGAATAGTTCTTCAACTGAAAAAGTTTGCTTATCAATTTGAATCTGTCTTTCTGTAATCGAAGACCATTATTCAATTCCCTTTTGTTTGACATCTTTTCAGGCACTTGACAAATGTGACCATGACACCCCTAGACATATCCTCAGTTAGTCTTGTACTTTCTAGTTCCCAGACTGACTTTGTTGTCTTTAGCAATTCCACTCAGTTGTGTAGCATCTACAGATTTGATAAATATCCCCCCCCCCTGTCTGTTATTAATAGCTCAACTTATTAAATCGCAAAATACTTCCCATGAATATAAAAAGTGCCCTCCTGTTCACGTACCTGTTTGTGAATTAGATAAATTCATCCACCATTTCAGACCAAGCGAGTTTCTCCTCCTTTTGGAGATTTGTACTTTCTTTTGAAGAACACAATGAAGTTTCTTTTGTACAAAGGAAACTTTGTATGTTCTTTTGGAGATTTGTACTTTCAGACTTACAAGATGCTGTTAACGTAACTTTACAATAAAGTAGAATTAGCTTGTCTACTTGTGTTTCCTGTTAAGGCTGACTCCTGTTTCCCAATCTTGGTACCCACTAACTGTGGTGAATATATATAAGTGTCAGGGTTCCAAGTAATAGATCCATTGCAAGCAAAACTCTGAGGCAGGTAGATTCCTCAAGGAATAGCTTTATGGGAAATATCATATTGGCACATATCTGGTGAAAACTGACTCTGAAGGGTCCCTCAGTTTTAACCTAATTAAAAGTGAAAGTTTTCCCCCAATCCCAAACAATCAGTCACATGGCCCAATCAATGCAGCGTCCGCTGATCTGGTGACATCACTCCTCCTTCCTCTGGCCAAGTGTGAGAACGTCCTTGGTTCCCAAGAGAAAGTATTTTATTTTGACTACACATCCCCAGCTATCTCTAATCCCCCCACCACCCCCTTTCCCTCAGCTCTGGTGTGGCAACACTGAAGCTCCAAGATGGCTTCAGCCAGGCCATATTCAGGGTTGACAATAAGGAGAAAGAAGACCCAGATATGAATAAGCTGTTAATATTGGGCCAGGCTTAAGTAACATTTGGGGCTCAAAATATGCATATTTTTTGCGCTGGAAATCGGAGGGTAGGAGAAACACTCAAAGGACTTTACTACAATGTCTCAAATGGACTCAATTCCATCAGAGCAAAACAAGTGTTGTGCCAGAGGAAGCCATGGAAATTCAAAACAAGCCAAGTTATTTTGTCCTGGATCAGGAAAAGTAATTGGAGTGATAATCTACAGGACTGCTACCTACAATACAACATACAGAAAAAAATGACCACCGTTTTTCAAAATGACAGACATTCAAGAAAAATCTCACAGCAAGCAGACGACAAGTTGCAGAATAATTGTTTGCTTTTTAAAAGCAAAAAAACATCCCCACCCATTTTTCTCTAGGCCTAGTATTAAGGAGCATTCAGTATCAACCCCCTAGCACACCTATATTTGTGTTTAAAGGCCAGGAGAAAAGAAAGGAGACTTACTCTGGTCTGAGTTTCCATTGCTCCCAGGAACAAAACGCACCCACACCATTTTGAATGAAAGGTGTGCTTGTTTTGTTTTCAAAATGTAGAAGAAATGAAATGGCTATTTCAAGCTCAGGACACTTTGCAGAGCGCTAACAATAATCTAGAAGAGGGGTCTCTAACCCCCAATCCGTGGATTGGCACCGGTCTGTGACATGCCAGAAACCGGTCCGTGAAAACCAGTAAAGCCCCATCCGTGGGATGCAAGCAGCACGTGAAGCCATGCCCCCTCTCTCCATGGAACAATTCCCTGGTGCCCAAAAGGTTGGAAGCCACTGATCTAGAAGAAAACCCTACACAGAGGTATTCTGTAGCTGAGAATACATGTGCATCTGGGGTCAGTTCTCTAAAACTGTCAACTGTTCATGTCAGATGCAAGTCACCCAAAGAGGCCCTCTTGTAGAGGCCTTTATTCCAGGTGGAGATTAGAAGAGCTTGTCTTTTCCTTTCTTCCTTTGTTTACCTCCTGTTCTGTCACCTTCCTCATCCACTTATTCTCCACTGAGTCTGCTCCCACTTATCTTCTTCCTTATCGCTGAGCTGGTCATATGGGGAATGTAACCTGTGAAAAGTATGCTTATGTGCCAGGAAATATAATGCAATTTTGGGTTGAATTTTGATGATTCAGGCCATCCAGGGAAAAGCAAAGAGACTTTAATCTCTTGAGGTGCAACTTTCTAAAGTCAACTATTTGAGCGCTGCATGAATAAAAGACTTGTCATCATATAAACAGAGAATGACCAATTGTCATCCCACCTGGGGGAAGAGTAAGACACGTGACGAATTAGCAATGAAAGACCAAGAGACAATCCAAATGCAAATCCTGATGGCTGGGAAAGATAATTAAAACTCTCGAGACTGTGATTATGAGTAGGTAGCATGACAAAGCACATAGGTGTCAAGACGGTGTATTTATATTGACAGAAAATGTCCAAGAAAGCTTCCTTTTACAATATAGCTGTCAGGGATTTTTTGGGTAAGATGTAAACATGTATTGACTTTGTGTAAAGAGAGCTTTTATAACTGTCTCTTTGCCTTATTACTCAATGACACTTGGCTAAAGACATCATAGACTTTGCAACATGAAATCTATGGAGGATTCTTCCTCCACTATCAAAATATATTCTCATGTTGCTGATATCTTCCGAGCAATCAAAATCTGGGAAAGCAAGGGCATAAAGGGGAAAAAATGCCCCAATTGATGGTATAATTGAAGTTTTTAATGCTATAGGTTTGGAGGAAGTAATCTGGGGCCCTCCTGTCAGCCTTACCAGGTAGGCCAGATATGAAACACAACCAGGCAAATTAATTCTAATTTATTGTAAAGCTACATTAACAGAATCTTGCAAGTCTGAAAGTACGATTTTCCTGTTGTCACGTCTACAGTGTGAGAACTTAGGGAGCCTCTCTCCTGAACCTTTTGCTCTGTCCATTCCTCAGCTGTGGCCTGTGCTCTCTCTTATCGGATTATTCCTTAGGCAGCATCTCTTTACCCTGTCTCCCAAGGTCTTTCCCATATACCATTATACTCCAGATGTTTTGAAACAGAACTCCCACTGTCCTTGGTAATGGTTGAGTTTAACAGGCATATTGATCTAGATCAGGCCTGTCAAACTGGCGGCCCGCAGGCCAGATGCGTCACACACAGGCCATGCCCATCCCAGCTCCGCAAAGGCAAAAAACCTCATGATACATCACGATACGTCACGTGACACGATCGAGTTCGACACCCGTGATCTACATCCAGCATATGAATATGTAAGAAACCAGACCATTCGAACAACCAATCAACAAGAGAACCAATCAGCTGCTGAGAATTTAAATATAGTTCCAAACGAACAACCAATCACACAACAACTGACGAAATGGCACCCAGGACATTTATAAGTTAAGGAGAACAGGATAAAAAACAAATCCTGCTGATGATGTTACCTAGTCCGGTAACGAAATGTTCAGAAACTAAATTTAAACAAGCTTGGAGAGTAAACTACTGCCAAAATCTAAAACCCGAGATATAAGTATTTTGTATTATTTCAGTGGTTGAATTTATTTAGTTAATAACATTTGTAATGTACCTCCCAAAATTAGATTCAGGATGGTATACATCAAAGCTTAAAATTTTGGGCTCCATTGTGGTTGTAAGTCAAGGACTGTACCAGCTGGAAGAACATTCGTAGATGTCTCTCCAAAGATGAGAGATTTTCAGCTACCAAAGGGATATGAAGTATTGTTCTCCATTTATATTCCTCTATTGAATGTTGCCCAGTCTGATTTTATTGCCTTGTTTATGGATATTACCTGTTCCTATTATGCTCTGCCATTACAATTATTCTTCTGTTATGCTTTGCTTAATAAAATCTCAGGTTTTATCTCATTTGTGCAATTATTGCTTTCAAATCCATGAACCTTCTGCCCAGATTTTAGTCTGGCAAAACCCAATGTTGTTGCAATAACTGAGTCACTCTTGGAGTATTTCACCCAGCATTTGTCATATCATGGATCTACTGTCCGGAATGAAGTCCAGTTATTATTCATCCTTTGCCTGAGAAATAATCCACAGTGGGTAGAGACAGGGTTGGACAGACTTCCAAAAATTGTTCATCAGAATGGGACAACGCTCTCTGCGATCTTTGTAACTCTCAGAGCATTTCAGAGCAGATAGACTGACATTTTGGGGACTTTCATTTTTTTCTGTTTTGGAGAGTTGAGTTTTTAAAGGGGTGAAGAGAGTGTTTTAAGCTAAACCTCTGAAGCTGTCTGAAAGAGCCGAACACTAGCGTATATTCCCTAGTCTGGGAAAAAAAATGCTCACATCTCCTTTATAAGCTGTCCAAGATCTTTTCTTCTATCTTTTCCTTAACATAACAAGGATGTTAGCAGATCTGGTTCCTTTGAAGAGCAAAGATTTCTTTTCCACTGCTTCTGGGACTCCCCATGTCACTATGTAAATCTGTTGAAAAAGTCTGTCTAAAACAAACTTCTGAACTTCCTCATAAAGTTCAGAAAGCAAGGGCAACTTCCAATCTGGTAAATGGTTCTGACAATTTTAATAAGCCTGTTTCCAAACTACTCCCCACAATGGACAGCTACACGAAACAAACTTAGCCTAGTCTAACTAATTGTCAGTGAAGAGCCAGAAAGTGTTGTCTCTCCAAAAATGATTTAGTAAATGTGTAAGGTGAATTCTTCATTTCTTTTCTAATGGAATATTTCTGTCATAACTTTCCTCACGACTAGATTTAGTAATTTAATATGGCTGCCATCGCAAGCCAGGACTTATTAGATTGGATAAATCTGTGAAACTGAGAAGGTATCTAGAGGGAGTTGGGTTTTGTTCTTTGCAGTTTATGTTTTTATCAGCGGAACAGGTGACATTTCTTTACCCAAAGTCAGCTTTTTCTGTCCTAGCAGGGCACACAAAGCATTGCAGAAGATACTTTTGTCAGTCCTGAGTTTTGAATAATTTGTTTTTCCACGAAGTATCCTCCAGGCATGCTGAAGGAGAAGTTGGACTAGAGGACCTCCAAGGTCCCTTCCAGCCATATGATTCTAAGTACCATCATTATTAAGAAGCATGACTAAACTGGGCTGAATCTATGATGGAGGCTATCACAATGAAGGGCCACCAGACTTGAGAAAATGATTTAATTAAAGGAAACTCAGCTTCTCCAAGCTGATCTTCTCCAGATGAACTGAACCTCAACTGTTAGAAGGTCCAGTAAGGCTGAAGAACTGTAGGAAATGAAATATAATATATCTCAAGGCACCAGATGCCGACCCTTTTATGACCCATGGTGCTGACATTATTTCTGTATGCTAAATCTGCTGCATTCTTAAGAATGCTAATTGAGTGCATTATAATGCAAATTGAGTGCATTGTTCATTTAGACAACATGAAGATAACTCAGTCCTTCCCATTCTGCTTAAGTGGAAATACAACTGGAGCTACAAGGAGTAAGAATCTAGATGCAATTTTTTTTTATGGCTGTCCAGACCCTCTGGAATATACTTCTCTCCCAATGCAACAATTGCCCACTTCAGTCACCCACTGGAAAATAATGAAAATGGCTTTTCCAACAGGCTTTAGACAGGGGTGGGTTCCACTTACCTTCCCCACCGGTTCGCATCGCGAGGTTTTGCGTGCGCGCGCTCCCTCCGCTCGTGCACGCGCGCGTGCACGTTCCCTCGGGC
>QLTV01003454.1:1601816-1614948 GCA_003457575.1 Thermophis baileyi
GGATAATTGGCCAATTAGACACACAAGCAATTTGTCTCCGATCCATAAGCCCTCAGTGTACATACAAAACAACAAAGTGATATAATCATAAGATACCAATAATATCTTATGATTGTAGAGCATCAAGAAAACATCAGAATAGAACTCTTCATAGCCAGATGGTGAAGGAATCAAAACAAAAATATTTGTGAGGCATTTTCCTTTTCTTCTTCTTTTGTTTCTTTTTGCCATGTCCTCCTTCCTCCTCCTAGTCTCTCTCTGGCTCTGTTGATACAACTCAATTCACCAGGTTACTAAAGCAACCCAAATGAAAGAAGGTCTGAGTTTGCTAAGAAACAAAGAAACAAACAAATAAATAAGTCCAAGGTTAACTAGAGGTAGTCCTTGACTTACAACCATTCATTTAATGACCGTTCAAATTTACAACGGCACTGAAAAAAGTAAATGATGACCATTTTTCACACTTTAAGATCATTGCAGCAACCCCATGGTCATGCGATCAAAATTCAAATGCTTGGCAACTGACTCATATTTATGACGGTTGCAGTGTCTCAGGTTCATGTGATCCCCCTTTGCGACCTTCTGACAAACAAAGTCAATGGGGAAACCAGATTCACTTAACAACCGTGTTACTAACTTAACAACTGCGGCGATTCAGTTAGCAACTTTGGCAAGAAAGTGTTGTGGCTTGCCCCCGTCCCGTGCAGCTGCTCATGGATCCGGACGACCACGAACAGTCCATAGGGTGGCAAGAGCGGTCTGTAGCGCCAGCACCGGAGTCCAAGACCGAAGAGGAAGCAGGGCCAGAGGAAGATGCGCAATCTGGGCCTTCTGCACCTCCTCAGCAGGAGTTCAGTGACTCCAGTGAAGAGGAAGGGCCTCTGATTGATGCCAGAGCACGCAGGGCAGCTAGCCGGCAAGAGTGGCGGTGTAGAAGGAGGTCTCCTCGAAAGTAAATTTGCAGACGAACAAATAATTAAATAATAAATAAATACAGGTAGTCCTCGACTTACAACAGTCCATTTAGTGACCATTCGAAGTGACAACGGCACTGAAAAAAAAGTGACATGGCCGTTTTTCACACTTACAGCCGTTGCAGCATCCCTGTGTTCACGTGATCAAAATTCAGAGGCTTGGCCACTGCCTCGTATTTATGACGGTTGCCGTGTCCCGGGGGGGGGCGGTCAGGTGATCCCCTTTTGCGAACTTCTGGCAAGCAAAGTCAATGGGGAAGCCTGATTCCCTTAACAACAGTATTACTAATTTAACCACTGCAGTGATTCACTTAACAATCGTGGCCAGAAAGGTTGTAAAATGGGGTAAAATTCACCTAACAACTGTCTCGCTTAGCAACAGAAATTTTGGGCTCATTTGTGGTCGTAAGACTTTACCTGTATGTCATGGATTCTTGCACTGGATGGAGGTTGGACTAGATGACTCGGGCTTCTTTTAAACAGCTCTATTTTGTGTTTCTATGTGGTAGATTAATGCAGTAGGCAAGACAATGGATTAAATGATCTCCAAGAATCCTCCTTCTGAACCTTTTTTCTTGAAGCTGTAAACAACGTTCTCGTCCTTAGCTGACCTGGCTAAGAACTTAACATTGTGAACATAGCCCCTTCCATTGTCTTCCTGCTTCCCTTTGTCTTCCTCCTCTCATTCATCTGTCACTTCTCTCTCTTCTTTCTCCCACACATGGACACACGGCAACTGCTACATGCTATTGTGTGTGTGTGGTCTTGTTTTTTTTTTTAATGACATTTACCGGAGGAAAGTTTTATTCGTGACATTTACTTCCAAGCTCCCTAAAAGTTTGTGTCAAACCCAGCCATTTACAAGGTTCTTAACACCTTGTAAATAATATATAACAGATTCTGAATTCACTTCGTGGCTGTTTTGTTCTATCCATTGGAAAACAATTGGTTTGTGAAAGGTGGTGCTAACAGGAACTAGTCAAAGCTGATTCGGGTTCCTTGTAATCTTTACTCAGAAGATACACCAAAGCTCCGAAAGGTTAATGAACCACTTGTGGTAGCATTTTCTTCCACACTTTAACTCTGCTTTATTCCAGATAGAACGATTAACTTCTCAACTAACCTTTCTACTTGTTACAGACATTCTGCTCACTAAAGCTTTCTATTGATTTTTTTTTTCCTGGGATCCTTTTATAAAATGTAGCTTTAAATGCCTGCTTTTTTCATGGTCAAGTTAGCATCTGGCTCTATGTTCACACAGATGAATTTGCAGGGTATTCCCCCCCCTCCACATCTTTCCCTTTTCTCTTAAAAATAAAATCGATCATGCTGCTACTAATAATGTCTCCTAACTTCCATATTGCAAAAATTATTTAAATTGCCTCAGATCCCTTCCTTTTTTTAAGTCTACAGAAATACGAGAAGCAATATTAAACAGGTGCGTTAAACGTGATTTGTCTGTGAAGCACAAAATAATTACAGAGCCGAGGTGGCGCAGTGGTTAGAGTGCAGTACTGCAGGCTACTTCAGCTGACTGTTCAGCAGTTCAGCGGTTCAAATCTCACCGGCTCAAGGTTGACTCAGCCTTCCATCCTTCCGAGGTGGGTAAAATGAGGACCCAGATTGTTGGGGGCAATATGCTGACTCTGTGAACCGCTTAGAGAGTGCTGTAAAGCACTGTAAAACGGTATATAAGTCTAAGTGCTATTGCTAATCTCCAGGTTTCTCCTCCTGGTTTTTCATTTTGCCTAAGGGGTAAATAAATTGTAACCTGAGTCCCTTTCTGTGCCTATTTTCCCAGACCCTTTTTAAAAATCAAAATGACCAAAAAAATCTGTAGCATTGAGAAATACACAGAAACTATATTATAATTCCTAAGAGGCTTAAGCACATTGAAGAAAAGAGCCCTCCACACCCTAAAAGTAAAAATTGAATCTTGCAACGCTTCCGACAGAAATAACTTGGTCATTTTTTAGTATACCCTAATCATAGCATAGAGAGCTAGCTAGTCTAGTGGTGAAGCTGTGTCAGATTATTCATGAACTGGGAGAGCCAATGGTAGCAAGGTCAGCCAATGAATAGGAATAGCAACTAAGTCAGCCAATGGGAGCTAAACACTTCTGAGTCTGTGCAGAGAATCGAAACTGAAGAAGGAAGGCTGGGCGTGGCTCAGCCCACTCTGTACTCTCAGTCCACTCTGAACTCTGAACTGAAAGCTTGTCTGCTGCTGGAAATGAAACTACTTGTAACTGTTGCTACATTGAAGAAATAATCTACTTGTGGTATTGTATATATATTATTATGTTTATAAAGAAGTTAATGAATCAAGCTGAATCAGTTATCTGTGTGTGCTTCTGGTTTTGATTTATGCAACAAACTCTGAGAAGCTGCTGGCCTAGAAACCAGGGAGTTCCAGTTCCACTTTAGACATGAAAGCTGGCAAATCACTCTGTTCCCAAGCGCCCCATAGGCGACCAAACACTTTTCACCAGGATGGAGAAATGATGGACACTCAAAGCTTCGTGTGCTTGCAAAGGGGATGGTTTGAAATGCAGTGATTAGCTCTGTTTCAAAGCATCTCCTTTGCAAGCAGACAAAGCTTCATCTCCCTCTGGGTGAAAAGTGTTTGGGCAGCTACCACTGGCCCCACCCTCTCTGTCCCATTGTCTGTTTGCCTGCGGCCTCAATCAGGGCCAAGCTCTCCAGCCTCCACCGGCCCTGCCAGGAGGGTGAAGAGCAGCGGTGAAATCCAATTTTTTTTATCACTGGTTCTGTGGGCGTGGCTTGGTGGGCGTGGTGTGGCTTGGTGGGCATGGCTTGGTGGGCGTGGCAGGGCAAGGATATTGCAAAATCTCCATTCCCACCCCACTCTGGGGCCAGCCAGAGGTGGTATTTGCCGGTTCTCCGAAGTACTCAAAATTTCCGCTACCGGTTCACCAGAACCTGTCAGAACCTGCTGAATTTCACCCCTGGTTTTCCCTTTTTCTCTCTTCTTGCAGCTTGCCAGTCAGTTTGAAGAGAAGCCCAACGTTATAGCTCACTTCCATGAATGGCAAGCTGGCCCCGGCCTCATTCTGTGCCGGTTCAGGAAGATTCCAGTTGCAACCATTTTCACAACTCACGCGACCCTGTTAGGGAGGTACCTCTGTGCAGCGAGCATAGACTTCTACAAGCATTTGGACCAGGTAAGTAAATGCAGCTTGTCTTTGTCTCTCTTCTCTGGGGCCAGCCAGAGGTGGTATTTGCCGGTTCTCCAGACTACTCAAAATTTCCGCTACCGGTTCTCCAAACTACTCAAAATTTCCACTACCGGTTCTCCAGAACCTGCTGGATTTCACCCCTGGTGAAAGGCCCCCTCAAGGTGCCATGGTCAAGAAGTGTCCCAGCAGCAGCTGGGCCAGCAGGCAGGGCAGTGGAGGCTGGGGCATGCCGAGAGCTTGGCCCATTGCAGCTGCAGGCAAGCAGACAGTGGGACGGAGAGGGCGGGGCCAGTGGTAGTTGCGCTCCCACTCCCGTCGGCCCCTGCGCTCGCCGCCTCCTGCACTTAAAAAAAATAAGACCTCCCCAAAAATAAGCCCGAGTGCTTATTTTCAAAAGAAAATAAGAACGGGTCTTATTTTGGGGGAAACACGGTAGTAGTGAAGGTATCAGGCTAGAAACTGGGAGACAGCATTCTACTGCCATCTTAGGCACAAAACCAACCTTGGGCCAGTCACTCTCTCTCAGCCCTAGAAAGAAGGCAATGGCAGACCATGTCTTAAAGCTTGCCAAGAAACCTGTAGGAACTTGCGCATACGGATGTTAAGAGTCAAGAATGACTCAAGGGACAGACACACATATACATACAAGATTCTGACAGTATTAGACATAACCAACACCTTGCAATCAAGGTTTTTTCCCCATTTTGAATACAGGTTCTCTTCCTCACCCACATCACATACACACCTCTTGTTGAGACAAGATTCAAGAGATCCTTCTTGAGAGGCACTCAAAAGAGGATCCAGTGCAGTCTACTAGATTTCAAAAAAAGCATATTACTTTGTCCCATTTATATAGGATCCCCTCTTCAGTCTGATACAATCTGTAGGAGAAAAAGAAGCAGAGCCTGGGGGAAGAGAGTCAAAAGAGGACTCAGCCTGGAGTCATTACATTCCCAGAAATGGTCCAAGTCCAAGCCATTTTGAATTCCATTAACTCTTACCTAGCACCCATTTAGTGCTGACCATTAATTTATTAGATTTTTTTGTGAATATGGCATGAGCCATAAATCACCTTAACTCACGGGTGTCAAACTTGTGGCGTCACGTTGCCATCATGTGATGTTTCGCGACATTTTTTCCCCTTCGCGGAGCTGGGGTGGGCATGTCCTCCGCGTGACGCATCCGGCCCGCGGGCCACCTGTTTGACACCCCTGCTAACTGAACCTTAACACCTGGTCCTGATTCTTCACACCTGACACTAGCATTCATGTAGCTTAGCTCCATTTACCTGGGCAATCCTACAATGTTAAACCCAATGCATTTGCAGCCTCATCTCCAAGTCTGCTTTCCCAGCCTGCCAACAAATTGGCATATTAACATATTGTGGACCTCATGATACATCTAACATATCTAATTTAATTTTAATTGGCTTGGAAATAGCGCAATTGTATTTCGATTTTGGAAAGCATAGATTGAACATTGCACAGCCTGTTGAAAACTGTCAGACATTCTAAGAAATCTACAGTTGTAGTTGAAGCAGAACATGGCCTTAATTCTAATTTTTATTTTTTTAAAAAATCACCAAAGCAAATAAAAGAAATTTTCCTTTGGTTATCGGTTAATATTCAACATTTACTATATGTTGAATATTTCTCTTCTAAATTAATTACCACAAAATATCTCAATGGTCACATTGAGCTGCCTGGCTGTAATACATCAACCAACCAATGATGGGCAAAAAGTAAATGGTCAAATGCAAGAAAACCATCTGCAATTAGTCCAAAGGTGCTTTTTTCAAGAGGCAACTGGACTTTCCGGTTTTTCTTTGAAGACGTTTCGCTTCTCATCTGAGAAGCTTCTTCAGCTCTGACTGGATGGTCATCTATCTCCAATCTACAACACAGTCCTTTCAACAGTTCCAAGAAGGCTCCACATCCATTTGCATCACTCAGATGACCCTGATGACACAGATAAACCTCCAGGTGACCTTAATGACCCGCTAAAAGAATGCAAATGTCCAGCTGTCTGCAAGGAGTACAAATCCTTCCATTCCCCACCATCCAGTCAGAGCTGAAGAAGCTTCTTGGATGAGAAGTGAAAAACCAGAATGTCCAGTTGCCTCTCGAAAAAAAGCACCTTTGGGATAACCATGACCTGGATGACTGAGAATCTCCATAGATGTCTGCAATTAGGAAATATTTGAAGCATCAGAACAACTAGGTTCTCAAGGTTGACTCAGCCTTCCATCCTTCCGAGGTGGGTAAAATGAGGACCCAAAACTGTTGGGGGCAATATGCTGACTCTGTAAACCACTTAGAGAGGGCTGTAAGGCACTGTGAAGTGGTATATAAGTCTAAGTGCTATTGCTATTGCTATTGCTAACTAGACACAAAGACAGTTTTTCCCTCCCATGGCATCACTCTGCTAAACAACTAATTCCCACAACACTGTCAAATTACCTAATAAGGCTATATTACTATTATTCTTCTCATCTTTCCTATTACCTATTTCCTTATCTTCTTATGACCATAACTTTGTGGCTTGTATCTTACGATTTATATTAATTGCTTTATTTAGTATCCTAGTATGATTTATGTTGATTGCTTATTTAGCATCCTATGACTATCACTAAGTGTTGTATCTTATGATTTATGATGAATGTATGTTTATGATGATTATGATCATGATTTATCATTTGTTGCTTGTATGTACACTGAGAGCTTATGCACCAGAGACAAATTCCTTGTGTGTCCAATCACACTTGGCCAATAAAGTTATTGTATTGTATTGTATTGTATTGTATTGTATTGTATTGTATTGTATTGTATTGTATTGTATTGTATTGTATTCTATTCTATTCTATTCTATTCTATTCTATTCTATTCTATTCTACTCTAGACTGAGAGGCTGAGATTCAGAGGGGGACATCCAAGCTGGATCTCATCAGGAAGTTTGCAAATTGTTGCCTTTCTCCAGATCATTATGCATTATTAATTGAATGTAGTAAATTATTAATACAAATGGGTTCATTAATTTTGGGAAGTTTGGATCAAGATCTGAATTTTGGAATAGCCCAATGCCTTTTAACAAGATGTTCTTCCTACACACCCACAGACATGGAAAGCCAGCAAAGAAAAACACACAGCACTCTCCAACAAGAAAATAATGAGGCCGTTGCTTGCTCATCTGGGCAGATCACTTTCCAGTGCTATAAAGTTTAGCAGAAAGTCAGAATTAGATCAGCGATCTTAATTCGTAGAACTTTTCTTGATGTTGTAACAGCTGGATTTGGATAATGTGCACATTGTCAGTATTGTTACTACCACCTTGTTTGCACATACACAGTAACCTGATACCATACCCAAAGCTAGTAAACTTGCCAAGGCTTTCAAATCCACACAAGTGGATTTATAACCATCGGTTTAGCAAATGTTCAAAGTTACAACAACACTAAAAAAAGATCGGTCCTCACACTTATGATTGTTGCAGCATCCTTATGGACACAGGGTCAAGAGCAGGCACTTGACAATCAGCATGTATTTACAACATTTGTAGCATCCTGGAGTCATGATGTAATCCTTATCTGCAACCTTTCTAGCCAGCTTCTGACAAGCAAAATCAATGGAGGAAGCCCCATTCTCTTCATGACTGCATGATTCACTTAATCACGGCAATGATTTGTGGCAAAAAAAATCATAAAATCAGGTATGATTCACTTAACAACTGCTTTGCTCAGCAATAGAAATTCTGTTTCCAGTTGTTGTTGTGTCCTAGCACGGCAAGCCCTACGAAATGACACGCACACACTGTTTGTCAAATAATATCCTTTTACTACTAATAAAGGATTCTTAGTAGCTAGATTTTAAAGTCCTTAAATAATAATAAAGTCCATCGTGCCAAAAGTCCGGTATAAAGTTGGCCAGAATTCAAACCCCCAAAGTAAACAGTCAATTAGTTCCTCCGTTATCAGGAACTCACAGACGTTGGCAAAAAGCCCAGAATGAATTAGTTCAGCAACTCCAGAAATCAAAGCCGTAGAAATCCCAAGAGCAGCAAGACGTGGTCAAAGAAAATGCAACAAGTTGTTTCCAGCGCTGGCTTCAGTGTGCTGAAGCCTTAAATAGCCTTAGGGCGTGGCCAATCAGCCTGCATATTTACACGCGAGGAGACCTCCTCCTGCAGAGCCACTCCTGCCTGCTAGCTGCCCTGCGTGCCCTAGCATCAAGCAGAGGCTCCTCCTCTTCTCCTGAGTCACTCAGCTCCAACTGAGGAGGTGCAGAAGGCCCTGGTTGGCTGTCATCCTCTGGCACTGAGTCCCCCTCGGTATCTGACCCATGTGCCAGGTGAACAGGACGATAATGCCATGCCACAGTTGGCTCTTGGTCCTCTGGATCCATGGGCGGCTGCGCGGGACTCGGGCAAGCCACAACAGTTGTGGTCGTAAGTCAAGGACTACCTGTACTCATTGATCCAGGATATTCTGTATACTATGAACAAAACTGGTTTACTTCTGAAGGGAAATGCATATGGCATAAAGTCATAATCATAACCAAACGACTGAAGAAATTTCAGAAGTCCTGGGAATTGCAACAGGTCTACTAATATTCCAAGTCATTGCAATCCAGTTCTACTAAAACTCTGTGCAATGTAAAGCATATATAGTCAATGTAATTTATCTGTACTTGAAATCATGTTCATCATTTTTCGAAAATGCAGAGCCAGAATTTAGAAGATTTATTGACAAATGCTGAAATTTGTCTCTACCAAAGGAGACAAATTGTTATATAATCAAGACACAGGATTTTCTTCAACTGTAATAGGGAGTGGCCTTTTCTTTTCTTTTTTTTCTTTTTTCTTTATTTACACCAGTTGTAAAATTCCAGCCTTTTGATCTTTATTTTTGCTCAGCTGACAAAACAATCCATTCTGTTGCGATGCCATTTCATAAATGCCCTTAACATCCATTGAACAAAATATTATGTATTTGTTGATTCACATTGATCTAGCAAAAAGAAAAACCCAATATATTAAGCTTGATCCTTCAGGCATTTATTTTCTTTAATGATTACTGTTGCAAAGTAATGTCAGCCCTTTGCAAATCAATGGTATTTATTATAAGACTATGATAGCTTTCTGCAAATATGTCAGAGAAGCTAATAGAACAGAATAAGAAGAGCTACTTAGGTTAATGAAATCTGTGTATACAAGAGCTAATGCCTCCAAATTGTCAACAAATTGACAAGTGAAAATCTTAACTATTAGAAGTATAAAACTGTGGCAAAGAGTTTCTAAATCACTTATTCTCTCTCTGTGTGTGTATAGCTGTTACTTTTAAATTTTGCCCATTTTGTGTGATGGGTGTATGGAATCTGGGGCCTTCTCCATACTACCCTACAATATTCTTCATAACTAGTCTTGCCAGATGGAGATGTTGGAAGGGATAGTTTGGCAATATTATTCCCAAGGGTTGTTCTTATCGTTCATCAAAGTCCATGGTAAATTATACACAATTGATAAATTTGACTGGCAATTAGCAATCCTAAATCACTCTTTTGTGGTCATTGCTGTGGGCATCTTGTGGACCCTGTTAGCAAAGGAATTTCAGGTGGCGAAGTCCAGGAGAAGAGAATCTTCTGTTGTGGTTCCCACCCTCTGGAACATGGTATCTCTTGAGGTGAGATCCACACTCATCTTTTTGGCCTGAAGATCTGATTCTGCCAATTGGCCTGGGACCCTGATGAGATTGTGTTGTACTGCAGGTAGTGAATACACTGAGATAAGACCCCACCTCCTCCCCAATAAGCTCCTTGCTCCCTTCCCTGCCATCCTTGTTAATTTTTAAGTCAACTTGAATGTTGAGCTTTATCATTTTAACGTTTTGTCTTGTTTTTAATAGTTTTAAGCAAGATGGGCAGCATATAGGATAGCCCTGGTGGCACAATGGTTAAAATGCAGTATTGCAGAAAAACTCTGCCCACAGCCTGGAGTTCAATCCTGACCAGCTCAAAGTTGACTCAGCCTTCCATCCTTCCAAGGTTGGTAAAATGAAGACCCCGTTTGTTGGGGGCAATGTGCTGACATTGTAAACTTTCCCAGAGAGTGCTGTAAAGCAAGATGGAGTGGTATATAAGTTTAAGTGCTACACGTTTAATAAACCAATCAATAAATAGGTGATTTTAACTCAACCCAAGAAATGAAATGAACATAGGCTAACATTGTCAAACCAATTCC
Source organism: Thermophis baileyi (assembly GCA_003457575.1). NCBI lineage: Eukaryota > Metazoa > Chordata > Lepidosauria > Squamata > Dipsadidae > Thermophis > Thermophis baileyi. The sequence goes on from QLTV01003454.1 coordinate 1,612,222, forward strand.
TGATGCCACATAATATGTGTAGATTTTCAAACTCCCATTAGCACTCTTAAGATCCAAACAAAAGCGAAGCCTTCTCTGACCTTACATCATCCGGATTTGTCAGAGATGTAATCAGAATTCAATGGGTTTCTGGGAGTTATAGTCCCCAACACTTGTAAGCATCATCAAAAGCAACATGGGCAATGTCTCCTAGACAATGCATAAAACTCTTCAGGGATTTCCCTTAGTACTTTGGATGGTACGGTTTTTCTTCTGAAAACAGAGAGCTGTTGCTTTCCCCCAGCTAGGTAGGTAAATCTTCAAAGGTGTCTCTCTCCTCCTGTCAAGCTTTATGTCAAGAAAGTGATATGTAGACATTCCCTTACCTCAGCAAATAACCAGGATCTATACCTTTCAAATAGAGAGCAAGGTTTAAAAAATGCACACAACCTTTTCCTTTGTTTAATTCTACTGCAGGGAGACTTAATCAATAAAACTCCCCATTTGATCTGCAGGCAGCCTGTGTGATCACGATCATCCATGTTTTACATAGATGTGTCTTCTTCTAGTCATGCCTTGGAATTAAGCGAGGGCTGGAGTAAGTTGATTAAAATAATAAAGGCAGAATCTAATTATATAATCAGGCCGTTCAGTGACAAAGCTGTACAGAGTAGGCGGAAGAAGAGCCTCTAAAACTCTTCTGACTGAAAGAGTTGTGGGCCTCCATATCAGAGAATTAAAGCATAATTTATATTTTCTTATGATCCAGCTTACAAAAAGATGAGTATTAAATTCTCATCTAATACTCTGCAGATGAGTATTAGATTCCAACCAGCTGCAATTAATTTAAGTGTTCTAATCATAATGAAGAAGGCAGAATTTTCTCTCCCCTGCCTATTTTCTTGATTTCAGAAAAGACATTTTATTGGTCCAAAGGAAAAGACTTTGGAGAGAGATGTGAAATAAAGAATAAAAATTATGTTGCTTGCTGTCAGACTTAAGAAGAACGACATGGCGATAGAGTTATACATGAACACACGAGTGGATTCTTAGATCCAGCAGTGGGTTGTTCCCGGTTTGGCCCGGTTCTTAGAACCGGTAGCGGTGGTGGCGGGAGGCTCCGCCCACCCACCCGGGACGCTTCTGTGCATGTGCAGAAGCAGCGCATGTGCAAGCGCGCACGAACTGATAGTAAAGGGTTTTAGAACCCACTACTGCTTAGATCCCAAACAAGTACCAGTCATACACAAACCCGACATAGGAAAAAGTAAAAACTTCTCAACTTCATTGAGAAATGATTTGGTAATTAGCAGTTTTCTTGGTGAATTCAGGAAAAAAAAATGTATTTTGAAAATTCTCTTCCAGATTAAAAAAGCTGAGACTGAAAAGGTGCAAACCTTTTGAAGACTTAATGGGATCCTCTTATTGTTCTTTTTTTTTTAAGTCTGTTTATTGAATTTTAACATTAAAAACGTATATACAGTACATTCATATTCTTCAATCCTAAAACATCGACATCCTCTTATCGTTCTGATGGAGTAAAATACTTGGGACAACACAAAATTAAAAGCTTCTCATAAATAATCCTTCAAAATTCTCAAACTGTGGGCTGATTATTTCTCTGTAAGAGGTTTCTTTTTTCCAGCAACTTCTCAAAAGCAATTCCTCCTTAAGAGCTTTATGGAAAATATATGGAAGAAGGTATATTTCCTGATGTCTTCTCTTGGGGTTCAACTAAGCATGGAAAATCAGGGTGGCTGCTGGAGAGATTATGGTACAATGAAAAACAGAACATTCATCCATACCTCTTAGTTCTACATCAGTCCAAAGACAACACATTGAATATATAAGAATTAGTCTCAAAAGTTCCTCTCTTTTAACAGAAATGTAGAAAGGAAATACCTTTCTTATGAAACTGAATGAAAACTGGTGAAAGGTACATTCTTCCATATGTGGTGGTCGTGTCTAGAAGCCAGGAAGTACTGGATTAAAATAAGAAAATGGTTAGAAGAAATCACAAGTCAACGAATTGAGTTAAAACCAGAATTATTTTTTACTAGGGATAATAAGAGGAAACTACAGTAAGGAAATTCAATATTTTATATTGCACATAACAACTGCGGCCAGAATTGCATATGCGCAAAATTGGAAACAGGACAGCACGCCCTCAGAGGGAATGGTGATCAAAAAGGTGTTAGATTGTGCTGAGATGGACAGGCTAACATTGGAACTAAAAGAGAAAGAGGAAACGGAATATTATTTGGTCTGGGACACATGGTATAAATGGCTAGAGAATAGAAGTAAAGATTAAATATAAAGGTAACTTAAGAGGTATACTAAAATTTAATGACAATGTATATAGTTAAAGGAAGAATAAGGAATGTAATTGTTATGTATGTATGAGTATTAGCGATGCTGGAGTGCCGTAAAGATTGTAAATGTGATATAAAATGATGAAATATGTTTAATAAAAATAATCAATAAAAAAAAAGAAAACTGGTGAAAGAAAACAAGAAGAATTTCTTTGCCTGGTCCAAGTTTTATTATAGTATCATAGAGCTTGATGATGATTCCATGTCATCAAGACATTGTCAACTCTTAGCCACCACATGGAAAGATTTTCTCAAAGAGGATCTGTCCTTAACCTTCAGCTCTTCCAAGGATGCATTCGTTGATACTGTAATTGAATATATCTACCTTGCTATTCCTGGCAAATAGATGGGGAAGAAATGGAGGTAGTGACAGATT
>QLTV01003454.1:1615447-1636318 GCA_003457575.1 Thermophis baileyi
CACAACTAACAACAACAACCTTGCTATTGTTCATTCTCTTTTTCTCTTTCTTTCCACCTTTCCCAGCATTAAAGTCTTCACCAGACAGCTAGGTATTTGCATAATATACCTGAAGTAGGATAATTTGACCCTGGTCATTTGTGTCTCAGGAAGAACTCTGCATTAATTTCTTCAATGATCCATTGGTTTACTTTCTTGGCTGTTCACGGTATACTCAGAAGTCTTCTCCAACACCAAACTTCAAAAGTATCAATACTCAATAGAAAGCTCAGTGCAAGAATTCAGATTACAATAAATATTTCCACATAGTTGTTAAGCCTGTGCTTGAACATATCCAATGAAGAGGAGCTATTGTCATTGTAGCAAATTAGTTTCATTATCAAATTAGTCCAGAAGATTTTCAAATGTTCAGTTGGAATCTGGCTTCCCATATTTAAACTATGAATCCATGTCCTGAATCTTGGGACAGAACAGGTGGTGTTCAAGCTTCGGAACAAGCTTTGAAAGAGTTCTAGCATGTCCTCCTTCAGGTGTCCTTTCTTAAAACGGAACATATCCCATTCCCTCAAGCTTCCCTCATAGGATAATCTTCTTTCTTCTAAAAGGAGTGGGGAATTTTGTATCTCAGGATACAATGCTGATAGAATGCTTCAGATGTACACAGGAATAGAGAAGACCCACCTCTGAATCCATCACCCAAGTTGGGGAAGAATTTTAGACCAGGGAAAGCAAAAGAACCACAATAATTGATGGACATCTCTGCAGGAGATCAAAACAGGCAAGTTGGAGAGATTGGCATTGTGTAGTGACATTGCAGGTACTGTACATACAAAGGGGCAAAGCTTGGGTACAATGTCACATCTACCATCTTGCCTGTTTAGACACCATAGCATGGCACTGCTGATGGGGAGTAAACCCCTCGGTAAGGCCCCACTCAATGGAGCCAAGCCATACACAAAGAAATATATTTCTGTTTGCATTGTATTTGTACGGATGTTTTATTTTAAGAAGTCCCAGCTGCTGATTGTCAGTTTATTTCTTTTTAATAATAATTATTATGTACAAAACAATGTGAAATCACAACAACCACTTCTTTAGCTGGTGTTGGCCTTCGTATGCATCAAGTTCTTCCCAAGAACCTAGGAGATTGTATCGATGTAGTTCATGTGCAGATTCAAGCAGCCTGACCTTTTGTATCTGGCAGAGGGACATTTTTGTCAATGCACGAACATTCTAAGTGATGTCCAAAATTTAATTTATTAATTTAATTATTGTTCTTTGTTCACCGCAACATGAAGTCACAGCTGGAAGTTCTTTAGCTGGTGTTGGCCTTCATACCCATTGAGTTCTTCCCAAAAACCTAGGACAGGGGTCGGCAACCTTAAACACTCAAAGAGCCACAAAGGTCCTAACCGGAAGCCCCCCATTCAATTCTGGAGCCAACCGGAAGTCCAGTTCCCCCACCATAGAGTCTCCTCCTAGCATGGTGTCCTTTTTCCTCTGCCGACCGGAAGTCCGGTTCCTCCACCATAAAGTCTCCTCCTAGCGCGGCGTCCTTTTTCCTCTACCTGTCCTAACCGAAAGCCCTATCAATTGTGGAGCCGACAGGCGACAGGGAGCCGCAGCAGAGGGATGAAAGAGCCACATGAGGCTCCAGAGCCGCGGGTTGCTGACCCCTGACCTAGGATATCATAATGTACCAGCATACTACAGTACATGTGCAGTGTTGAAGCAGTGTTGTCTCTTGCAATTGACAGATGGAAATTTTGTCAAGGAGAAGTTATCATTATTATTAATTATTTTTATTGTTTTTGCATATATAGATTGGGTAAATAAATAAATAAACAGTAAGGGCCCAGTGAGAAACTAGATTTGAATAATTAAAGTTAGTCTTAAATTAGTTGAAATCTGTTGGGGGATGCTTTAATTGAGATTCCGCCTAAATTGCATATCATTAAAATAACTCTATTCCCTCTGCAATTAATAATTTGCCACTTTGGTCACATTAATTGTTGCAATCGGATGGTTAATTCAAGGTGTTCATGCAAGGAGCCTTCTAAGTCAGCACAGTAGCTACTCCCTTTCCCATCAGAGCCGCTGTAGCTGAGCATCATGGGAAGCCAGATGTTCTCAGAGACCCAACCATACTCTCCAGTCTGCTCTTAAGTGGCAACTGTACAAAAGGACCTGATGTATATTTCACTGTAATTTTGGATTTATCTCCTGGTTTAAGATAAAGGAACCTTTGACAAGACATTCGAGTCCTGGTTCATAGCTCATGCATGATTGCTGCCTAAATTGTGAGACAAAAAAAACTTTTGCATTTTGTTTGGATCCAGCGGCCCCTCCTACTTTCTCAAGTGCGTTTCTCCATCATCACCCTGGTAAACATGAAACAGTAAGAGTGTGACTGACTGTGTGCACACAAACATTAATTCTTTGACATTTCCCTCCCTCTGTGGATAAACTCTGAAGCCACGCAAAGACCTTGAATACGCCATTTAAAAGGAATACCTCTATTAGCGGTCAGTAGAATTACAGCTTAGATCCTTTTCTAAAGATTCCAGATACTGGAGAACCACATTCTTACTCGCGAAGAAATACTGTTTAATTCTATTTCCAAGAAGCCAACACACACAAAGAAATGAAGCTATATTATAAATTGCTACCTCACCACTAGCCCTCTTTGGATTGGGTGGTGGTAATAATAATAGAATGGTTTTTCACTAAATGAACTGTTTTCAGTCAAGGACTACCTGTATTGCCCGTTCTATTCCTTTGGATTTCCTTTGTCTTCACATCGGTCTCTGATAAATTTTATTCGGTTTTCAGTCAGTTTCACCAACCTATCAAGCAGTGGTGAAATCCAATTTTTTTTACTACCGGTTATGTGGGCGTGGCTTGGTGGGCGTGGTGTGGCTTGGTGGGCGTGGCTTGGTGGGCGTGGCAGGGGAAGGATACTGCAAAATCCCCATTCCCTCCCCACTCCTGGGGGAAGGATATTGCAAAATCTCCATTCCCACCCCACTCTGGGGCCAGCCAGAGGTGGTATTTGCCAGTTCTCCGAACTACTCAAACTTTCCGCTCCCGTTTCTCCAGATCCTGTCAGAACCTGCTGGATTTCACCCCTGCTATCAAGACAGTTTATATTATTCTCTCCAGAATTATTAATGATCCCACCCAATTTTGTGCCATCTGCAAATTCGTTAACATTCCTTCCACCTTTTCATCCAACTCATTAATGAAAACACTGAAGAGTGGTAAGCCAAGGGCTAGGCCCTCCAGTTTGAAAGGAACCAGTGATGAGCTTGACTTAAGTACATTCTTCAAGCCAGCTGTGATTTCTCCTAATCAACATGCCATACTTAACTAGCTTTCTAATCAGAATGCCATGGGATAATTCTTTAAATACTGTGCAGAAGTCAGGATTCACGTATATGGCATTCCCACAGTCTACTAATGAAGCAATCCAATCAAAAACTCGAAATTAGGTTCATCTAATAATGTGTTTTTGACAATAGCAATAGCAATAGCACTTAGACTTATATACCGCTTTACAGTGCTTTACAGCACTCTCTAAGCGGTTCACAGAGTCAGCATATTGCCCCCAACAATCTGGGTCCTCATTTTACCCACCTCAGAAGGATGGAAGGCTGAGTCAACCTTGAGCCGGTGAGATTTGAACCTGCTGAACTGCTGAACAGTCAGCTGAAGTAGCCTGCAGTACTGCACTCTAACCACTGCGCCACCTCGGCTCTTAAAACAAATCCACCCATGTCTTCCCATATTTTTTACTGGAGGCAGAATGGGAATTCAGCAGTTTGGCCTTTTCTGGATCACCTGTTATTCTTACGCCATCTTAACAGAAGAGCAGCCATGTTGTTTCTTTGCAGCTATGTAGCAGATTTTGGATCCAATTGAAAGCACACGGAGATTAAAAAACACACACAGCTGTTTTAAAGAGTTGCAGATCAATCCTATGTTCAGGCCATCTTCTCCTACTAAAGAGCTGTGTAGTTTTGTTCTTTTCACTTCTTTATGTCCCAAACATTTTCAAGGAAGCTTTTATTGTTGTTGTTACTGCTGATCTTCTTAAAATGTTTTGGTAGCCTCAATTCATCCATCAGCTTCTCAGACACCATTTCCAAAGTTTCAGTGTTCCTATATGTACTTTTTTTTAGCAACTTTTCTCTTTATATGCCTCAAATGTTTTCGATTTGAGAGTCTTATTTAAACTTCCTCCTCTTCTTTCTTGCACTTTTATTGACATACAACAGTATCTTGGTACTCAACTGTTTCAAAACTAGTTGGTACTTGACATATTTTAACATAAAAATGTTGTCCAAGTACTTGACATCTGTTTAGTACCTGGTGCGCTGCAATAGGAAGAGGGGGCAGCTGTAAAGAAGGGATAGGAAATTGGCCAAGCTGGGAAGGTCACTGCAAATTGAGGGGGATGGCCACAGAGGGCGGACAGGAAGTTGGTCATGCTGGGAAGGTCACTGCAAAATGAGAGGGACAGCCACAGAGGGCAGATAGGAAGTTGGTAATGCTGGGAAGGTCATTGCAAAAGGAGGGGGATGGCCACAGAGGGCAGACAGGAAGTTGGCCATGCTGGGAAGGTCACTGCAAATTGAGGTGGATGGCCACAGAGGGCGGGCAGGAAGTTGGCCATGCTGGGAAGGTCACTGCAAAATGAGAGGGACAGCCACAGAGGGCAGACAGGAAGTCAGTAATGCTGGGAAGGTCATTGCAAAAGGAGGGGGACAGCCGCAGAGGGCAGACAGGAAGTCGAACATGCTGAGAAGGTCGCTGACATAGGAAAAGGACAGACAGAAAGTTCCTCCCAGCTGAAAACAAATGGTAAGTCACGTGTTTTGTTTGGGACTCGTCCTTTTTAGTAGTCATCACACCTTCTGGAACCAGTTAACACTAAGTACCAAGGTACCACTGTATTCTGCTATTTTCCTTGTTGAAATTGTTTGTGATTATTCTTCTTGTGTCTCCCCCTCTCCTTTTTTAAAAGGAACACCCAACTTTCTTGGGCTTTTCCCCATTTGTCTCTCCTACACAGAATCCTTCTCATCAAAGCTCGAAGTTTTGAGGCACGTGCAGTGTTGCAGATTCAGTATACAATGACCCTTAGAAATTCATGAGAGTAGACATATAGCTACACTAGAACTATGACTTGAACATCTTAATACAATCCAGACTTTCCCTGAGATCTTGAATTTGGATGCATCTATGGGCTGAGAATTAGAACAGAACAGAAAAGAAAAGAACAGAATAACAGAGTTATTCTTCTAGTCCAACTCCCTTCTCAGGCAGGAAATCCTATACCATTTCAGACAAATGGTTGTCAAATGTTCCAGTGTTGGAGCACCCACAACTTCTGGAGGCAAGTTGTTCCATTGCTTAATTGTTCTCTATCAGGAAATTTCTTCTTAGTTCTAGGTTGCTTCTCTCCTTGATTAGTTCCCATCCATTGCTTCTTGTCCTGACCTCAGGTGCTTTGGAGAATAGCTTGATTCCCACTTCTTTGTGGCAACCCCTGAGATATCGGAACACTGCTATCATGTCTCCCCTAGTCCTACTTTTCATTAAACTAGACATACCCAATTCCAGCAACTGTTCTTTATATGTTTTAGCCTGCAGTCCCCTAATCATCTTTGTTGCTGTTCTCTGCACTCTTTCAGTTAAGTTATGTGTATCTTCTAAGATGAATTCACAAGGGATTCAGAACCCAAGGTGGCTAAAACAATGAATTTGATAATGCTTTGTTCTAACTTGCTGTCTCATGCTATCCAGTAACATAGGTAAGATTGAGATTCAATCCACTGCTCATAATAAATTCATACTATTTCATCCTTGAGGTTTTCTTTTCTTCTTTTTTTTTCTTTCTAGCATTTTCCCAGAAGTTCAGGGTCCACTTTTTCAGGATCACTGAGTGTTGGTCCATGAGAGGAATTGATTGACTGGCTTGTCACCTAAGCCTCACACACATCATGGACTAAGAGAGAGTGACTGGCTCAGAGTCACCCAGCCAGCTTCCATGCCTAAGGCAGGACTAGAACTCACTGTCTCCTGGTTTCTAAGCTGATATCTTAACCACTAGACCGAAGTGGCTCTCTACTATTTCTTCCTTGTATTTTACTATAAATAGATGTCCATGTTCAATACAACAGACCACAACAAAGCTCAATGAATAAACAAAGTCACTGTATGCTTTTGTTGATCTGTATTATTTACAGCCCATCTAATAGCCATCATTTTTTATTTATTTAAATTTATTAGCCACTCAAGCTCTAGGACTCTTTTTTAAGGTTACTTTCAATAATTTTAAATACTCTAGCCCTTGGTAGATATTGCTTTTGATCTATACTCCAGTAGGTATGGGCAAACTTGTAAATGCTAACTTTACTCATTTTTAACTATAATTTTCCTGTACTGGAAAATTGCCAAAAATTGCAATTGTTCCACAACTGTGCACACCGCTTGGTCATTCATTCAGTCTAATTTGTAGGCAATTATAATTACAGGACATTTTTTTGTGAACACGGGGCTATACACCTTCCAAGTAAAGTTCTTAGAATGCTTATATAAAGTTGATGATAAAGGCCAAAAATTTAAAAGTTTTTTTTTTTTTTTTGGTCTTCATACGTTTCAATTGTTTCTCTGTTTCTTAATGTCTGGGTCCTGGAAAACCTTTATTCAAGGAAATTAAGGAAAATATTTCTTTGAGTTCACATAAGGATAGACATGTCCCATGAAAGGCATTCTGCCATTAAAAAAAAATTAAATCTCAGTTTGCCTGAGCACAGAGCTGATCCTGTGGGTTCCTCCTGGTTCGGACTGGTTCACGCGAACCGGTAGCAACCTGCTGGTGATGTCACGGAGCCGGTTCGGTCGGTGCCAGTCCGTGGACGGCGCCATCTTTTTTTGGATTTTTTTTGGGGGGGGGGGATTTTTTTTTTCTTCTGCGCATGTGCAGAAGCCAAGTTGCCGGCACTGCGCATGTGCCGCCATCTTGTTTTTGGCTCTTTTTAAATTTATTTTTTGGAATTTTTGGCACTGCGCATGTTTGCGCAAAGTGCGCGCGTGCCCACGAGGCACGGCCACGTGGCGTGGGAGGAAGCGAACCAGCGGCAAGGTAAGTTAGAACCCACCTGCCTGTTAAGTACATTGTCTTCTTGCCAAAGTAGTCAAAATCATTTGTAGCTTAAAATTCCATAAGCATGATCAAAAGGAAAGGGGACAGAGGAAGAAATGAAGAAATCACAGAAATATTAAACTTATGTGCACCAAAAGAAGAAGGAACAAATAGGAACTGATTTTGGCCAAATGAAATGGAAACATTGGGTTCTTGATGCTCTCTGAGCTTGATCGTTTGCTTGCAGCTGTGGTGGTGCAGTGGTTAGAATGAAGTAATTCTGCTGACCACCAACTGCCAGAAGTTCAGCAGTTCGAGTCTCACTGGCTCAAGGTTGACTCAATCTTCCATCCTTCCAAGGTCGGTAAAATGAGCACCCAGGTTGTTGGGGGCAATAGGCTGATTCTGTAAACTGCTTAGAGAGGGCCGTAAAGCACTGTGAAGCGATATATAAGTGCTATTGCTATTGCTTGCAGATGATGTCAAGCACCGGGAAAATCAAGAGATTCGGGCAGTTTAAATGAGTATATTTATTGCAAGTTTAAGGTCTCTACAAGAATCTGACTTACTAATGGTCAAAGCAAATTGGCAGTAGATAAGAGTCAAAGGAATTCAAGGTGAGCTGGACTTTGATCTCTTGTGGGCGCATAGGGACTCATAACTGATGACGTGTTTGACCCCTCCCTCGGGCTCAGCCTGGTCATCTCCTACCGATGATTTGTCTGAATATACATAAAAAAACATCTCAGAAACACCCAGCAGACATTACACATAGCATTATCATGTCACAGAAACCAACTAAAGCCTTCCAAAAAATTGTTAAGTAAACCAAAAGACCTAGTAGCCCAAAAAAAAAAAGGAGTCATCTACAACATAGTGTAAAGATTGTAACATCCGCCATATAGGTCAGACAGGCAGAAGACTGGCAGAGCATAGCCATGAACACAAACCAGCAGTCAGAAGAGATAATGCAAACTCCTTAATCTCACAATACATGGACAGACTCAACCACAATTTCAACTCAAAAACTGGGAGCATCCTAGACCAATCCACATCCAGAAACTTTAGGAAATTCCTGGAAGGTTGGCATTCATACAAACCAGCCATCAGTAGACACATAGAAATAAATCACATTTATACACCACTCAAAAGAGGCAATAAAACAGCTAAGAAGATAACAAAAAGACCAGAAAACACCCTTTGCAACAGCCTGCATCTAGATAAGCTTAATTAACACCCAGACAAACAATTGAGCAGAAAGCAATACTCTAATCAAGGAATATCAAGGAGACAACCACATCCCCACCAACACTGTATACAAACAGGGAGCAAACCCCACACTCACTAGCATTGATGATGTTACCTAGTCAGGTAATGAAATGTCTGCAAGCAAACAACCAAGCTCAGAGAGCACCAAGGACCTCACAGTTCAATCCTGAGCTGCATTTTTCTCTTCTACTGAAATGAAGAAAAAACAACAACAACAGAGGTGTCCATCAGATCTGATGAAAGCTGTCACTCTGCAACCTTGTCCATATTTTTAACAGATGATGGCCCAGCACGCATGCAAAAAAAGGTAGCAATAGCAATAGCAATAGCACTTAGACTTATATACCGCTTTACAGTGCTTTACAGCACTCTCTAAGCGGTTCACAGAGTCAGCATATTGCCCCCAACAATCTGGGTCCTCATTTTACCCACCTTGGAAGGATGGAAGGCTGAGTCAACCTTGAGCCGGTGAGATTTGAACCGCTGAACTGCTGAACAGTCAGCTGAAGTAGCCTGCAGTACTGCACTCTAACCACTGCGCCACCTCGGCTCTAGAGCATGAATCATGTTGCTGCAGCACTGTTTTGGGCATTTTCCCTCCTTTGAACCACCAGAGCATTCTGCAAGAGGTCTCCATACCTCAATTCACCTTCTAAAGTGACCGTCTTCAACTTGGGGCCCTGAAGATTACAGTTCCTAAAATCCCAGCTAATATATTTGGGATATGAATGAATGCTGTGAATGAGTCTACTGATGGTCATTTTGACCACTGAAACCCTAAAATTGTCATTTTTCCAATCAATTTTTTTTTAAAAAAAAAACCTGTTGTTTTATTATGGTTTTACAAAGAAAGAAACCATACCAACAATTTTCACGTTAATAAATGAGGTGCATTTATTTTATTATTTATTTAAATGATGTGCGTGAATGCCCATTATAAGAAATTCTGGGTGACTTATCATCCTCTGGTAGTAGTGAGGGGTCCTCGGTGCTCTCTGAGCTGGGTTGTTTTCTTGCAGACGTTTCACTACCCAAACTAGGTAACATCATTAATGCTAACTATCCACTAGCACTGATGATGTTACCTAGTTTGGGTAATGAAACGTCTGCAAGAAAACAATCCAGCTCAGAGAGCATCAAGGACCCCTCATGTCAACCCTAAGTTATAAATATTCTCCTTTATTAGTCTGGAAGTCGTTTTTACTTATTTTAAGGGATAGCATTTAGCAGTAGGATTTAGATTTATATACCACCCCATGGCAAACCTAGACAGCATACTAAAAGACATCACCCTGCCAACAAAAGTGCGTATAGTCAAGGCTATGGGTTTCCCAGTTGCAATGTGAAAGTTGGACCATAAGGAAGGCTGAGCGCCAAAGAATTGAGGCCTTTGAACTATGGTGCTGGAGAAGACTCCTGCGAGTCCCTTGGACGGCAAGGCGATCAAACCGGTCAGTCATAGAGGAGATCAACCCTGACTGTTCTTTAGAAGGCCAGATCCTGAAGATGAAACTCAAATACTTTGGCCACCTAATGAGAAGGAAGGACTCACTGGAGAAGAGCCTAATGCTAGGAACGATTGAGGGCAAAAGAAGAAGGGGATGGCAGAGAATGAGGTGGCTGGATGGAGTCACTGAAGCAGTAGGCGTGAGCTTAAATGGACTCCGGGGGATGGTAGAGGACAGGAAGGCCTGGAGGAACGTTGTCCATGGGGTCGCGATGGGTCGGACATGATTTTGCGACTAACAACAACAACCACCACCCCGTAGCACTTTACAGCTCTCTCTAAGCGGTTTACAGAGTCAGCCTATTGCCTCCAACAATCTGGGTCCTCATTTTACCGACCTTGGAAGGATGGCAAGCTGAGTCCCATCAAGATCCAATAAAGTGCAACACTACACTTTAACCACTGTGCCATCAGGGCTCCTGGATAAAGAGTGGCCTTAATTCGGTAGGAGGTATGTAGTGTTTTGTTGGTATTTTTATCCATTTCATCTTATCTTTCCAGGTAATGTTTTTACCTTCCCAGGCCTCTAACTATCCATTATGACATAGTCAAACATAATTAGCTTGGCATTAAATATGGAGGAAATTTTGTAACTACCAGTTGTTCCGTAGCCATGGTTACAACAGATATTCACGCCGAATAGCTCCGGTCTAGGCACGTGCAAGCAGTTAGTGAGAGCAGCAGCTTGTGTGGATGTGCAGGTGTGCTGGTTGTGGGTTTGCCAAACGTGGAGCCACAGGAGGTGAGAAGAAGGTAAAGGTTTTAAAATATGAAAAGAGAGCGATGGAGAGAGAGGAGAGAGCAGGAAAAGGAGGGTAGCGGCAGATCAGGAGAGGGAAAATTCAGTGACATTTAAGGTGCTAATATCCAGAAGTCAACCTTTAATTTGACAGCTTTTAGTGCTAGTTAATTTGGCTCATCCAGATGAGGTGTAGGAAATTTGCAGCACCTTTAAATTATCACGTTTTCTTCCACAATGCCTTAGGCCTGTGTGTGGAATACCTGAATCTTACATCCATTTTTTTCTCCTAACACCACCCATCTCTCCTCCTTTTCCTCATCATCTTCTTCTTCTTCTTCTTCTTCTTCTTCTTCTTCTTCTTCTTCTTCTTCTTCTTCTTCTTCTTCTTCTTCTTCTTCTTCTTCTTCTTCTTCTTCTTCTTCTTCTTCTTCTTCTTCTTCTTCTTCTTCTTCTTCTTCTTCTTCTTCTTCTTCTAATTAATCTTGAGAATATCTATTCCCCCCTCCTCCCTTGAAGACAGAGAGAGCTGCTGGATGGCTCTCTTGCAGGGGCCTATAAATCTCATTTAGCAAAGTGGATTGTAGGCAGAAACGGCATCTAATGATGTGACAGGTGGGTTGCACTGTGAGACGGCAACCTCAGAAAAGTTGATTCTCATTAGGCCAATGGAATCCCGCAGTCACTTTTTATGATGGCTGAAAAACACTAATCGCATCTGTTTGCCATTGGGCGGAGTGAAAAAAGAAATGGGTGGATGAAATGCAGCATTGGAGGGATAAGGCTAGAAATAAAGGAGATTGGGCTGGGAGACAGCCACACAATTCTTCTCTTTCATGAGCTAATATCCTTGACTCTTGCCCAAAAAAACCGCAGGGCTACCTCCCACCATGAGATCAGCAGCCATTCTGCTGACTCCTCCAGGGTGCAAACTCCCCCCCCCCATTCCTCCTCCCAATTAATTGGCACGGCCATGGAAAGGAGAAACAGCCCTGTGTTGGGTGAACCAATTATTTTGAAGGGTATTAAGTCATCAGATTTACTTTTATCTTGATTGCATTGTGGAAATCGTGCATAATTAATGGTAGGAGCTTATTAGGAAAATGATTAGGCAAATTACACAGGTGTCGGATGCATTTTTTATGATAAATTTGCTAGAACAATCCTGCAATTCCATCTGTTCAGCTTATATCAGAATGTCACTCTGGAAGAAATTAATGGTGCAGAGTTACACCCTGATGCTGGCAGCCTTGACGGCAAAGATTTATCTTCTCTTCCTCCTCCTCCTCCTCCTTAGAAATGGTATAGTTTTCATTTAACAGTGCAAACAACGATAATGAGCTGAAAATTGTGCTGAAATTTCAGTTTGGTCAGATTGATGGCAATCTAAATAAAAACAAAGTATAAGCAGAAAAAATGTAATAACTCTTTCCTGAAGGATGCAAATTAACTACACATATTCTTTGAATAAATGTACTTACTTATCCCTATATACACACAGAAACACATATCCATCTAGGCTAGCTTATATTTGACTTTATGGGAAACAAAAGAATAAGAGTTTTTACAATTACTTTCTTCTTTGGCCCCACTTGGAGGGCAAATGGGTAACATTTTTTGAAATCTTGGCAGGTTTTAGGGTCCAGGTATATTAAATTAGGATCTTAAATTCCTTCTCTGAAAGCTGCTAGACAAATTCAGCTATTAAGAGCTAAATGCTGCTATGATTTACTTCTGAATCACAAATAAAATTGGCATTGTGGAATAACTAACATTTGAACACTGCAGGGAAGATGTTCTGTGGATCTAAACAACAGATTAATACTTTAAATTGGTTGACTTTTAAGGATTATTCTCAAAGATTTTGAGAGACTGTGTTTGAGTTTTGATTCACTTCCAATATATACTTGGCAATACAAGGAACTAAAACATGTATGAACTAAACTTTAGCAGCCTCCAAGGCACCTGAAATCTTAGCTTTTTTGAGAGAGGCAGCTCTTAAATGCAAAACAACAATTCCATTTTTTAAGATAATAAAATGTGAAAGTCAGTATTAGTTACATCTACTGTATATGGACCCCGGAATGAAGAATTAAAATACCTAATTTGGAGAATCAATGGCTCCAGGCATTAAAGAAGGAAATACACTTCCTATGATTTAAAAATGAAATAAATTCTTTAAAATATTTTATCTTATTGATTGATTTATATTTCATGTTTCTAGACCATCCATCTCCTACAAGGAGATTATTTTGTGTTTATCAGACCCCTCAAAGAATGTTTGCAAAGAGATGAACGTTAGATTTTTTATCTTATGCTGGCAATTTAAGAATTTTGAAAGTTCTTTCATTCCCATGATTTGGTCCTTTTATAGCTAGGCTTCAAATCACTACCTGCGTTTGGAAAGAAATGTTGTTTTTTAAGGATCTCAGTGTGATATTGTATTCCTAAAACAGAGTTTGTCATTATGGGAAACACTATGGTTCTATGGGCCCTGGAATACAGCAAGGAAGATAATGAGAATGATACATTGATGATGTTGCCTAGTTGGGTAATGAACCCTCTGCAAGAAAATAATCAAACTCAGAGAGCACCAAGGATACCACAAAGAAGACAATTTTGTGTATTGGTAATCTCTAATTTAAGAATGAGCATCATGTCCTTAAATCAAATTTGTATGTAACTGGCACAGTATTATCATATACAGTACAGGTAGTCCTCTACTTACAACAGTTCATTTACTGACTGTTCAAAGTTACAACGGCACTGAAAAAATGTCCATTTTTTCACAGTTATGACCTTTGCAGCATCATGTGATCAAAATTCAGATGCTTGGCAACTGGTTTGTATTTATGACCGTTGCTGTGTCCAAAGGTCATATGATCACTTTTTACGACCTTCTGACAAGCAAAGTCAATGGGGAAGCCAGATTCACTTAACAACCATGTTACTAACTTATCAACTGCAGTGATTCACTTAACAACTGTGGCAAGAAAGGTTGTAAAATGGGGTAAAACTCACTTAACAAATGTCTCACTTAGCAACAAAAAATATGGGCTCAGTTGTGGTCGTAAGTTGTATACTACATAAGTAGTATTGTATAATAAACTTGAACTGTATTTAACTTGAATCACTCAATATTTAATAACACGTGTTTTGTTTTGTTCTTAACTATGGGTCATTAAACTGGGGTCTTCTTAATCTGGGAACTTGCTGTAATTGGAAACTTATTTTTCTGATTGGAAGGAAGGAATCTGGGATAAGAGTTTGCTGTCTATTTTTGAAAAGTCTCTGTGTTCTAAATATAACAAGATTACATATGATCTTGTCACATATATGGTCTAGATGTAATGATAACCTTAATGAGTAAATTAATTCTCCATAGTTCATTTATTATTATTATTATTATTATTATTATTATTATTATTAAGTGGATTTTCCCTCTTAATTAGGGTCTGTTTGATATATTCAGATTATTTTAATTACTACGGTACAATATATTTAGAGGGTTTTTTTTCCCTTTTACAGTATTATCACTATTTATCCTTCTTTTCTGGAGATAATGTCAAAGGGAAGGGGGTTATTTTGCATTGTACTCTTTTAATTTTGTTGTTGTTCCTTGGAAGAAATTGTTAACATTTACCCAAGTTTGATAAACGTGGCATGGGGTACTTATTCATGCTGTCTTGGATTTCTAAAAGAAAACTGGGTTGTAAATGAAATCTACATTTTGATAATTTTAAAAAATAGAAAAGGCAAAATATCAGTGTCATCAGTTTAACAACCTAGATTAAAAATAGAAGCTGGGGTAAAAGAATCCAGCTACAAATAGTACTATTATATGACACTGCCCAAATACTTATTTTACTTTATTTTGAAATTGTCTGTTTTTCAATCTTTCTTTGATTTGCCAGCTGACCAGATATAAATCAAAGTACTTTTTTTTTTCTTTATAGCCTGGGGCAACTTTCAGAACTGGAAGGAGCTATCACCCTTCCATCTGGCTATTTCAGGACAAGACAGTTTTAGAAGATTTGGGCAGTGGGTAAATGTACTGTTGTAAGGATATATTGTGGTTATAAAGCCAAATATGTGGATATTGTGGATCTTGAAAGTCTGTGATAAATTATTAAGGTGGATTGTTACAGTATCTCAGTTACAGTATTTCAGCAAGAGCCGCGGTGACGCAGTGGTTAGGATGAGGTACTGCAGGCTACTTCTGCTGACTGTCGGCTGCCTGCAATTTGGCAGTTCGAATCTCACCAGGCTCAAGGTTGACTCAGCCTTCCATCCTTCCGAGGTCAGTAAAATGAGGACCCAGATTGTTGGGGGCAATATGCTGACTCTATATAATGCTTAGAGAGGGCTGTCTTTTATTTTACCGAGCCACACCTGTCAATCTGCAATACATAGTTGTTAAGTGAGTTGTGTGCCCAATTTTACAACCTTTTTTTTACCACAGATGTTAAGCAAATCACTAGTTGTTAAGTGAAACATGCTGTCATTAAGCGAATCCAGCTTCCCACATTGACTTTGCTTGTTGGCTGCTGGCTGGGAAGATCGCAAATTGCAATCCCATTGACTCCAGGATGCTGCAACCTTCATAACTCTCATTGTACATATGTTGTGCAGTGACAATAAATATTTGATTTGATAAATACACGCTGGTTGCCAAGTGCTGGAATTTTGATCACGTGACCATGGGGATTGCTACAATGGTCATTAGTGTCAGGAATAGCAATAGCAATAGCAGTTAGACTTATATACCGCTTCATAATGCTTTACAGCCCTCTCTAAGCGGTTTACAGAGTCAGCATATTGCCCCCAACAATCTGGGTCCTCATTTTACCCACCTCAGAAGGATGGAAGGCTGAGTCAACCTTGAGCCGGTGAGATTTGAACCGCCGAACTGCAGCTAGCAGTCAGCTGAAGTAGCCTGCAGTGCTGCACTCTAACCACTGCGCCACCTGACAAGGAATGTTGTCAGGAATGTTTCAGTGCTGTTGTAACTTTGAACGGTCACTAAACAAAGGGTTGACGTCAAGGATGACCTACATTACATTAAGAGAAACTCTGCAGCAGTGTTTTGCTGGGATAGTGCTTTTCAATCTTAGTAACGTGTATATGCATGGACTTCAACTCCCAGAATTCCCCATCCAATATGTTAGTTGAGAAAGTCTAGTTTCTACTCCATACATCTTAAAATTGCCAGGTCTGAAAAACACTGGGCTAGGAAAACCTTGAGAAAGGTTAGGGTACTATTATATTTGTGTCAGAAGCACCTACCATGGAGCTTTCGGATTGAAAGGATTAGCAGGCAACATCACCATTGCCCGGGGGACACCCAGGGGCCCTTTTCATGTCCCCAGTATTTTCCCACTGAAATGGTACTGTAGAAAGTTAGCACCCGCCTATTAAAAAGGCAGAATATTATATTTCCCTGAAGGAGGAATGGAGAAACATGCCCTTGGAGACAGAAAGCAGCCCCCACCTTTCTTAATAGCCCTGAGCAGATGTCAGCACTTAACAGATAAAGAGCTTATTGAGAACTAGATAGCTCTATTCATAAGCAAATACCCTCACCCAAGAGCCAACACAGGATGAAAGCCCATTAAGCCACAATAGGAATTATTGCATCACCCTCAGAAACATCAACCAAACTTAGCTCAGACAAACCCCTAGGATTTGTACTTTGCCTATAGAGCCAGCTATGACCCCTACATAACCCCTACATGGCCCCATGGGAGTTTGACAACAGACAATAGAATACATGTTCTTGCACAGGAACAGGAAGCTCAAATACAAAGCCCAGGGAAGGTATAAAAAAACCCCACTCTCAACAACATGTGGTCAGCTGCACTAGAACCATGGCTTGGTGGTTCCGTTCATCATTAAACCATCTTTCCAATCAGCCTCCATGTTTCCAGTGTCTTTCTCCCGGCTTGGAACCGAACCAGATGGATATTTCTTCCCACAGTACCTATTTATATACTTGCATTTGCATGCTTTCCAACTGCTAGGTGAGCAGGAGCTGGAACAAATTGATGGGAGCTCGTTCCATCACACGGCTTGGTCTCGGGTTTAGAACTGCCAAGCTGTTGACCTCTCAATGGTCTTCTGACAAAGCATTCTAACCACATGAGCCACCACAGCCCCTTAGGGTTAGGGTTAAAGGTTAGGGTTAGAAAGGTTCCACATAGGTCAGCACAGTACATCCTTTTAATTCCGAACCTGGATATTAGTGCCAGACCAAACATTTTGCCTCCTTTTAGTCCCCTATCCATACCTGTTCAATTTGATGAAGGAGGAATAATTTTCAAAAATATCTCCTGGAACTAAAGAATGTTGGAGGAGTTGGGCATTTCTGCCCTTGTTTAGTTCTGAGGCAGTGGTGGGCAGCTGCTGGTTTGGACCGGTTCGGGCAAACCGGTAATTGCGACCTGCAGGTGGCCCTGCCCACCCGCCTGGGCACAATCCCGTCCTATATCGCTGTGTATTTGATGCCGCACGCATGTGCAGAATGCGCACGTGAGCGAATTGCCGTGATTATTGATGCCGCACACATGCGTGGACGGTGCATGCAAGCGAATTGCCGTGTTTTTTGATGCCGCACGTGCTCACATTTCTGGTGCTGGTCGAACCGGTTGTTACAGTATGTGATGCCCACCTCTATTCTGAGGTGTCTGGTTAACATCTGGAACACTTCTGCAGAACTTTGCAACTGGCTGTGTCTCATCATAGCTACTCCGCTTCTGTTTCAAATGTCTGTTTTGGGGTTGTTGTTGTTTTTTTAAAAAGTCAGTGGTTCCAATAAATGGATCAAGATGCATCTGGTGGAAAAACTTTAAAATCCTGCTTTCTAGAAAAGTGAAGCTTTGGGATTATTTAGCAAATATAGATGTGCATATTGTACAACAATTTATTTTAATGTAATGCTGCCCTCTTGTGCTCTTGTACACTGGGAAGTTTTGTCAAGAGAGAAGGACTTCTTTTAAAGCTCAGGAGGAAAAGACAAGATCCTTGGACTTTGCATACCCTCAACTTCCTCATACCCAGAAACAAAGACAAGACAATAGCCCACATCTCTCAATTCACATGGTGAATGAATTTCTCACCCGCCTAGAAAATATATATCACATTGCACATACAGACTAGAGCAGTTGCTCAAGAATCTGAAGACTTGAAATATTTATATTTATTTATTTATTTATTTATTTTATTTGTCAAGCGTATATATGATTACGAACAAAGTATAAACAGAGTATAAACATGTTTGTGAATATATAAGTACAAGCATGGTTATGAGTACAAGAAATTTTACGAATATATGGGTACATTAGGACAGGGACGGTAGGCACACTGGTGCGCTTATGCACGCCCCTTACAGTCCTCTTAGGAATGGGGTGTGGTCGACGGTGGACAGTCTAAGGTTAAAGTTGTGGGGGTTTGGGGAAGAAATTACAGAGTCGGGTAATGTATTCCAGGCATTGACCACTCTGTTGCTGAAGTCGCATTTTTTGCAATCTAGTTTGGATCAGTTTAAGTTAAGTTTGTATCTATTGTGTGCTCGTGTGTTGTTGCGGTTGAAGCTGAAGTAGTCATTGACAGGTAGGACATTGTAGCAGATAATTTTGTGTGCTACACTTAGGTCAGATCGAAGGCGGCGTAGTTATGGGCAGACAATCCACTTAATCTGATTATTGAATTAGCCGATTTTCTGAATTCACGTAATGCACAAAATCATAAACTAACCACATGAGCTTGATTCACACTAAGATGCACACAAGCATACATACAAAGACCCCCTAACCAAGATTAACACATCTTAGCAAAATGTACTGTAGGTAGAGCGAATGAAGCTGCTAATCTTTAAGTGTGCTAATTGACAGATAAATAAATACAATAGTAGAATGTAAAAATATGAAACCTGTAAGGTGAAAAACTCCTGTAATTTCTTCCATCACATTCATGATGTCTGATATAAAAATTTTAAGCATATCCTGGAAAACCCCCAACTGTTTTATATATCTAGATACGCCTTGTGGTTCAGCCTTGCTTAGGTTGTATGTATCCAATCAAACCTCACGTGAAGATCCTTTCTTTTTCTTAAGATTAAAAAAAACAACTAAGAAGAACTATGTTAAATCACTTCAGAAGTCCATTAAATACAACCTTCTGCCACTTTGACTCTGCTTGTCCTAAGCCTGCTGTGAAGTCCACAAATAGCAATCAGGAATACACCTGTCACTTGCAAAAAGCTCAAATCTTAATCACATGACCCAGGGATGCTGGGATTGTAGTAAGTGCGAGAACCAGTCACAACGTTATTTTTTCGGTACCATCTAACTTTGAACAGTCACTAAACAGGGCAGCCTTTAAACAAGGGGGTAGGTAGTCCTTGCTTAATGACTGCCCTGCTTAGTCATTAGTCATACCACCAGACTGTAGGTGTTGGCCAAGAGAGTAAAGAGCTGGGTGTGAGAAGGTGAGAACAGGATTAATGTGTGAATCCATCTTCTGTCTAGTTTCACGGCCTATTGGAAAATGCCTGAGCAACTCACAGATCTTCTTGATTATATCATATTTGAATCAGAAGAAAATGTTTGGAAGATACAGTTTCACTCTAGCTTCAGGTTCATTGGTTTTAGTGCCAAGAAAAGATGTAAAAATAAGGAAGTTTTTTAGTGAAAGAACTTACCCCTTTAGAGCGCAGGATCGTTTTGATCAATGCAGCAACGGAAGTAAAACATAAAATGCACCAAATATCATAAGCTGGACAAATAGTTTACTACTTGGGAACAGTGAATAAATATTAACTGGGAAATTGATTTTGATTCTTCCCATATTTATTGCAATGTTTTATTCATGGAACAGTTTTGCACTTCCTGTCAGCTTGCAAGATTGAGAGACCACCATGTGACCAAAGTCTGCAGTTATAATACAAATTCCCCTTTCTTAGAGTTTTTGCTTTGCTATATCTTAAAGATCAAGAGATTAATTGTTTGAAAACAAATATTGTGCACTAAAAACAGACAAAGCAAGATTTTCTCCAGCAGAGAACAGGCAAAGGGAGTGTCTAGTTGCTGGAAGTTATATAAGTTCCAAATTGATGTAGTTAAGTGGCTGAGGGAGACCGCGATTCAGCCTTTAAATATGGAAAATCACTCTTTGGCATAGTTTATAGCCAAATTTATAGCTAAATTCCCATTTATGGCTGTAGAGATTGAGGGCCGCATCAGGGATGTGTTTGACCTCGGGGGGCTGGGGGGCCAGGGGGCGTGGCCAGCTTGATGTCACTTGTGTTGGGGCACCTGTGGTGGACCAAGCGCTCTGCCAGCAAAAATGGGCTCCCGAGCTCCGTTTTCAGCCACGACGGCATCCTACAGCCCTCTGCCAGCGAAAACAGAGCTTGGGCGGGGGGGGGCTGCACACGGCCCGTCGGGCTCCATTTTCACTGGCAGAGTGCTGCAGGAGGCCATTGCGGCTGAAAACGGAGCCAGGGAGGGCTGCGTGCGGTCCTCCCGAGCTCCATTTTTGCTGGCAGAAGCATCACGGCCCAATCCTTCACTGTTTCCAGGGCAGCCCTGTGGGCCAGATCTAAGCGCCCCGCAGGCCGCATATGGCCCGTGGGCCTTGAGTTTGACACCCCTGCTGTAGAGCAACCCAATATGGGGTGCAGAAATCTGGGTGATCAACAGAAAGAGAAAACACCAAACTCTTAACTCTACCGATGATTACTAGATCACAGCATTGCTGTGTTATATGCTTTGTTGTTGACATCTAGGGGTCACCTGAATTTTTTGCAACCCAGATACATAGTGCTTCTGTCAAAACTTCCGTGGAATGGATGAACAAGATTTTAATGGCTAGCAGAATGAGGTGGCATAGTACAAGTAGCACTTGACTTACAACTTTTATTTAGTGACTGTTGGAACGGCAAAGTTGGAACGGCACTGAAAAAACACTTTGTTGTTATGATTTATATTGACTGTTTCCTAATGTGATTTGATTGCTTATTTATACTCTATGACTATCATTAAGTGTTGTACTTTATGATTCCTGACGAATGTATTTTTTCTTTTATGTACATTGAGAGCATATGTACCAAGACAAATTCCTTGTGTGTCCAATCACACTTGGCCAATAAAAAATTCTAATCTAATCTAATCTAATCTAATCTAATCTAATCATCTAATCTAATCTTAT
>QLTV01003454.1:1641317-1651481 GCA_003457575.1 Thermophis baileyi
TTCTTGTGTCTAGTTGTCTTGGTGTGCAGTGCTCTATAGCGTCGTTTTGAGGGTAGGAGTTGAAACAATTTATGTCCAGGATCCGAGGGGTCAGTGAATATTTTCACGGCCCTCTTTTTGACTCGTGCAGTATACAGAACCTCAATGGAAGGCAGGTTGGCAGTAATTGTTTTTTCTGCAGTTCTGATTATCCTCTGAAGTCTGTGTCTGTCTTGTTGGGTTGCAGAACCAAACCAGACAGTTATAGAGGTGCAGATGACAGACTCAATAATTCCTCTGTAGAACTGTATCAGCAGCTCCTTGGGCAGTTTAAGCTTCCTGAGTTGGCGCAGAAAGAACATTCTTTGTTGTGCTTTTATGATGACGTTTTTGATGTTAGGTGACCATTTGAGGTCTTGAGATATGATAGAACCTAGAAATTTGAAGGTCTCTACTGTAAATCTACTGTAACGCATAAGAGAGTCTAGGGGTTGAGGCACCAGGCTAGAAAGCAGGAGATTGTGAGTTCAAGTCCTGCTTGGTCAAGAAAGCTAGCTGGGTGACCTTGGGTCAATCACTCTCTCTCAGCCCAACTCACCTCACAGGGTTGTTGTTGTCAGGAAAACAGAAGGAGAAAGATGTATTGGATATGTTCACCGTCTTGAGTTATTTGTAAAAATAATAAAGGTGAGATACAAACAAACAACTAAAAATAAACCTAGTATAATTATTGTAACGAAAAATTAACTAAAAAGAAACAAAATATACTAAAATATACTAAGAAACATGAAATTGAAAGGGTAGGATCTCAGGAAAAAAAATGTGTTCCAGTTTAATTCTATACTTAACACTTGGTAGGATTTTGATCCCAACTCCCTCCTCTCCATTTCTGTCAGCTTAAGACTTATTTTTATTTCTATTCTGCAATAGTTGTTTTATACTCTAATTGTTAATATAACTTAAAACATCAGCCTTTTGCATACCTCAGAAAATGAGGCCTTCTGTCTGCTTTCCTTTTGTCTAAAATTGCAATCCCCAACATACAGATGAAAGTCTAAATAAAAATCCAAGATGTAGCTTTATACCAAAGGAATAATTATTATTGATTATTATTGTGAAATATAAAAACCTGTATCATTTTTAGCATGAAAAATATGAAATGAGAATCAAAATGTATTTAAAAAAGAAAAGAAATCAATATGTCTGTATGAGGGATGCAGAGTCATAACTCCCAGGGCTACAGAAGCCCACCCAACTCCCTTGATTCCAATCCCCTTCAAAAGCTGCCCTCCAATAAGAGCAACTTGATGTGTCAGAATGGGAAAGGGATTAAATGTGTAGTAACACTGTTAATGGCATTTCATTCAAATTTCTTTATCATTGTTTTCAGTGGGATAGTGTTGGCATCTGATCAGAGGTGGTATTCAGCCGGTTCTATCTGGTTCGGGCGAACCGGTAGTGGCGACTGCGGGTGGCCCCGCCCACCTGCCCGGATGTAATGTTGTCCCATTTATCCACATTTTCTAGGCTCTGCGCATGCGCGGAAGGCATCACATTTGCGAAACGGTAGCGAAGGTAAGTGAATACCACCCCTGCATCTGATGAGATGAGTTCAACAGATTCTTATTTATTGATATGGATTTATAGGGCTACCCATATCACCAAGGCAACTCTGAGCACTTAACAAGAATTAAAATACAGTATAAATTGCATTTTAAAAAAAACCATACAGTACTGTACTAGGTCTTTCACTTTGGTGGTCCAGTTGGGATCACGATCTTTCCATAGTTTATCTCTCCATCTTGTAGAATATTATCCAAGTGTGCAGTTGTAAGGCACACAATGTTGTCAATTGTTCTGCCCACCTAAAAAAAAGGTATAGGTAAAGGTTTGCTCTATGCAGTCATGTCTGACTTAAGGTGGCAGTGCTCATCACTTTTTCTTAGCCAAGGGAGTCAGCATTGTCCAAAGACACTTTCATGGTCATGTGGCCGGCATGACTTTATGCCAAGATGCATGGAACACTGTTACCTTCCCACTAAAGTGGTACCTATTTATCTACTTGCATTGACATGCTTTCAAACTGCTGGGGGTGCAGGAGCTGGGGCAAGGATGGGAGCTGACCCCATCACATGGGGTCTCAAACTGCCAGCCTTCTGGTCTGTACACTTACTGTCAGGCAAATGTACCATGTGCTTTACCTATTTATATTTCCATTTTAATGTTACTTTTATGATATCTTTAAAGTTAGTCCATCATCCACATTTTTTTTTCATTTCTGATTTAACCTCAGAGTGAGATATTTAGCATTCATCTCTTCATTGCATCCTGCATGACTCAAAGATTTTCTGCATCTGATTTCCTTAGATTACACACTTCACAGTCATTGAATAGATCATTTCTGGAAGAGCCATCGTGCTGCAGTATTTGCTTTTGTTTTGGTGCAATTTACATTTTAAATTAGATTTTTAAAAAAAATAGGTTTTGGAATGGAACCCACCAAGTTTGGAAGTTCAGTCTCTGGCAAGTTGTTCATTCTCTGGTTTCCAGGTTTCAGTCTGATCCCAAGGAGAGATATCAAAAGGGAGATCTTCTTATGGAGCATGTTAGGATTGAAAAATATGATGAGCTAAGGAGAAAAGAGAGCGTTGGATAACGTGTAACAGAAAATAACAAGCCAAGGAAGAAGAAAGGCAGAATTGTGATTCTGAAGGTATGCTGGTGGTTAAGATAGTTATATCACCAGGAAATCAGCCTAGGATTCCCCCCCGCCTTCTCTGTCAATCAACACACTTCCATTATCCGTGGTTCAGGGGTGGGTTGTGGATCCTGTTGCTGCCAGTTCACTCAGGATTGCGCCGTGTGTGCGCGCGCGCTTTGCCTGTGCGCACATGCTTTGCGTGCGTGCGCGTGCCAGCAGCAATCAAAAAATAGCTTCTGCGCATGCGCAGAAGCAAAATCCAAGATGGCGGCACCCACAGAGACACCGACAGAACCGTTCCGTGATGTCATCGCCGAGTTACTAACGGTTCTAAAAAACTGGATAGAACCGGTAAGAACCCACCTCTGCCGTGGCTGGCATTCTCCCAAAGTGTGAAGCCTGATATAAAAATGACTATGAATGGTTAGACATCGATAGAGCAGATCTTCTTCTATATCTGAAGAGAGCAGCCATGGGAAGTTCAGTAAACTAGAATTATTGTATCTGATCTGAAGAAATCCAGATTGCCATTAGATAGCAGCAAAGTAGATACAGATACAGGTACAGATTAACAGAGTTGGAAGGGACCTTGTAGGTCATCTAGTCCAACCCACTGCTCAAACAGGAGACCCTGTACCATTTTTTACAGATGTCAGTCCAGTCTCTTCTTGAAAGCTTCCAGTGATGAAGCTCCCACAACTTCTGAAGGCAACTTCTGTTCCATTGGTTGATTGCTTTCACTGTCAGAAAATTTCTCCTTATTTCCAGGTTGAATCTCTCCTTGTTCAGTTTCCATCCATTATTCCTTGTCTGGCCTTCAGGTGCTTTGGAAAATAGCTTGACTGTCTCCTCTCTGTGGCAGCCCCACAAATATTGAAACACTGCTATCATGTCTCCCCTGGTCCTTCTTTTCACTAGACTAGCCATGCCGAGTACTTGCAACCATTCATCGTATGTTGTGACCGTCTGGTAGTCATGCAGGATTTATTGCCCACATATAGTAACCACAGCTATAGTTAGAAGATGGGGCACAATCAAGTTTCCTGTCTAGGTTCCCACTGGTGGTTACTAGGAAACACTGGTGTAAGTAGTCCTCACCTTCAACCACAATTGAGTTCAAAATTTCTGTTGCTAAGCCAGACAGCTGTTAAGTGAGTTTTGCCCCTTTTTGTGACCTTTCTTACCACAGTTGTTAAGTGAATCACAGCTGTTGATAAGTTAGTAACCTGGTTGCTAAGTGAATCTGGCTTCCCAATTGACTTTGCTTGTCAGAAGGTCTCAAAAATTTTATGTATATCTAATGGAAAAAATAAAAAAACTTTATAATAATAATAAAAAAAGAAGGTCTCAAAAATTGATCACATCATCCCTGCAACCGTCATAAATACATGCCAGTTACCAAGCAATCAAATTTTGATCACATGACCATGGGGATGCTGCAATGGCCTTAAGAGTGAAAAACAGTCATAAATCACTTTTTCAGTGCCATTGTAACTTTGAACAGTCACTAAATGAATGGCTGTAAGTTGAGGACTACCTATAGTTATCTAGAGGAAACTTTAACTAGGCCAATCTGATGTGCGGTATCCAAATATATATTTATTCTTGCCCGTTATTCTTTTTGTTTCTGATAATTGGCACATTCCCTTAATTTTCATGCTTCTTTTCCCCCCAATTAAGACACTGAGCCAGATGCTCCTGCATTTCACAAACACAGGAGTTGTGATAGGGCAGAAATTCTCTTGTACAAAATGTTTCAGCTGCCTTCTCTATTTGTTGATTACCTCCTAGAATTATACAGTTGCCCACTAATAATATTATTTGCATTTCTCGTGTGGGAGTCGTAGCTGTTGCTTGCTTGCTTTTTAAAGAATAAATTTCACTTTGGATCTGATCAGAATCAAGTCATAGAAGAGCTTAATTTGCATAGAACAAGACTGTTAAGAGCTAACAGACCCAAAATGCATGGCATTGGTTTCATTATTTCTGTAAAAGCAGCTATAATGTTAGCAAAGGGGTGGGAGAATAGGAAGAATTTGAGTGTATAAATCCAGTGCAGTAGATCTGTTTCACAAAATACATAAGGTCATCAGGCATTTTCTAGAAAAGACATTTAAGCAAGCCAACTACTCTATGTTCAAAGCATAGAATCTATATCTATCTATCTATCTATCTATCTATCTATCTATCTATCTATCTATCTATCTATCTATCTATCTATCTATCTATCTATCTATCTATCTATCTATCTATCTATCTATCTATCTAATCAGGAGGCCTCTTCAACTATCAAGTCACAAAATAATATTATCACAAAATATGCTGCAATTTTAATTCAGACTAAAAGGGAAACCTGTCACCTTTTAAAGTTGCCAAACTCAAATCTGTAATGCTTTTATGGGTGTTTTATAAAACTCAAATCTTGGTCAAGCAATTTTTGCTCCCAATGGGATGTACGTTAAATTAGATTATTTTTATGCCAATTTAACTATTTTTTTCCTGCCTTTCTGAGAGATTCAAAGGAATGCACGCAGTTTGCACTTCAATACAAATTTACCCAATTCACACCTCCAAAGCTATAAGGGAACCAAAAGTAGCTTGCATGTTGTCATCTCCAGGTTTTTAAAAAGTTGTGTTACTCAACCTTATTTTGCAGTTGAGCTCAATATGGCCAGTCCTGTCTGCCACCTCCCAGAAAACCATTTGTAGGAACAAAGGTGCCTACAAAAATGTACATATTAAAAGATGTAGGTATAGAAATAGGGTTTCTATACAGAATATACAGAATAGGGTTCTTTTTTAAAAAAAAATATATCACAACCTAATTAAAAAAAATTAGATGGAACAAATTTAACATTGGAAGAATGAGGTGCTGAATGAAATTAACCCATCCTTTTATGTACTCTTTGGACACAGGGGAGTCCTAATCATATTTTTAATAAACCTGTAAAATCCAATAAAGCAACCTTTCTCCTTAAACACAAAGAGTGAGCTAGATAATTACATATCCTTTCTTAGTAAGGCTCTTCTTCCAGTACATTCCAAGTAGTGGCCAAAGCTGTATTTCTTTTCTCTCTCTCTCTCCAAGCTTATTCTTTGAGGTGTTAGAATGTCACAGTAAGTTACCACTACAAATAGTCCCCAACTTATAACAGTTCATTTAGTGACCAGTTACAACGGCGCTGAAAAAGTGACCTATGACCATTTTTTTACACTTACAACCTTTGCAGCATCCCCATAGTCACGTGATCAAAATTCAGACTCTGGGCAACTGAATCATAGTAATGGTCATTTCAGCGTCCCGGGGTCATGTGATACCCTTTTGCGACCTTCTGACAAACAACGTCAAAGGGAAAACCAGATTCATTTAACAACTGTGTTACTAATTTTATAACATCAGTGATTCGCTTAACAACGGTGGCAAGAAAGGTCGTAAAATGGGGCAAAATTCACTTAACAAATGTCTCCCTTAGCAACAAAAACTTTGGGCTCAATTGTGGTCGTAAGTCGAGGACTATCTGTAGTGAGGGCCAGAATGCCACATCAAAAGGATGTCCTTTTTCTTTAAGAGACTTATTTCAAAGAAAGGTCCGGTAATTGTAGCCTCATGGGTTTTCCATGTTGGATTAGTTAATGAAAATATTCTCAAGCATTTTGAGGTTTTCTTTGCAGGGCTTAGGATATGAGAGATCTTCTTGGGTATCCCTGCTCGACCTGGATAAACCAGCTACCATCGAAACAGCCTGAGAGTTGTATTTATGGGAAAATTACAGAAATGTAATTCAAATGCATGTATTTAAATTTCAAATCAATATATGTATTTAAGGAGCCCTGGTGCCACAGTGGATAGAATGCAGTATTGCAGGCAGACTCTGCCCATAGCCTGGAGTTCAATCCTGATGGGGCTCATGGTTGACTCGGCTTTCCATCCTGCCGAGGTCTGTAAAATGAGGACCCAGATTGTTGGGAGCAATATGCTGACTCTGTAAACCGCTTAGAGAGCAGTGGTGGGTTGCTGCCGGTTCAGACCAGTTCTCCTGTACCGGTGGCGGAAATTAGCCCCCGCTTGCCGAACCGGCAGCGATGGCCGGCCGGCCATGCCCCCAAACCGGTTCTCCGGTCGACCGTCCTTGAAAGCGGCTTGCAAAGCACCCTCTGCGCATGCGCAGAGGCTTCTGCGCATGCGCAGAGGGTCATTTGCATGACGTGACGGGGCACGCACGCTCGCTTCACTCACGTGCACGCGTAAAACACGCACTTCCGACGCGATGCGAACCGGTAGGGAAGGTAAGTAGAACCCACCCCTGTTAGAAAAGGCTGTAAAGCACTGTGAAGAGGTAAATAAGTCTAGGTGCTATTGTTAATGTTATTGCTATTCTTCTATCTGGAGCAACCAGGGTAGGTTGGCATTTCTTCCTGCTTCTGCTATCCATCCATCCATCCATCCATCCATCCATCCATCCATCCATCCATCCATCCATCCATCCATCTATCTTTTAAAGTGCAGTCCAGAGTAAATTGCCATGAAGTATTTTCTAATACTTTCTATGTTAGTTCACACACATAATGGAACATCTCAGATCTAACTGTATCAATGAGTCTTGCTACACAGTTGTGATAGCATTCACACATGGATCATCTCTCTATATCTAAAAAAAAATCAGCATTACGTTAGGAATTGTAGAGTTCTTTCAGCATGCAAAAATATTTTACGTACACCGTTTTTAAGTCATCCTTATAATACCACCACAAGGTTCCCTTGAAGCTCCATGATCTGATTGGTATCACCCCATGCCAGAATTGCTCGATTGATTATCTGCTTAGGAGATATTCCAAAAGTTAGAAGAGGGGAAAAAAACATTATTCAGGAAGCTGCATTTGTGATTTGCTTCTGAAAGCAACATGGGAAATTGAATTTCCTGTTGCCACAAGACTAGCCCTTAACTGTTTAATTTTATTGTCAAGCTAAAATAATTAAGCAATTGATCAAAAGCAAGCAGCGGATTTAAAAAGTCTCATGGTACTTTCACAAAGACCTATTGCAGTTAAAAAGAAATCATTAGCATATTTACCAACTGCAAATTGAACTCGGGCTTTCACCAGAATTTCCAGACTGTACCTGTCTAATAACTACAGAATTTGTTTTCTCGGTTTGTAGACTACCTGATAGGAGATTATAACTAAGAAACCTGTTGCTTGATCCAAGTGACATATCATGACAGCTGGCAAAGGGCCAACATTCACAGTAGGGCATCGGGCAGGGGTGAAATGCTCCCGGTTCGGGCGTGCCTGCCGGTCGTCGGAGAGCCAGTAACGAAGGCAGCGCTAGGCTTTGCCCACCCGCCCGGACGCCGCCATTTGGGTTCTTTTACCCTCTGCACATGTGCCGAATGCTTTGCGCATGCGCAGAGGGTAAAAGAACCCAAATGGCTGTTGGCTCTGATCCTTGCTCTTTCCATCTATATGAGGATATCAGAAGATTTGATAAGGAGATATATTTGCACTTATTTGAGCATGGGAACAACCCTTCATATAATCTGGAATTCCATGTTTGTATAGATTCTTGACCTTGACCATCTCATTGCTGAATCTATGAAAGCTGTATTTAGTATGGGGCAGAGCTCTGTCAAAACTCTTTTCCCTATTAAAGTATGATGTATCAGCATCCCTTTATACCTTGACATTGATGTTCAACATACCATATTTTTCAGAGTATAAAACGCACCGGAGTATAAGACGCACCTTAGTTTTTGGGGAGGAAAATAAGAAAAAAGCTGATTGGCGGGTGGATCGGCCTCCCGGAATACCCCCCAATCAGCTGTTCTCAGAGGTGAATTTTAGCAACAGGTTCGTTGGTTGTGAGCCTTGCTTTTTTTTCTGCCTCTGAAACCTCCGTTTGAGAGGCTGGGCGGGGCTACATTCGGAGTATAAGTCGCACCCAGATTTTCACCCTCTTATCCTAAATATGCATTAACCACTGCATGTACCTCGAAGTTGAATGAGGAATGAGGATAGTATTATGTTTGGCAAGCAAAGGACTTTGCTTTGCAGAGAACACAGTAAATGCACTGGGTAAAACTGGGATTTGGTTGTGTTTGCGGTTTACTGGCCAAAATGTGTAAAAACTAACTAAGGTAGTCCTCAACTATAACTAGTTGCTTAGCGACCATTCAAATTATGACTGGCCCAGAACAAAGGGCTTATGACCTGGATTCAAAGTTACAATGGTCAGGCCCCTTGCACTGTCATGTGACCAAACTTCGGGCAACATGGCTGCATTTACAGCTGTTTGCAGTGTCTCATGGTCATGTGACTTCATTTTACAACAGTTTTGATGATAACTGGCCTTTACCTCTGGTTTTTGGCAAAATCATGTCCATTAACGACCGGAGCATTCCCTTAATGGCTGCTGAGGCCATTTTGTGACTATGACGCTCACTTAATGACTGTCGCAAAAAAGGCCATACAATTGGGTTGGTCGTGTAACTGATCCATTTTACCACCATCACAACATACAACCATAATGATCAGGCAGGCTCCATTAAGGTCATATGTCAAGGACTACCCCTAATGTTATCTTTGCCACTAGTTACATATGTCATGATTAAAATTATATGAAAGTGTTGGTACACCACAGCAGCGGTGGGTTGCTACTGGTACGGCCTGGATCTATGAACCGGTAGCGGCGGCAGCGGGAGGCTCCGCCCACCCACCCCACATGCTTCTGCGCATGCGCAGAACCGTCACGCGCACATGCGCACGAACTGGTAGCGACGGGATTTGCAACCCATTACTGCACCACAACTATTGTGTGGTGAAAGACTGTGTTAATGGGCTGATTTGCAAACTGCCATAGTATATGGGAGACCGAAGTGGAATATAAGAGAAATATATGTTAAATAACCAATCAATATAAACAAAGAAAAGAAGAGAGAGATATAACAGATTAGAACAGTGTTTCTCAACCTTAACAATTTTAAGATATGGGGACTGCAATTCCCTGAATTGCAGAATTGGGAGTTGAAGTGAGGTACTAATACCACTCTACAGTATAAAGCCTTAGTAAGACCACACCTAGAGTACTGCATCCAGTTTTTGGTCACCACACTATAAAAAAGATGTTGAGACTCTAGAACAGTGGTTCTCAACCTTCCTAATGTCGCGACCTCCCCACGACCCCTGCCCCGCCGCCGTGACCCCTGCCCTGCCCCCTCCCCATGCGCGATGAGGTGACAAAGGGGGCATGGCACCAGGGGTGAAATGCTCCCGGTTCGAGCGTGCCTACGGGTTGCATGCGCAGAGGGTAAAAGAACCCAAATGGCGGCATCTGGGCGGGTGGGCGAAGTCTCCCGCTTCCGTTGCTACCGGCTGTCCGGTGACCCGCAGGCATGCCCGAACTGGGAGCATTTCATCCCTGCTGACGGTGGCACCAAGATGGCGGGCAAGCGCGTGCGGCGACCCCTGTGAAATGGTGGTTCTACCCC
>QLTV01003454.1:1672964-1685129 GCA_003457575.1 Thermophis baileyi
AAAGGATTGGACAAAGAGCTAGGTTTTCAAGGCATTTTCAGAGGTGGGTTCCTCCCGGTTCACACCGGTTCACCCGAACCGGTAGCAACCCGCTGGTGACGTCACAGTGATGTCACGGAACCGGTTCAGTCGGTGCCGGTCCGTGGGTGCCGCCATATTTTTTTTTAATTTTTTTTGAATTTATTTTTATTTTTCTTCTTCTCCTTGCACATGTGTCGCCATCTTGTTTTCGGCTTTTTTGGGGGGGGGATGTTTTTGGATTTTTCGGCACTGTGCATGTGCACATGCACGAGGCGCGCCCCTGCGGCATGGGAGGAAGCGAACCGGCAGCGAGGTAAGTTAGAACCCACCCCTGGGCGTTTTGAAATACCAATAGGCTGAGAGCTGTTCAAATTTCAGGAGAACCTCATTCCAGAAGTTCTGTAGGTGCTGCTATAGAGAAAGTGCACTTCCAGGATCTTGATAAGTAGTATTATTTAATCAATGAACCTAGAATGCGCCAACCTTCCCAGATTGAACTGACTGGGAAAATATTATGGAAGATAGGCAGTCCCTCAAGTAATCAGATCTTATGCCAAGTAGGGCTTTATAAGTATTGTCCAGCACTTTGAATTGTACCTAGAGGCAAACTGGCAGCCAGTGTAGATCAAAAGACCCAGTTTTTCATCTGTCTTCAGTCACAAACGCTCACTCAATGGCCAATTACTTTTTCTCAAGCAAACATAACTTGATGTGAAGGGTGGATCTGAAGAAAAATGAGAGTAAGGCATACCACATATGTCTCTTCAACATATTGAGGAAAGGTAGAGTATAAATCAAATAAATAAAAGAAAGATGACTCATTACCACCTGTGCAGAGGTGGGTTCCTACCGGTTCTAACCGGTTCTTTAGAACCGTTAGTAACTCGGCAATGACGTCACGGAGCCGGTTCTGTCGGTGTCTCCGTGGGCGCCGCCATCTTGGATTTTGATTGCTGCGTGCGTGCGCATGGCGCAACCCTGAGCAAACCAGCAGCAAAAGGATCCAGAACCCACCCCTGCACCTGTGCCACTGAATTTAGATAGGTGTAGCTTTCAGATGGGCTTCAAGGTCAGCTTCATCTAGAGCACATTCAAATCATGAGGTGGCTAGGATGTGAATGACCACCTATGCCAGGGTTATCCAACCTGGGCAACTTTAAGACCTGAGGACTTCAGTTCTGCTGTCTGTGGAATTCTGGGAGTTGAAGTCCACAAGTCTTAAAGTTGCGAAGATTAGACACCCCTGATCCATGCCATTGTCAATGGGGAACAACCACCATGGAGTTTGTTGAAGAATCCAAACTTCTGAAAGCATTCCCCCCACCCCTTTGGTTGAAAGTTTTCTTGTGTCTTGCTCTCCCCCTCCCCCCTCCCGTTGAACCCCATTGCTCCGAGGAAATCATGAGGATGCAGAGTCACCTCCATCCTACTAACAGCTTGTTTGACAAAACATATTCAAAGCATATTCCCCAAGTATGCCAGTTAGAATGATAGAAAATCATGTCAGAGAGATAAATGGATCATTAAAGGCAAAGCACTTGAATTTTCATTACAGATCCCTGCACAATCGCTAAAGGTTTCTGAACTTGTCCAGCTTGTTGATCTTTCCTGCTCCTCCTCCCATTGACTATTAGGCCTCATATCCATATTTTCGCATACCTTTTTTGAAAACCGATATATTTCATCTGCTGAAGGCAATCATTAAAAGCTCTTTGTAGCCATTGGAATTCATGAATTTTGATTCGCATCAGCCCGCACGGTAGTCGCAGCACAAGTAATAATGCGATTATCATACCAAATGATTCAGAAGAGGCATGACATAAGTGATGATATTGGGAGGGGGAGGGAAGGGAGAGGGGGAGGGACATATGGATTTTAACTAGATCCAGGCAGCGTGCATGTCTTTCACTCTGCTCATCTTGGCGAGACCCTGGGAAACTGAAAATACGATCTAGCCCAAGTTAAGCATAAATTCCATCTATTTTAATAAGAGCGAATGTTTAAGCACCCAGTAATTAGAAATGGAAACAAAAATAAGAAAAGGCCATATTGCCAAGGATCTGTGCACTCTAATCGCAACCTTGCTCAGTGCTCCTCCTAGTACTATATATTTTAATTGTCTACATTTAAATTACGACTGTCAATTAATGATGGTAATTTTGGAGTCCTTAAAATCATTCTCTCAATTATGTTTGAAGGATTATATTTTTTTATTGATCTGTATTATGTTGTCTCTGCACTACGGATGGAAAAAAAAAAAAGGACTCCGTGAAAGATTTATGAGAAGGAAGAAGACATGATCTGCCCCAAATACCTGTATCATAAAACACAGGGGCGGCAATCAAGTAATTGCACCAAAAATATCATATATTTGAGGGAAGAGGATTTATCCCAAAAGCTAGACAATTCCACAGAAAAAAATGAATATTTATCCAAGAATCATGTCTTTTTAAAAAAAAAAACTATAATAGACACAGCTGATTATCTTGGAAAGAGAAAAATCAGATTATAGTAGCCAGACTTTACTTTTTCCTTTGACATAAAAGGATGTAGGATATGAACACCATAAATGCTACTGTTTATAGTGGAAGGTATTAGTACCTATAATTAGGGTAGATTAAAGTCCTATTAGTAAGAAGAATGCAGAAGTGCCAGGATGCCCATAGTAAGTGCATTGCATACTATTATCAGATGTTATCATAGGGCTGGAAGGGACTTTGGAGGTCTTCTAGTCAAACCCCCTGCTCAAGGCAAGAGTCTTATACCATCCCAGCCAAACGGTTGTCCAGTGTATTTTTGAAAACCTCCAGCAATGGAGCACCCACAACCCCAGGAGGCAAGTAATTCCATCAATTAATTGAGAAAATGTATTCCATATTATAAAGATCACAGTACAGAGGTGGGTTCCTGCCGGTTCGGACCAGCTCTATAGAATCGGTAGTGGGAATTTCTCCCCGCTCGCTGAACCGGCAGCGATGGCCAGCTGGACACGCCCCCGAACCAGCTCTCGCGGCGGTGCCATAGGCGGCGCCATCTTGTTTTTTGCTTCTGCACATGCACAGTTTTTTGCTTCTGCACATGCGCAGAAGCTTGGATTTTAGCACGGCGCATGCGTGCGCAGCATGCCCATGCGGCACGCAAGGCGTGCACGCCCACGCGATGCATGAGGAAGCAAACCGGCAGCGAGGTAAGTTAGAACCCATCCCTGTCACAGTAGGATTTCCATTGCTTCCTTGCTTTCCTATGTAACCCTACAGGGGATATATATCCCTCAACCTTACTTAGATTTGGGGTCAAATCTGTAGTTATCTATGCCAATAAAAGATACTTTGTTGTATCTATTCCTAAATACTTTGGTTCCTTATTTAGTGGGCATTTCCCCCAAAATACCTGGAACACTGATATGGATGAACTTTGCTAAATACACTCCTAAAACTCATGGCTGACAAGAAAGAACACTTGTTCAAAATAGGATTTGAGCTTTGGGATACTTGCTGGACACCCTAAAAAGCCCTATAGCTCTGTACTTTAGAAAAAAAAAATGTGTACTCGTAGTCATGCTTAGTTGTCTTCAAACAGCCGAGGTGGTGCCTTGATCATGGGAAGAAGTGCATAATTAATTAATTGATTCATTATCAATGAGGGTGACTGTAAATCACTTATAAAAGTCCAGCAATGTAATCATCAAATAATAATAATAAGCACAATAACAAACCAAATCACTCCAATCACTATGGTGTTAACTTCTCACACAGGTTGAGACAGTGCATTTTGAAGGGTCCTTGATGCTCTCTGAGTTTGCTTGTTTTCTTGCAGACGTTTCATTACCCAAACTAGGTAACATCATTAGTGCTAGACAGTGTATTTCTTCCATCTTCAGTTCCCAAAGGCTCCTTGAAATAGTCTGGTCTATGTAATAACCTTCCAAAAAAAAAGCATGAGGGCAGAGGCCACACTTGCTTCTTGGGGGCAAATTGTTTCATAGGAGCAGAGCCCTCACAAAAACTGAATTCATGAAAAGATTAGAGTTTGCTATCTGTAGTTCTGAGTATAAGCTCCATGGAGCTTATTGTATATAGGCTTTCTTTCTCCAGATGACCACCATCAACCTGTTGATATCTGCAGAAGATGATTGCAAAAAGATCACAGTGATGTTCCAAGAATGCTACTGGCATCTGCTGGGAATATTATTTTCAATGCCCAAGACATGATGGGTAGAAGATCATTAAAGAGAAATCCAACCTAGAACTAAGGAGAAATTTCCTGACAGTGAGAACAATTAATCAGTGAAACTGCTTGCCTCTGGAAGTTATGGGTGCTCCCTCACTGGAGGTTTTCCAAAAAAGACTGGAATGGCTGTATTCTAGCCAGTCTCCTGCTTGAGCAGAAGGTTGGACTAGAAGATCTCCAAGGTCCCTTCCAACCCTAAAACGGGAGAAAATTGTCTTGCCAATTTTGGAAAATGGGGATGCTAACCAGTGGTGGGATCCTGCCGGTTTAACAACCGGTTCGGTGATCGCGCGCTTTGCGCGCGCATGCGCAGTTTAACAAAAACTTACCTTCTCCGTTACTGCTGGGGAGAAACACAGCTGAGGCGCAGCAATCCGCTCTTCCGTGCGAATCAGCTGAGAAGATATAGGTCAGTAAAGCACGTGGGTGGGCGGGCGGGCGGGCCCACCTGATCGTCGGAGCAAACTGGTTCGCTCCCAGCTGATCGTCGGAGCATCCGGTTCGCCTGAACCGGTCCAAACCGGTAGAATCCCACCCCTGATGCTAACTGCATAGAGC
Source organism: Thermophis baileyi (assembly GCA_003457575.1). Classification (NCBI taxonomy): domain Eukaryota; kingdom Metazoa; phylum Chordata; class Lepidosauria; order Squamata; family Dipsadidae; genus Thermophis; species Thermophis baileyi. Next base: position 1,677,774 of record QLTV01003454.1, read on the forward strand.
TCCAAGACTAACGAAAAGAGTTCTTGAGGCACCTGACAATAAAGCTTTAGGTGGCCCTCCATACTTTGTATACAAATGTATACACTGAAATATAGATCAGCTTTCTTCCTTTATTACTTGGCAATGGTTAAACTTTCCTGGTCAGCGGGCAATCCTAAAATGATAGTGCAGAGACTGAATACCTGTCTGGCATTAGGATGTGTTTTCTAAGAAGGTGGGGGATTTTTTTCCCCTCCAGTTGTGATGCCTGCAGATCCAATGAAACTAATGCCTCTCAGAGCTGCAGAGAGACTGAGCTAAATCCCATCCTAATTTCTTTTCTGGCAAAATTGGCTTTCCCATCATGTACAAGAGACATACATTGAACATTAAAACAACTTTGAATGCTCAAGACATCTGCTTTAGGATAGAAAATGTGCTTTCCCTTGAGTGTTCAATTTCATATTTTGGTAGATAATTTGCTGCTTTTTGAGATGCAGGAAACATTGAGACATTCCTTACTGTTCGGATGCTAAGGTTAACTCATTTATCCCAGCACAGTTGGTAACCCAAAATGGATTCAAAGCGTTCCTTTAGCACATTTCTCCCAATTGCTTTTTTGTGGGTGGGGGGAAACAGCCAGCATGGTGGATAGCCCTGAAGGGCTTCAAGATAACATGGGATAAAACAGGAGGTATGAATAAATAAGAAAGATAAATGTGCTTTAGATGTTAGTCTCCCAAATCCACTTTTCAGCCTGGTGCTACAGAAATACAAAACAGTAACCACCTATAAAGAGACTATAATGAGAGATGCTACCCTCTGAATTTGTTTATTATTGCAAAGATAGCAGATAACATAGATTCATGAAACAAATACCACAAATGCCCTATCTTAGACACCATGCTGGACAGGAACTTTGAAAATATTGGCCAATGTTCTCTCCCCACACATACACACACACACCGTTATTGTTTAAGTTGCACATAGGAAGTGCAAAGAAAAGGGGAAAAAGTTAAAAAAAATGTTATGATTTCTGAACTTTCTGTGATGAAAGTTAACTTATTGCTCATGGAATAAGTGGAATAAATGGCTCATGGAGCCATTCTATAAAACAGGTTGGCCAATTTTTGTTGTTGATAGTTGCGAAGTCATGTCCGACCCATCGCGACCCCATGGACAACGTTCCTCCAGGCCTTCCTGTCCTCTACCATCCCCCAGAGTCCATTTAATCTCACGCCGACTGCTTCAGTGACTCCATCCAGCCACCTCATTCTCTGTCGTCCCCTTCTTTTGCCCTCAATCGTTCCCAGCATTAGGCTCTTCTCCAGTGAGTCCTTCCTTCTCATTTGGTGGCCAAAGTATTTGAGTTTCATCTTCAGGATCTGGCCTTCTAAAGAGCAGTCAGGGTTGATCTCCTCTAGGACTGACCGGTTTGATCCAAGGGACTCGCAGGAGTCTTCTCCAGCACCATAGTTCAAAGGCCTCAATTCTTTGGCACTCAGCCTTTCTTATGGTCCAACTTTCACAGCCATACATTGCAACTGGGAAAACCATAGCCTTGACTATACACACTTTTGTTGGCAGGGTGATGTCTCTGCTTTTTAGTATGCAGTCTAGATTTGCCATAGCTTTCCTCCCCAGGAGCAAGCGTCTTTTAATTTCTTGGCTGTAGTCCCCATCTGCGATGCTATTCATCTAATATATGCCAACAAATTCACACTGCCAATAGAAGAGAATATTTGTAGCTCAGGGTTGAATTGTGGTCCTTAATGCTCTCTGAGCTTGGTTGTTTTCTTGCAGACCTTTCATTACCCAACTAGGTAACATCATCAGTCTGTATTCTGATGAGTAATGAAAGGTCTGCAAGAAAACATCCAAGCTCAGAGAGCACCAAGGACCTCACAATTCACTTTGCCTTCTCTACTGGTGAAGATTACCCTTGGCTCATCTCTTTCAGAGACTACAATCTGTTATAGTATTTCCTTTAGTGTAAATGAAAATGCTGATTAATTGATCAATTGATTGATTGACATGCCATCACTGAGCCATAGTGGCGCAGTGGTTAGAATACAGTACTGCAGGCTACTTCTGCTGACTGCTGACTGCTTGCAATTTGGCGGTTCGAATCTCACCAGGCTCAAGGTTGACTCAGCCTTCCATCCTACTGAGGTGAATAAATGAGGACCCAGATTGTTGGGGGCAATATGCTGACTCTGTAAACCACTTAGAGCGGGCTGTAAAGCATTGTGAAGCGGTATATAAGTCTAAGTGCTATTGCAGGGCCTATTTCTGGACTTCCAGTACTTCTGGTAGGCTCATTTTTCACCCTCCCCAGACTCTAGAGGCTTTCCTCAAGCCTCCAGGAGGGCAAAAACAGCCTCCTCCAGGCTCCAGAGGCCCTTCCGGTAGGCCCGTTTTTCGCCTTCCCAAAGCCTCTGCGCGGGCCCTGCACTTACCTGGCATCCAAAATGGGCTGTGTGGGGACTCCTGGGAGGGGAGGGGCGGGGTGGACGAGGTTAGCCAGTCCTTGTAACTACCGGTTCAGCGAACCAGATGTAAAATTAACATCCGGTTTGCCCGAACCGGTCCAAACCGGCTGAATCCCACCCCTGACTGTACATTTACAAATCCTGATAACAGGGTAGTTTTATGGGATGTTAATAAATATTGGGTATTTTAGAATATATTGGAAAGTGAAAACAAAGTCTATTTTTTTAAAACACCTGGGTTAACTTGATGGAAAAGCATACAGATAAATGTGCAGAGAAGAGTAACAAGAATGTTTTAGGGGGCTGGAGGCTAAACATATGAAGAACAGTTACAGGAATTAGGTATGTGTAATCTAATGAAAAGAAGGACTGGGGGAGACATGATAGCAGTGTTCCAATATTTGAGGGGCTCCTACAAAGATGGTGGGGTCAAACTATTTTCCAAAGCACCAAACGGCAAGACAAGAAACAATGGATGGAATCCAATCAAGTACAGAATCAACCTAGAACTAAGGAGAAAATTTCTAATGGTTAGAGCAATCAACCAATGGAATAGCTTGCCTTCAGAAGTTGTGAGTGCTCCATCACTGAAGGCTTTCAAAATGGACAACCATTTGTCTGAAATGGAATAGGGTTTTCTGCTTGAGAAGGGGGTTGGACTAGAAGACTTTCAAGTCCCTTCCAACTCTCTTATTCTATGTTCTAGGCTGCATAAACAGAGGAATAGAATCAAGATCACGCAAAGTGTTAGTACCACTTTAGAATGCTTTGGTAAGGCCACACTTGGAATAATGCATCCAGTTTTGGTCACCATGATGTAAAACAGATGTTGAGATTCTGGAAAGAGTCCAGAGAAGAGCAACAAAGATGATTAGGGGACTGGAGGCTAAAACATATAAAGAACAGTTGCTGGAATTGAGTATGTCTTGTTTGATGAAAAGAAGGACTAGGGGTGACATGATAGCAGTGTTCCAATATCTCAGGGGCTGCCACAAAATAGAGGGAGTCAAGCTATTCTCCAAAGCACCTGAGGGCAGGACAAGAATCAATGGGTGGAAACTCATCATGGAGAGAAGCAACCTAGAACTAAGGAGAAATTTCCCGACAGTTAGAACAATTAATCACTGGAACAACTTGCCTCCAGAAGTTGTAAATGCTCCAACACTGGAAGTTTTTAAGAAGAGATTGGATAACCATTTGTCTGAAATGGTATAGGGTTTCCTGCCTAAACAGGGGGTTGGACTAGAAGACCTCCAAGGTCCCTTCCAACTCTGTTATTCTATTCTATTCTATTCTATTCTATTCTATTCTATTCTATTCTACTCTACTCTACTCTACTCTACTCTACTCTACTCTACTCTACTCTACTCTACTCTACTCTACTCTACTCTACGTGTGATATGTGATATTCTAAGATATTCCCAATAGATACTTGATATTTCTGCAACTACTTTTCCCATAATAGTTCAAAGATCAAGGAAAGCATGGAGGCAGTCAAGGAAAATCACATTACAATTCCTAAAGACAGTGGAATCTAGGAAGATGTCAATTCCCATAATAAAAATAAAGCTAGAGGTAATTAGCAGAGATATGAAAAACAGTCATGACCAAATTTAAATTTGCAATCTCATTTGAGGAATCCGTTTGCTTCCATCCAAATCTGCAATTCATTTTGAGGGGTTGAATCAAGGCAATTTGAATTTGCAAATTATATCACTGATTCCATTAAGCTCCAAGATTCGGCTGGATAAAAGTCCATGTACGTATGTGCAAAAATCCATGAAATTTTTGAATTGTTTCTAAGGCACCTGATTTGATTCAGTGCATGAAATCATTTTGAAGATTAAATGCAAAGAGAATTGAAGTGACATAACACCACTTGTAAAGTAAGAAAAAATCATTTCAGGAACTTTGCCCTTAACTACCAATGCAGTAGTGGGTTCTAAATCCCATCACTACCGGTTTGCGTGCGTGCGTGCGCATGTGATGCTTCTGCGCATGCGCAGAAGCATCCCGGGCGGGTGGGCGGAGCCTCCTGCCTCCACCACTACCGGTTCGCTGAACCGGGCCGAACCGGGAGCAACCCACCGCTGTACTGATGTGATAAAATGGTTAAGCTGTTGCACCATCAACTCCATCTTCATCCACAATGGCCCACTGAGTGGTGTTGCATCAGTCACCATCTTTAGCCCACTGGATTGTTGAGGACAAAAATGGGGGAAGGGAGTAGAATGCACACTTCTGGAATGCCTGGCCAACATGTGGAAAATAAATGAGACAGGAAACAGGAGTGTTTGTGGGAAAAACAAAAATTTTGAAATCCCATTCTTAGGATTACATATTAATTAATTAATTTACTGTTGTGATTGAACCAAATTTACATGTCCCCAAATGTCTTAGTGCAGTTTCCTCTCTTGCCCTTCCTACACGTAGGTTGACTAGTAAACTCCCGGTTGTATTCCCAACAGTGATGTTCTGACAATACTTACAGTATAATGATTGTGGTTTCCTAGCCACCATGTAATTTTTGTCAAGGTGCACAGTTTTTCAATGGCCACAGATATATAGTTTCTGCCCAAATGGAACCACATCTGTCATGCTTCTATAAGCTTCATGTCTCCTGCTTTCTAGCATCAGTAGTGAATGATCTTTTCTGGAGCACTGTATGATAAACAAACCATCATGTTAAAATGTTAAGGCAGAAATGCTGTTTAAAGAGACTCTTTTTTGCATGTTGTTATTTAATTTTTATAGTAATTATTGCCCGGGACAGAAAAGGAACTTTCTTTGCTAAATGCTGGTTGTAACCGTCTTGAGCTGTTGAGTCAGAGACCTCATTCTGATCTCAGCTTTTCCCTGAGGTTGATGGACATCCCCATGCTAAATAGGATGCCCCACATGATGGCTTTAGTTATAAAATTTCCTGTTTCCAACCTACAGTGTCCTGAAGGATAATGGCTCATTTCATTTTTTATCAAGAATTCAGGCAGATCCGTCATATTTCCTTGAATCAAATGGCATTTTCAGGAAAATTCATTTGAACCCAAAATGAGGTTTCCTCTCCACAGACTCCAATTAATTTAAAAATGGCTTTCCCTGATGGAAATTCTTGAAATAACTGAGCTGTGTAAAGCGGGAAAAATCTATAAGTCTATATATGTATATAGATATAGATAGATAACGTGTTCAGCCAATGTATCTTATCAAGCTACATAAATCTGTAACTTTGGCCTTCCGTTCTAATTATCAAAGTCTTTAATGGCTTTTTTCTTGCCATTCTTTCTTCTTTCTCTTTTGGTCCCTCTTCCAATCACTCAGGCTATTCCAGAGAGAGAGAAACCCTTCATTCATTTGTTACTTAAGTACATAAAATTAGCTACTGATCTGTTGATCTTCTGACATGATCTTTACGAATCCTTTTCCTCTGCATGTGTGTCCAAGGCCACACTTACCTTTAGAGAAAGCACAAGGAAAAAAAAAACCCACATTTCTTGTCCTTCCGTTATGTACTCTGAGGGGGCCTGGCTGGGCCTAATTAAATCACTCTCAAAGACAAGAAAGGATGAATTTCCTTCTTCTGTTCTCCCTTGTTACCCATTTAAGTCAGCCGAGATTCATTCACTGCGTTTTACTTTAAAAAAAAAAAAAAGACTTAAGGGCAGAGGGAGAAGAGAAATGAAGACAGAATTATAAAGGGAAGAAAGGGAATAATTAAAAAGGGGGAAAATTAAATATGCTCAAAAAAGCTGGTATAAAAGTTGTGGACAAACAAAAGGCAGTTTCAAGCAAAGACGAACACAAAATAGGAAAGGACCAGGATGTGGGGAGTATTGTATTTTTACTCTTACCAGCTAATGGAGTTTTGGAGTTTAAAAACAAATGTCAATCATTTTTACCACATTCCATTTCCCTTAAGGTTTAAAGGAGCAGAAGGCCTGATTAGTGATCACCATAACAATTCCTTGTGGGTTATCATAGCCAACAAGTGCTAGGAAATTAATTCACATCCTTTATCCGGGTCTCCAGCTTCCTAAACTTTCCAACTTCGCTGCCCTGCTTTTATAAGATATGTTACCTGTCCCTTCCAGCCTGTCATTCTTGCTTAGTTCTCTTAGCCTGAATGTTTCTTAGTTCTCCCAGATGTGTGATAATGTTGCTCCCCAATTCAGCTCAAGCAAATATCTTTTCTCTGTGCCCGAGATTAATTTATTGCTTAAGAGAGAGAGAAAGAGAATGGATAATGGATAGATAGATGATAGAAAAATAATGGAAACATAGATGATAGATAGATAGACGATAGATAGATAGATAGATAGGTAGATGATAGATACAGTAGATAGATAGATAGATAGATAGATAGATAGATAGATAGATAGATAGATAGATAGATAGATAGATAGATGATAGATAGATAGATAGATAGATAGATAGATAGATAGATAGATAGATAGATAGATAGATAGATAGATAGATAGATAGATAGAGATAGAAATATATAGAAAATATATAGAAAAAGGAAGCAGTATGCTTTCTCCCATATTTGGGTATACCAGGTGATTTAACAGAGAAAAAAACATATACATATCCTTGTCCCTGTGTCCCTGAGATAGGGAGAAGAATCCTGTGGCTCAGAGGTTTAATCACTTTACTTGTTAGGCATGGGGCCCGGGTTCTAATCCCATAAGGGGGTGGCTAGCTGATGAGAGCGAAATAGCTTGAAATAGATCTATACTAGGCTCCCTTTATTTATATAAAAAAATATAACATATAGAAACGGACTGTCTTTTGTAATTGACTGTCTGGATGGCCCCTGGAGGGGCCGAAAGGCAAAAAGGAAGCAGTATGCTTTCTCCCATACTTGGGTATACCAGGTGATTTAACAGAG
>QLTV01003454.1:1704489-1722949 GCA_003457575.1 Thermophis baileyi
AGCAATAGCAATAGCAATAGCAATAGCACTTAGACTTATATACCGCTTCATAGTGCTTTACAGCCCTCTCTAAGCGGTTCACAGAGTCAGCATCTTGCCCCCAACAATCTGGGTCCTCATTTTACCCACCTCGGAAGGATGGAAGGCTGAGTCCAACCTTGAGCCGGTGAGATTTGAACCGCCGAACTGCAGCTAGCAGTCAGCTGAAGTAGCCTGCAGTGCTGCACTCTAACCACTGCGCCACCTCGGCTCAGGGGGAATGAGCCTGGTCCCATGCCATGAAGGGCTTTAAAGGTGATTACCAACATCTTTACCTGTGCTCAGTTTAACCATTCTGTTTCCATGAGAGCTAAAGTAGTAATACAGGAGCTGCAATCAGTTTCATGGAATTTGTAACCGCATCGTTTAAAACTCTTACAGTTTGTCAGTTTGCCTCCACGGTCAGAAGCATCTGAAACGTTTGCTGTCTTTCGGCCCACACAGCCAAAACTCATGGTTTTGAGGCTTGGGAATGCAGGATTGCCTCCAGGCCAGCCACAACAACTCAGCAAAGTTTTCTGAAGTGTTTGAATTTATTTGCTGGTATATATTTTTAACAATCCATTTTACCTCCTCAACAGTAGCCTCTGGGAAAGGGATTTTGTTGTTGTTGTTGTTGTTGCTTGTTTTCCACTTGTTTCATTTTTTGCAAATCATTGGGCAATGTACACACATATTTCTAAACAAACCCAAGGATTGTGTTTGTGGGAGCTAGAGGAACATTAGCAAGTTTCATTATTTTATTCTTGTGGAGAAGGAGGAAGAGGGGGAGGAACCAAAGCATTATTGTTAATTTGTGATCTGCGGAAACTCGGGAAACTGAACATTCAGTTTGTTGCTCACTTGGAGGCACCAACACTGAATGTGGTTGATGATCTTTGCAAGTTCCAGACGTGCAAAAATAGAAACATAATTATGGCTATAATCAGTGGTGGGATTCAAATAATTTAACAACCGGTTTGCCCAGGGTTAGGTTGGCTGTCGTGGGAGGCGTGGCCCAACCTGACCCTGGGCAAACCGGTTGTTAAATTATCCCACCCCCCGCTGCTATCAAAGTGGATCCTACGCTGCAATGGAGAAATGGGCAACGGAGCAGCCGGCACGAGAGAAGGAGGAGGAGCAGGGAGAAGAGGGAAAGCGGCCTCCTCCTTCCCTCGTGCCGGTCGCTCCATTGCCTGTTTCTCCATTGCAGCACAGCGCCCAGGGAGGTGGGTAATTTAACAACCGGTTCACGTGAACCGGTGCAAACCGGCTGAATACCACCACCGGCAATAATAATAGTGATGGTATCACTGTGAATTTCAGCATTGGTCTGAAAAAAGGAAAGACATAAAGCATAATTTTAAGTCTTGGAGAGAAGGAAGATGGGAAGATGAGTAGATAAGAGCCGCAGTGGTGCAGTGGTTAGAGTGCAGTACTGCAGGCTACTTCTGCTGACAGCCAGCTGCCAGCAGTTTGGCAGATCGAATCTCATCAGGCTCAAGGTTGACTCAGCCTTCCATCCTTCCAAGGTGGGTAAAAATGAGGACCCAGATTGTTGGGGGCAATATGCTGACTCTGTAAACCGCTTAGAGAGGGCTGTAAAGCACTGTGAAGCGGTATATAAGTCTAAGTGCTATTGCTATTGCTATAACAAGAAAAAGAAAGAAAGAAAGAAAGAAAGAAAGAAGAAGAAAGGAAGGAAGGAAGGAAGGAAGGAAGGAAGGAAGGAAGGAAGAAAGAAAGAAAGAAAGAAAGAAAGAAAGAAAGAAAGAAAGAAAGAAAGAAAGAAAGAAAGAAAGAAAGAAAGAAAGAAAGAAAGTCAGTCTCAGGTTGCTCTGGATTGATTTGTTCAATGATCCATTTGTTTCTTGCTGTCCACAGGATTTTTAGCAGTCTTCTCCAACATTAAGTAGCTTGGCATACTTTTTTAAAAATTTCTTCTCTGTATACCTCATTGCATCATAGTTTAGGTTTCTTTTGAAGTATATAAACTTTTAAATAGTAGCAATATTGATGCTTATATAAGTTGTGTATCATGTGGTGTATCTATAAGTAATAGATACTTATTATCTTAAACAAAAGCCAATTATCCTGTTTTTTAAAGCTGAATAAAAGCTATATTACAGTGAAATTCTCATTAGATAAAGCAACTTGGCAAATCCTTGTGAGCCTGAAGAAGTCTTATCACCATTGTAGCAAGAAGAATCATATAATACCTGGGATCTATCTATTGTTTGATCTGCACTCTCTTTCCACAGAAGAGGCTCAAATTCCTATTACAAACATTTATCAATCATATCACAATGCATCCACGATTCCGCAAGAGAGGAAAATGTTGACATGTATAACTTGTCAGACAGCAACCCTAAAGCAGAAAATCCTTGAGAAGTATACATGAACTTCAGCCAACTTGACCACAGCTAGTCCTTGACTTACAACAGTTCATTTAGTGACTGTTTGAAGCAGAGGTGGGTTCTTACCAGTTCTATCCTGTTCTTCCGAACCGTTAGTAACTCGGCGATGATGTCACAGAGCCGGTTCTGTCAGTGTCTCCGTGGATGCCGCCATCTTGGACTTTGCTTCTGCGCATGCACAGAAGCTAATTTTGATTGCTGCGGGCACGACCCTGAGCGAACCGGCAGCAAAAGGATCCAGAACCCACCCCTGGTTTGAAGTTACAGCACTGAAAAAAATGGCGTATGATCATTTTTCATACTTACGACCATTGCAGCATCCCCATGGTCATGTGATCAACATTCAGGTGCTTAGCAACTGACTCATATTTATGACCGTTGCAGTGTCCCAGGATCATGTGATCACGTTTTGCGACCTTCGGAGAAGCAAAGTCAATGGGGAAGCCAGATTCACTTAACAACCGTGTTATTAACATAGCAACTGTGGAGATTTACTTAACAACTGTGGCAAGAAATTGCTCCATTGTGGTCATAAGTTGAGGACTACCTGTAATTCTTGGGAAGGCCTGGGAAACTATATAGAGAACTATAGGTTGAGTCACCTAACCTTCCCCATTTCAAACCCATGGGGTTATACTTAGAGAGGACTTTTACAGAAATGTCCCCCCCAAAAATAAATCTGTGTCTTCTAAGTTCCTATGTACATGTGTCAATAGGTTCAGAAGTCAGAATACAGGTAGTCCTCAACTTACAACAGTTCATTTAGTGACTATTCAAAGTTACAACAGCACTGACAAAAGTGACCTCTGACCATTTTTCACACTTACGACCTTTGCGCCATCCCCATGGTCTCGTGATCAAAATTCAGGCACATGGGAACTGGTTCATATTTATGACGGTTGCAGTGTCCTGGGGTCATGTCATCCCCTCTTGTGACCTTCTGACAAAAAAAGTCAATGGGGAAGCCAGATTCACTTAACAACCATGTGTGAAGTTTCCGAAAGATGCCCTAATTAATTCATGAGCCACGAGCCAAGTTTCAAAAGAAATCCAGTCATTTAGTAGGAGCAACATTCCAGCAATTACTCAAGTGGAGTCAGCTCTGACCTCATGTAATTTACGGGCCCCCATGACCCTGTCTCCCCCCTCCTCCCTGGGCATGTCATAAATCACATTCTCCAATGAACCACATTGGCGGGCTGTAAAAACCACACCCCTCCTGCTGACTCCGCTAACCTAGGATACTATCTGGAGAAAGGCATGTGTAGAATGTATTTTCAGTTAGGGCAGCCAAGCAGCTCCGTCTGTTCTCCCCACCTCCTGCTTATAGCAACTTGAAAGCTTTGCAAGTTGACACCATGCTCCTAACTTAACAACTGCCGTGATTCACTTAACAACTCTGGCAAGAAAAGTCGTAAAATGGGGCAAAACTCCCTTAACAAATATCTCGCTTAGCAACAGAAATTTTGGGCTCAATGGTGGCCGTACGTCAAGGACAACCTGTACTGTGAATCCTTTACGTTCAATCTCCCAAGGCCATTATCCCAAGAGTGAGTTCTTCCCACCTAAGAAATCTATTTATGTCTTTCTGCAAGAAATATAGCTTTACCCGTATAGGTAAAACCTTGGATACTGCTTCCTAGTATGTCAGAGCTCTGGAAATTATCCTGCCCAGAAAGAACGGTTTTGCTTCTACTGTTCCACCCTGATAGAAGAAAGGGCTTTTTGCATCATTGGAGGTTGTGATTTTATGCCATTAGTTGATAATTTTCCACCACAGAGGTTTCTATATATACCCAAGCTGCATTTCATTGGCTTTGGCTTTAGCAGTTAGCAAAGCGTGGAGTGTGTAGGTTATGCCAGCTTGAGTAGGACTTGAATACCTTTTGGCTGTTCGCTCAATTCCCTAATCCTCTCCTTCCTTCCCTCATCAAGCATTTGGAAGAATTGCTGGGAACTTGACTCTTGGCTGCAACACACCTTGATACAGCAAAGGAGGCCGGAAAGAGCCCATCATAACAAGCCAATCTTTCTGTTTCCATATATTGGCTTGTTAAATCTGGAGTTATCGTGGGCAGCCTCCAAGCAGGTGTCCTTGTCAGTATCAATACAGTGAGCAGTGGAGAATTATCTCCCCTACTTTGTCATGCCTGGGGCAGCTAAACCCATAAAAATAATAGTAGCAATAAATGGAAGACAAACATGTACGTGTGTGCATCCCACACCCCCTCCTCCAAATATAATTGTTCTTCCAAATCAGAGTAGCTGGAGGGTTTTGTTTATATTTTTCATTGAGAAGGTCCCTGATGCTTTTCCTTTGCCAGTAGCATGATTGGGAAAAATCTCAGCAACCTAAGCAAGCTCACAAACCATTTAGAATATATTACAGAACACACATTCTCCTATGGAAGGCAATCAGTCAAGGCTCAGAGAGCCGTAAATGAATACATCTCAATATTTGCAAAATGTTATGGAGATCTCCTTCGACTAACCATTCTTTTTTTTTTCAAAATTATTTTTAACATTCATCCATACATACATATGTTCTCATCGTGTTGTTCCCCTGCGGGGTAAACAGCATTATATATAAAAACGGCAGAAGAAAGTAAGAAGGAAGCCCAAAGAAATTAAGATGCAGAATTAAAAAGGTGTAGGATAAGGTATAAGTTTAAAAAGGAGGAGGTTAAAGGAATATATTTAAATCTAAAGAATCAGATAGTCCTGCAAATATTGACCTCTGCCAATGGTCAATTAAGGCTTTCAGATAAAGCTTTTTAGCGAAATACAAGGGGTCTAGACAAGGCTATCAGTCTTAGCTGGGCTTAGTGTAGGCTACATGCAGCAACTAATAGTAAATATAAAACCCGTTGTTGTGGCCTGTCGGCTGCTGGCCTCTTCAGCAGCCAAATCAGATGCGGAGGCGGCATGGGAGTCAGGGCAACCTGAGAGCTTCGAGGGGGAAGAGGGAATGGAGCTGGCAGAGAGAGAGACAGAGGCAGAGCCTGGGCCATCCATCAGCCCTCAGATGGAGAGTCAACAGCTCCCAGGTTTGGAGGTGGCTGATGAGGAAGAGGAGGAACCGCTGGGTCCAGTGCTTGATGTGTGGATGCGCAGAAGGCAGAGGAGAGGAGAGCAGTGGAAATCTATGGGCTGGTCCTTGGTACGGAAGAGCCACCGCTGCTAGCCAAGCCCCACCCTAGCTCTTGGGATAAAAGGCAGGGGGCGGAGATGAATAGCTGTGGCAGACAAGTATTCATCTCCCTGCCGGTCCGCCACTGATAGCCTGCAATTCCGAATCTTGTTTGAAAATTATCAGAATTCTTCTTGGAATCTGCAGTGCTTTCTGACCGTGTGTGTGTGTGTGTGTGTGTGTGTGTGTGTGTGTGTCTGCTGCTAGAAGAAAGCGAGTGCACCTTCCAGGACTTCCTTTGCAAGTGTGGGAAGAGAGAGAGAGAGAGAAAGACTCCTGGTGTGTTGGGCCAGTTCAGGGGGAAAGAGAGCGAGCATCACTTTCCACAGGACTTAGAGACTTCGTAGCCTGCTGTGAGAGAGCGGCTGCTGGCACTCCTAATAAAGGGAACGTTTCATTAAATACAAAGGGCTTGTCGTGTTTGGGAGCCAGGTCAGAACACCCATCCTTTTTTGGCACATTTTGACCAATATGCCACAAACTCAGCCAAAGACCACTTGTGGCCCAAGCACGCTCATGCTATTCTATGCAAGCAAAGATCTCTACTAAATTGCAAACCATATGTTTGTTTGCTTGTTTATTTATAAAATGTATTGGCCATCCATCCTACCATAGGGTAACTCTAGGCAGCTTACAGTTACATCTAAGTGAGTACATTAAAAAGTTTAAAATCAAACCTTAAAACTAAAGACAAATGGTGAGGATGGGGGTGGAGAGGGGGGAAGGGGGAATCTGTTATTACTCAATCAATCAACCACCTCCATTGCCCTGTTCCTTCCATTGCCGTGTCTTTCGGCCCTTACGAAAAGATAGAAGTGTTGGGGCAGTGGTGGGATCCTGCCGGTTTAACAACCGGTTCGGTGATTGCGCGCTTCACGTGCACAGTTTTACAAAAACTTACCTTCCGCGTTACTGCTGGGGAGAAACACAGCTGAGGCGCGGCAATCCGCTCTGCCTCGCGAATCAGCTGAGAAGATATAGGTCAGTAAAGCGCAGGGGTGGGCGGGCGAGCCCACCTGATCATTGGAGCGAACCAGTTCGCTCCCAGCTGATCGTCGGAGCATCCTGTTCGCCCGAACTGGTCCGAACTGGTAGAATCCCACCCCTGCGTTGGGGCCAATTTCACATGGGGGGAGATGTTCCAGAGGGCAGGAGCAACAACAGAGAAGACCCTCCTCTCGGACCCCACCAGCCAGACTAATAGGGCTGATGGGACGTACGGCATTTCTCCTCTGCCAGCATGAGTGGTACAGGCCAATGCCAGTGGGGTGAGATGGTCCCTCAAATAACCTGGACCCATGTTAAGAAGGGCTTTAAAGGTAATCACCAACACCTTGAATTGCTCCCGGAAGCAGACTGGTAACCAACGCAGCAATATTGTTGTTTTCATCCCACAAATGAGGAGGCAGATACAATGTATTTCTAGACAACCAGGCTATATTTTTTTATTCTTATTGTTTGTTTGTTTGTTTGTTTGTTGTGTGATTTGGCCCAGAACCAGCTCACACAGAGAATACTATAGACTTTCTCTTGAGCGCCTTGCATAAACTGCTAGACAATTGCAATGTCAGTTTCTATTTGCTGCAAAAATGGCATGCACACATAGAAAAAATAAGGAGTCCTGGGAGTCCAACTGAACACTGGACACATCGGTGTAGGGTTCTCGGAAGCACTAACGAAATGGTTTGCAACTGCCGTCATTATTCTTATGGTTGATCACACACTCAGCCAATTGTTTGGACTGGATTTGGCATTTCTGATCAGGTCCTTCCCAACTAACATTCACTAACATTTTTTGCATATTTTCATGACCCCAAAAAATCAGACATATTTTCATTCCTATCATATATATTCTATAATTATCTCCAACTTTGCTGTTAGTAGAGATATTTTTGTAATCAATGTCCACTAATACATAGATTTTTTTTTAAAAAAAGTAGAGAACTTTCCAAAGGGCGATGAAGATAAAAATAATTATATTGTGGCTTGCACATTAGTTCAGTAACAGAAAATAAGGTCAGTTCTTAAAATGTGAATCAAACAAATTTCTCCCTCGATTGTTAGCAATTTCATTAATTGTTATCTAAGTGCTCACAATGGAACAAGCTTCAAATTCTGACATTCTGGACTGTCTGAGCTTGCAGCTCTGCCTTTGCTCTTTATCTCCTGCTGCTAAATTCCATTAAGAGATGAGCTAAAAATACACAAAGTAGTACCATAGCCTCTATGCACACCCACACTTAAGCATTTTCAACCAATTGTCCGGACATGCTATAGAATACATGCATACTGTATCTCAAGAAGACCATATGAGAAATTTACAGTATATGAAATCCTTTGTTTTGTATTTAACGATGATGCAATGTTGAATTGTTTATTTATTCATTGGATGCATAACCATGCATCTTCTAGGAATTCAAAGCCATATACTTACCACTACAGCCATGGTGGCGCCATGGTTAGAATGTAGTATTGCAGGCTAATTCTGACAACTGCCAGCCCTCTCTAAGCAGTTTACAGAGTCAGCCTATTGCCCCCAACAACCTGGGTCCTCGTTTTACTGACCTCAGAGGCAGGGGTGAAATCCTCTGAAGTCTGCTACAGGTTCGCTTTGCGCGCACTTTGCGTGCGCTTTGCGCGAGCATGCGTGCCACAGACACTACCGTGCAGCACTGAAAAAGGAGCATTTTGAAGCCATCAGAGTCTGCAAAGGTAAGTAGAACAGCGAGGGGGCGATCAGCTGTGCTGCGCGATTTAGATTAGCTAGAAAGCAGGAAATCCTGCTTTCTAGCTAATCTAGATCGCGTGGCACAGCTGATCGTTGCACAGCTGATCGTCAGATATACCAGTCCCACCTGAACTGGTAGCATTTTTTACTACCGGTTCGGGTGAACCGGTCCAAACCTGTAGCATTTCACCTCTGCTCAGAAGGATGAAAGACTGAGTCAAGCTTGAACCAGTGAGAATTGAACTGCTGGCAATCTGCAGAATTAGCCTGCAATACTGCATTCTAACCACTGTGCCACCGTGGCTCTTTTAGATTGGATGGGTTTGTTGTTACAGAAATGGCTAGTTTATATTGCTATGTAAAAGTAAAAAGCTGAGGTTTGATGCTATTATTAGGGAGTCGGATGTCAACACCTTTTCTTTCTTTTTTTCCCCCTTTGCCCTATGTTTTTCCCTTTCCTTCTCCCTCCCTTACTTTCCCACTACTTTCTTTTGTATTTTTGTATTTTACATTATAAGCTAATAAAAACGTATCAAAAATAAAGCTAGTGTGATTAGTCTGGGATGAAGATACCTCAATATGCTGTTTGCAGACAGATATTAAACTTTAGGCATGCTAAAAACAACCTCTTATTCCTCCTCTAAGCCTCCACCCTATGTTTATTATATGAGGTACCACTGCAGGCTTAATTGATAGTCCTATCCCTGTACTAAGCCTGCGAATGCTGGTTCTTCCTGCGTTCACATCCGTCACAAAAAAGGGTTAGTTTAGATTTCAAAGGTGCTACCTTGCCTCATTCTGTGTTGACAGAAGAGAACACCATTAACCTTTTCACATGCACTAACAAAGACAAGTTAAGACAAGATCTATAGTGACTACCAAAGACCTGACTTTGTTGTTGCCCTAGGCTTCTGACAATTATCAGGCACTTCCAAGCTAATAATCGTAAGCATGTTTACCTCAGTTTGAGCATATGTGCGTGCGTCTCTCTCTCTCTCTCTCTCTCTCTCTCTTTCTCTCTCTCTCTCTCTCTCTCTCTTTGTGCGTGTGCTCAGTAATTCTGCAAAATAACAACTTTATCATTGACAAATGATAAATAGCAAGCCCAAAGATAATAGGAAAACCCTTCTTTCTTCTCCAGAGGTGTATATATAATATCCTCTTTTGCAATGAGCTGGGATTCTTAGGTTGCAGAGCAATGATTTGATGCATCTTATTATTGATTTATTTACTTAGAAAATTTATATAGCCGCCTACTTGCTCACAGCGACTCTAGGCGGCTTACAAACAGTAAAAACACAAAATGGGAAAAAATAAAAATTGAAAAATTAAAAAACAATAACTTCCACCCACCCCAGTGACAACGCACGATTAAATCAGCCATTTGATGGGCTCCATCCCAGGCCCATTAGCGAAATCATGTTTTTATTTAGGGCCTTCTGAAAAACTGTCAAAGTAGGGGCCAGTCTAATTTCTGCAGAGATGATGTTCCAAAGGGAGGGAGCCACCACGGAGAAGGCCCTTCTTCTGGGTCCCACCAGATGTACCTCCTAAGGGGACACGACCCACAACTTTCCTTGCCTTCCTGCTCTGGAGGGTCGGGTAGATGTGACTGGCAAAAGACGGTCTCTCAGATAACCTGGTCCCAAGCCATGAAGGGCTTAAATTTATTAAATTTATATTAATTTATTAAATTTATAACCCATCTTTCTGCTTGCAGGATCACCCAAGGTGGCTTAACACAATAAAACAAGGGACAAAGTATAAAAAGGCAACAAGGAATTCAATACCATTGAAGTCAAGTGAATTAATATAGATAATTTTAATAATTACAATAATAGCAATTAATATCAGTTTCCCGGTTAAACGTTTGGAAAGTGTGATGTGTGCATGCCATTTAAAAAAATAATTACTGGGACAAGGGAAGCTAAACATACTTTCCTGGCTTAAGGCTCTCTTCCACATTTATTATTGATTTATTTAATCAATCTGTCTAGCCACCCATCTCAACAAGTGACTCTGGGTCAGACAATATTAAAATAAAATTAAAAACAATTACAAATGCAAATGCAACAACTAAAAGACATAGCAGATGAAGTAAATAACAGTTGACAGTTGCTAACTGTCAGGTGCCAAAAAATAGGGCCATGCAATAAGTTCCAATTTAAACTGACTTATTGCTCATGCCTATGCACAGTCAAGTAATGGGCTAGTAATAATTTGGGTCAAGAGAATTCAAAATGGGTTGGACGTAGATTACTTGTGGGAACTAGGCTGATTTGACTCCCTCCAGGCTCTGCCACTCCTTCTCCTACACTAACACAACCAGCAGATCCCTGCACACACTCGGGGGCCTAGGCACTTAGTCCTAGCCCATAGACTTATATACCGCTTCACAGTGCTTTACAGCCCTTTCTAAGTGGTTTACCAGAGTCAGCATGTTGCCCCCAACAATCTGAGTCCTCATTTTACCGACCTCAGAAGGATGGAAGGCTGAGTCAACCTTGAGCCAGTCAGGATTGAACTCCTGGCAGTGAGCAGAGTTAGCCTGCAATACTGCATTCTGACCACTGTGCCATCACTGCTCCTTAGAGTATTCCTTAGGGCAAGGGTGTTTCTAGAAACTGCCAGTCTAAAACTGATCACACAGCAATCTGTTCGTGAGCACAGTGTTGTCTATGGAGATTCTCAATCACCTACATCGCAGTTGTCCCTAAGGTGTTTCCCCAAAGGGCAACTGGACTTTCTTATTTTTTTCCTTGAAAACATTTCGCTTCTCATCTATGAAGCTTCTCATCTAAAAAGCTTCTTCTGAAGAAAAAAGAACTGAAGAAGCTTCTTGGATGAGAAGCAAAACGTTTTCAAGGGGGGAAAAAACAGGAAAGTCCAGTTGCCTTTTTGAAAAGCACCTTAGGAACAACCATGACCTAGATGATTGAGAATCTTCATAGACAACTCTGAAAAAGACCTGAAGAAGCTTCTTAGATGAGAAGCAAAATGTTTTCAAGGGAAAAAAACCCAAGAAAATCCAGTTGCCATTTGGAAAAGCACCTTTGGGACAACTACACAGTTCATAAATTCTCTCACTTTCGATCACTAGAACAAACGAATGCCAAATCTTGCATATGCCCAGTTGCAGGTGCCAGTTGAGATAGGTCCCTATCTTTGATGGTGGACATGAAATCCTGAGCCAGTCCTATTTGGGCAGTCTCCCGAAACAAGTAGCTTAGGATAATCCTGTGCCACACCAGAGATCATCCCACAAAGAGAAACTCTTGTGCAGCAGGATGGACAGTATACAGGACCAGTGGTGGGTCCTGTAATTACCCATAATGCAACAAAGCAATATAGCTGCATCACAACACACTGACTAAAATGGTGAGTGCAGAAACTAGGGCAGTGTCATCTGCACCAGGAAATCTTCAATAACACCCTCAGAAAGTTGGCTTTCATGTTGGATGAAAGTGACAACAAATCCTGCCATGTTGTGAACAGGAACTCATGTGTTAATGCTTTGATGTAGCATCTAGTTAATCATGGTGGGGAAGAGAGGGGGAGGGAGGTGCTTTCAAGTCAATGCTGACTCCTGACAATTACATGGTCAAACCCAAGCAGATTTCTTGGCAACTTTTTCAGAAGAGGTTTGCCATTGCCTTTTTTCCTAGGGGTTAGAGAGACGAGCTGATTTTGGTGTCTAGCCCCACCAGCATCAGAAATAACAGAGTAACAGAGTTGGAAGGGACCACAGAGGTCTTCTAGTCCAACCCCCTGCTCAGGCAGGAAACCCTATACCATTCCAGACAAATGGTTGTCCAATCTCTTCTTAAAAACCTCCAGGGTTGGAGCACCCACAATTTCTGGAGGCAAATCATCCCACTGATGAATTGTTCTAACTGTTAGGAAATTTCTCCTTAGTTCAAGGTTGGTTAAAACAACCAAGCTCAGAGAGCACCAAGGACCGCTCATTTCATCCCTGATTTACAAATATTCTCCTGTATTTGACACAACACCCACAGATAGACTCTAGGGCAGTGTCTTAGCAACTTTAAGAGTGTGGTACAAGATGTGGTAAATGGAAAGGTATTATGCCAGGGGTGTCAAACTCAAGGCCGTGTGCGGCCCTCCTGAACTCCGTTTTTGCTGGCAGAGGGTTTCAGGAGGCCGTCGCAGCTGAAAATGGAGATTGGGAGTCCATTTTTGGTGGCAGAACACTCAGGCCACTACAGGCGCCCCAACACGAATGACATTAAGCTGGCCATGCCCCCCGTGGACCCCTGAGGTCAAACACAACCCTAATGCGGCCCTCAATGAAATCGAGTTTGACACCCCTGTATTATACGATCCAGCACACCCATTATTTGGCCAAGTAACCCATACAAAAAGATTGAAATCAAGAAGGAGGTTTTTTAGACTGCACCGAGGAGATTGTTACTACACCTCAAACAGAACAATTTTAAAAATGGGAAACTGAAGTAAACGTGTTCATAATTGGATAGAACTGCTTGAGGAGTTGCCTGGAGATGCGGAGGAGTGGACGGTCTGGAGATGTTTAAACAGAGTGTGCATTGATCTGGCTAGAACTAAAGATTACATGAGAAAATGGGGGCTTCTCCCTGTGGATGAGGATATTCACTGTGAATGTGGCATTATTCAAACAACTATCCAACTTTTATAGTGCCCTCTGGGACTGACTTGTATACAAAATGACTTGCTGGTCAGAAATATCTCTGCCATTAACATGGCCCAGTATTGGACTCACTAGAACTATATAAATCTAAGTTTTATGAAAGTTTTTGAATTTTTAAAAAATATTAGATTAATAATTTCCCCTTTTCTAGTTCCCGCACTTCTGATACGAGACGAGATGACGTGCTTAGGATGAGTCTACAACTCAGGTTTCTCTGCTCCTTATCTAGCATCTTAGGACCTTGGCCACTGGCACCTTAGTCACTAGACCTGTGGTTCTCAACCTGTGGTCCATGGAGCCCTGAGGGGCCTCAATGTGTCACAGGGGGTTGAGTTGAAGAAATGTTATGATTTAAATCTTAAGTCTTGGGGGTCCGTGGCCATGATCCGTGGCCACAAAAGGGGATCTAGGTAACAAAAAGGTTGAGACTTACGCCCAAGACCAGGGGTGTCAAACTCATGTCATCACGGCTGCATCACGTGACGTATCACGACTTCCCCCCCCTTCGCTAAACTGGGTGTGGGCATGGCCAGCATGTGATGCATCCGGCCCGCGGGCTGTGAGTTTGACAGCCCTGCCCTAGATCATACTGGCTCTCTAGATAACTAGAGTTTGTCTAGTGGCTGAAATGCTAGCCGTAACTGATCTGAAAAGGTTACGCAGAGCTAGACTTCCTTAACAATGAACCAAAAGGAGTGCCAACCACTTCCCTCTTTTTGTCAAGAAAACTTTTAATGTTCACGAAGTTATCACAAACTATGCTCGACACAAATGAGACCTCATTTTACCATACACCACCCATATTTTCAGGAATTGAACTTCATACACTTGTGGTTGAAGTTCATAGCAGCCCTTGATAGCTTATAAATGGAGCCCTGAAATATCTGAAAATATCATTTCAGACTGCTTCTTTACATGTACACACACACACAATGTATCGCTATGTCTTCCCCCCCCCCTTAATACTTCTTGTATTTCCTCTTACTATCTGATACACGACAGAGCTCTTGACAGCACTCAAAATCTTTATTAATCAGAGCAGAGGTGGTTGCCGAAGTCAGAGCTGGAGTATAATCCTTAAGATGCAGTTCCCCCCCCCCTTAAAAGCAGAAGGAAGCTGTTGATAGCATGCCTGACAACAGGGTAAACAGATTATTGTGTTATTGCTGGCTGATTGCCGGAGTTATTTTGGAGCTCTATAATTCATTTAAAGAGATTTTTGACATTTATGAAATGACTTCCATAATCAACTGACAGTGCAATATCCTATAATTGTTCAATTAAAAATGACTACTAGTGCATTCATTTATTAGCAGAATCAGATAATTGTCTTGCCACTAAAGGGTACTTCACAAATGTTGCACATCGACAGAAAATGTTTGAGGAGAACTCTGCTAGGCAAGAGTCAAAATCCTAAGGGTTTTTATTTTTATCCTCCAAGTGAAGGTGTAATTATTACAGACCCCATAGTAAATACATCTCCGTGCGAAACTGTGTTCTTGAAATTGAGTTTGCATGAGTGTGATTGTGTATGCCTGGGAGCCTTGGGAAGGTGCATACTCTGCATAAAATTGGTGGCATTTGATGCTATCAAAGTTCACGTTACTATAAATTTGGCTGTGGAAAGCAACACAACGAAAGTAGGGTCTGATGACCTCCTATCTAATTCTTATTTATCATATTGTCTTTCCTTTCTATGTTTTCTCCTTCTGGATTGTTGGAAGAAATGTCCATCTGGGTTTAGTTCCAAGTGGGGAAAAAGACACTGGAAACATGGTGGCTGCTTGGAAAGATGGTTTTAATGGTGGACAGGATCATGTGCCTTGAAGATCTTGGGTGAAGAAAAAAAAAGGGGAGAGATGCTGAGAGTGCCTGGGTTTTATGCCCTCTCTGGGCTTTTGAATTTGAGCTTGTATTCTGATTGGTTGTCAGACTCCCATGGGGCCATGTAGGGGCAACTCTGTAGGCTGTCCTGAGTCCCAAGCTTGGTTGACTCTTGCTGGGTGATGATGTAATGAAAGGGTTTTGGGCAATTCCTACTATGGCTCTGCCTGAGGAGGTAGATCTTTGTTATGTAGAATAGACTGGCCCAGGCCGTAATGGCCCATTAACAAAGGTGGGGGGGCTGAGTTTCTGCCTCCTTTTTAGGGAAAATATTCTGCTCTTTTAATATTTCCTAAAATATTTCATTTTTCTAGGAGAGGGGTGAGTGCTAACTTCCTACAGGATGAATCTTATTAGCTATGGCAAGGTAGCTACAAATAGCTGCATTGAAAAATCTGTTGTGTTTTTTTTTTAGCTGCTGGTCCTGCAAGTACTTACAACCTCCAACTTTCTATCAGAGCTTTCAAAAATATTTTGTAGTGGCCTGAACCACTTCTGTTGTAGTGTAAAGCATCCTTTCCTGGCTGACTTGGGAATTCTGCATAAGGTCAAAGTAGGAAAGAAGACTCTTCTAAAAGACCATCTAAGATTTTATATGCCATCTTCTTGACCTAGTAAGGAAGGGACAGGGGAACAGATTCCATAAGTCATCCAATAAGATGTGATCAAATCTGGCAAGCTTTCACCATTACAAGGATGACAATTTTCCATGCAAAAAAAGTATTCCCAAAGAAGCTTACATCAGAAGCTTATTCTCACAGTTTGAATATCAGGAACTTGGAGACACAGATCATTTCAGACTGCATTGGGGAAATAGTTTTGTCTGCAGCACGCTTTCACATGAGCCTCATAAACATTAAGAAGTACTTCTGAACCCCCATGGTTACTTATTCATTGTGATTAAGTATTGTTGAAGCAATCAAAAAGTACAACATAATATTTGTTCCTGTCTGATCGTAGGGCCATTTCAGATGCTAGAAAAGCCTTTATGAAAGCAAATAATTCAGGGGTGTCAAGCTCAAGGCCTACTGGCCAGATCCGGCCCATGGGGTGCTTAGATCTGGCCCATGTGGCCGCCCTGGAAACAGTGAAGGACTGGCCCACGGTGTCTCTGCCAGCAAAACCAGAGCTCGAGAGCGCACAGCCCCCCCCAAGCTCTGTTTTCGCTGGCAGAGGGCTGCCGGAGGCTGTCACAGCCAAAAACGGAGCCTGAGGGGGGCACACATGGACCCCCAGCTCCGTTTTCGCTGGCAGAGTGCTAGCAAAACAAATTACTAGCAAAAGTAGCCAGCCCCGCCTGGGTGACCACAGGTGCCCCCAACCAGGGGTGGGTTCCAGATTCAGGTACTGCTGGTTCGCTCAGGGATGCGCCGCACGTGCACAGTACTTTAAAAAAAGCTTCTTCACATGCGCAGAAGCAAAAAACCAAGATGGCGGCACCTATGGCGCTGCCAAGAGAACCAGCTCGGGGACGTGGCAGGCCTGGGTCGCTGCCGGTTCCAGCGACCCAGGCCGCCATGTTACTAACAGTTTTATAGAGCCGGTCCAAACTGGCAGGAACCCACCTCTGCCCCCGACACGAGTGACGTTGAGCTGGCCATGCCCACCCTGGCCATGCCCACCTGGACCCACCCCCCCAGCCCTCCGAGGTCAAACACGACCCTGATGCAGCCCTCAATCAAATCGAGTTTGACACCCCTGAAATAATTGATGCAACCAACTTAAGAAAATCCCAATTCGGTGTATGAGGATACATTTTCTATTTATTACCCCTTAAATTTTACAGTTATACCCCTTACCCAATGAACTTCATCAGCAGATATGGCCTATAAATGCACATTCCATGTGCATTCAGGTAATCCTCGACTTACAACTGTAATTAGGCCCACAATTATGGTCATAAGTCATGATGGTTGATAAGCTCATGGATGGCCTGTGTGACTATGCCTGATTTTATTACCTTTTTTGTGATGGTCATTAAGCAAATGTCACAGCCATGAAGTGAACGCCTTGGTCATTAAGCAGACTCTGCGGTCAATAAGCAAACCCATTGTTCACTATCCAGAAACCAGAAGTAAACACCAGTTTCTGGCAAAAAGTCATAAATCACGGTCACATGATGCTACTTTACAAATGATTGTAAATGCAGGCCAGTGGTGAAATCCAATTTTTTTTACTACTGGTTCTGTGGGCGTGGCTTGGTGGGCGTGGTGTGGCTTGGTGGGTGTGGCTTGGTGGGCGTGGCAGGGAAAGGATGTTGCAAAATCTCCATTCCCACCCCACTCTGGGGCCAGCCAGAGGTGGTATTTGCCGGTTCTCCGAACTACTCAAAATTTCCGCTACCAGTTCTCCAGAACCTGTCAGAAGCTACTGGATTTCACCCCTGATACAAGCTGGTTACCAAGCACCCAAAATGTGATCACATGATGATGGTGGTGGGGGAAGTATGGCTATCAGACGTTTAAATCCAGATCGTAAGTACCTTTTGCAGGATCCATCGTAACTTTGAACGGTCACTAATGGTCATAAATCAAGGACTACCAGTAATCAGATGAGACTTCCTCCATAAAGTTGTGTTTCTTTCAGCAGTACCGAAGGGCATTATCAAGCATGAAACCTGAGACAACTCGCTAAATTTGACAAAGAAATATTAGAAATTGGGCTCACATTTATGTGCATTACCTTAGCGCAGTCTAATTTGTAGACAAAGAAAAAGTCAAAACATAATATTATTGCATTCAGCATTTGCTGCCAGCAAAGATTCAGAGAATCAGAGACAGAAAGTGTGCTGAATATAGCAGTATCATATAAAACACAGGGAAGATATAGGTCAGTGACAGTCCTGAATCCCCAGAGGATATAGTTAGACTACAAGAGTGCCAAACCCATTATGAGGTTGGAGAAACCTTCTTAAGACAGAGATTTTCCTTTGAAGAGCCTGATTTTAGCTAGCATTATCACAAACCACCTGCTACGTACAATCATAAATCAATAGTCCATTAAATAATCAGAAAACCAAGAAGGCAAAGAGATGATGAAGGAGAGGGGGGGTGGAATTGTTTGCCGTTTGTAAAAAGCGAACACTGCCAGGATCCCCTTTCCAACTATAATGATTTTGTTTTTTAAAATCATCTTTCTCTTTTTATACAAACGACCTTCCAGAATTCTTGGCTGGAGTACATAATTTACATTCCGATAATCATCATTAAGAAATTGAGTGCAAATTCACCAGATGGAAGATAATGCTTCACTTGTGGTTGGTACAGCAGGGTATTAAGTAATAAGTAGTTTCAGATTTTCAGGAAGGCTTCAGTTCTCCTCCAATCTCTCCCCACCCTCCCAAAAAAGAAAAAAAACTTGGTAGCATATAAACTGTACTTAAACTACCAAGGACAAGTAATCCTATTGTCCCTATAGGATTACTATAGGATTAGAATAGAATAGAATAGAATAGAATAGAATAGAATAGAATAGAATAGAATAGAATAGAATAGAATAGAATAGAATAGAATAGAATAGAATAGAATAGAATAGAA
>QLTV01003454.1:1723558-1747985 GCA_003457575.1 Thermophis baileyi
GTTTTTCTTGCCTAAATGTAGAACCTTACTTTTTTCACCATTGAATTTCATTTTGTTAGATAGCGCCCAATGTTCAAGTCTGTCAAGATCCTTCTGTATCTTAAGCCTATCTTCTGGAGTGTTGGCTATTCCTGCCAGCTTGGTGTCATCTGAAAATTTGATGAGTTCCCCATCTATCCCCTCGTCCAAGTCATTGATGAAGATGTTGAAGAGTACTGGGCCTAAAACAGAGCCTTGGGGTACTCCACTGCATACTTCCCTCCATGTAGATGCAGTTCCATCGAGGACTACACGTTGAGTGTGGTTGGTCAGCCAGTTACGAATCCATCTGGTGGTGATGCTGTCTAACCCACATTTTTTCTACTCTATCTAGTAGTAGGTTATGGTCTACTTTATCAAATGCCTTACTGAAGTGGTACCTATTTATCAACTCGCATTTTCATGTTTTTGAACTGCTAGGTGGGCAGGAACTGGGGCAGGAACAAGAGCTCACCCTGTCGCACGACACTCGGGTCTCAAACCTGGGCTGTCAGTTTTCCAGCTGACAAGCTCAGCATCTTTAACCACTGAGCCATTGCCCTCCCCCCAGCCATCTAGAAAGCACTCTCACATCTAGCAGCATTTCTGGAGGAAGAATTCAACCTTCATCCTTCAAACTAGAAGGTCCTTCACGTCTAGTGGCATTTCTAAAGAGTTGGACTTCCAGAGGTCTCTGGCTGATCATTATGAGAAGAAAGAAGTCTCCAACAAATATTCTTATATTGTTTTTTGTAGTCCAGACCTTTAAGGGAAGGAGACAACCTAAGAGTTTTGTTGGCCAAGTATTTAGAGGACTGAGAACTATGTTATGGATCATCTGAAGATCCTGATAGAAACCACACTGGTCACTCTCATTGTCTTTATTGCTGGAGCAGCTACGGTACATACTTTTTCTATTGCCTAGAGGACCTTGCCTTGGAAAACTTCTGCCCAGGAGGGTAGACAATATTGTGATCTTCAAATCACTAAAGTAGAGCTGTTATGCCATCCTCTAACCCTAAACATATTTCTCCACTAAAGCTTTCGCCTGCCTTTGTCTTTGAAGTGACAACTTATGCAAGCCTGTTTTAAAGCAGAAGATCCATTGAAGAAAAGGACCACTTCACCCATCCTGTCCATTGTTTTCAAAGCAGCTTGTTGCCCTTGACTGACCTTGAGTGATCTCAGAAAAGAAGAATTAGACCTGGCTAGTACTTGGAAGAGAGGTTACTAAAGAAATAGAGAGCTAGACTGGGAGGTTGAAAAAGCATCCAAGAAGACCCGACAGTGGCAAACCAAGAAAATGACATGAATGTATCACTTGAAGGAGACATCAGGATGATGATGATGATGATGATGATGATGATGATGATGATGACGACGACTACACTTAAGCATTTGCTGTCCTTTTACAGATATCTCTGGGACTGTTTTCTTTCTCTGCCAAGGATTTAAATTTTGCAGGAGGAATTGTGATAAAGGCTGTCTTGGAGGTAGTTGATAAATAAGATTTCCATAACCTGCCTAGCTTTGCCTTCAACTTGCTACCCAACCTGGATCTGGAATTAGCTCATTCCATATCTTCCCAGGAGTTTTTCCCTTTGCTTCTTGCTCACCTTGGGCATTTGCATCCTTCTTGCCTAAGAGTTAACTCCATAAGTCTAGCCTCTTTGGCTGGGTTTGGTACCGAATACGCACGATGCTCGAGGCAGCAGCGTCCCCTGCTAAGGCTCAAAATCTCTCTTAAACACATTAAGTGTCCCATTTTGGACTGATAGTGCAGTAATTATTCTGCTTCACCCTAAAAACCATCCTGGGGTAATTGGCGTGGAAGGAAATTAGCCAGACTTCTCTGCCACCTGGTAGTTAAGGAACGAATCCAGAGAAAGATAAGTGAGGCGAAGGGAGGGGGGAAAATCGGCACTTATTTGATTTTAATCTTGCCACTTTGCAAGCATTTAAATTGCCTTAATCAGGTGGCTGGCTTCCAGCCTGACTAGTAATCTGTTATCAAATTTGTAACTAGATTTCCCCCCCCCCAAAAAAATGTCAATGTAGGCTGAGAATTGAAGTCTATTAACAGTCTCCCTCCTAAAATTTTCCATAATTTCTGTATTTATGATTTCTTACAAATCTGTCAAATATATTATTATCACGCTTCTCTGTTAATATTTCATGAAAAACCTAATGATGGTTTTATTTGTATAATATATATGTATTGGAGGACAGAATATATATATATTAGAGGGCATTTTGTCTACCCACTACTCAGTTAAAACATAACATACTGTACACACAATGTATGGACAATGTCAACAACCTTAATACCAAAGCTTGATTTTCTAAGGCAATAACTAGACTGTATGGAATAACCTTGATAAATATAATTGAATTTTTCCCTCCAATAAGATTAACTAGAGGTAATTTTGATTGGAGATTGCCCTGACCGTCTACATATGAGATGTATGATAAGCTGGAGATAATCAATTTAATTTTCTTCTTTTCTTGGTTATTTTTTCCCCTCTCCCAAACATTTTTTTTAAAAGAAAAGGAGATAGACCCTTAATTTGAGGTCCATGCAGAATGAAACAATTTATGATCTAAAATGGATTTTAGTTTGGTAAGTGGGGGGGGTACGTGTCTGAACTGATTATCTCCCAATCTTCTCCTTGTGTCTAATTGTGCTGAGCTTGGTTTAAAATGAGATCAACACAATTAAACCCCAGTAGACTTAATTAAGGGAGGGACTTAATGCTTTACAAAACAAAAAAGAAAAGGAGGATGGGAGGAATTGACTTTGGACAAATAAAGGATGAATTTTAGCTGAATCCCCTGGATTAAACCTCTGCAGATTTTGCTACTAAATCTGCCTTTTTAAAATGCTTTAAAATTGTTTTATTTATTCTGCAAGTTGACAGAAATCTCTTGTTTATAGTTTTTGCATTTGTCTTCTGACCAAAATTGCTCAGGAAAGAAATAGCATATCTGCTCAGTATACAATCCAAAACCCTCTACTGTTAATAAAGTTCTTATATGTGTGAACCCAACATTTTTGGGTAGATTCTCTGAAAAAGTTTTTTTCCCCTGTAATACAAGGAGAATTTACTACTGTTTGGTGTGAAAATTCATGTGAGAAAAAGAGTAGATAGATCTGAGAAGGCCCATTTTAACTCTTGCTCTGCTTGTCCTTGTTTTACATGGCCTGCAGAAGATTTCCTAAGAAGTATGTCTATGGAGATTCTCAGTCATCCAGGTCATGGTTGGCTTGGATGACTGAGGTTGACCTGGATGACTGAGAATCTCCATAGACATCTAGCTATACACTTTGGGGTGAACACCCTTTGAATGGTGTGGGAGTATGAACGGATTTCCAGAAAAAATTGCAGACTACAGGATTCAGGTGACAGACAAACCTCCAAGTGGCCTCAATAACGCTCAGAAA
Source organism: Thermophis baileyi (assembly GCA_003457575.1). Taxonomy (NCBI): domain Eukaryota; kingdom Metazoa; phylum Chordata; class Lepidosauria; order Squamata; family Dipsadidae; genus Thermophis; species Thermophis baileyi. Next base: position 1,727,019 of record QLTV01003454.1, read on the forward strand.
GAATGCTAATGACCAGATGACTGCAAGGAATATAAATCCTTTCATTGTCCACCATTCAGTCAGAACTGAAGAAGCTTCTTGGATGAGAAGTGAAACGTCTTCAAGCAAAACAAGAAAGTCCAGTTGTTATGTATTGACAGTTGAAATGGTTCCACTCAGGTCCAGCGTTTGAGCGGGAAGGATGCTCAAACGCTATTGGTTAAAGTGTCTGACAGCTCCCTATAAAAGGGAGAAATGTCAGACAGAAAGCTACTGGTTGTATATAGAGTTGCCTAATAAACAGAGTTCAAAAAGTCGGTCTCCAGAGTTGCAATTCCCACAACTTAACAGTGGCGACGAAGGCTTTGGTAGCTGGATAACGAAGACGAGCGAACTGAAGGCACAACAACCCAGCCGGGCGGAACAACGGAAGAAACCTCCGAGCGTGCCTAAACATGTCTGCGTTCCATCTACCAGCACCATTCAATCTGGCAAAGGAAAAGTGGGAGACGTACATGATGCGTTTTGACTGCTTTTTAGAAGCAAACGAGCTTTTGGGTCTGGCAGATAATAGAAAAAGAGCTCTTTTTCTAAGTCACTGTGGCCACGATGTGTTTGACACAGCGGAGGCACTGTCAGACCCAACCCCGGTACAGTCCGTACCGTGGCAGGTACTGCAAGCTACGCTCAAGACCCACTACGCTCCCACGCCATCTAAAGTCATTAGACGATATGAATTTAGGCAACAGATCCAGCACGAAGATGAATCGATAAACCAATACATTGCCACCCTTCATAAAGCTGCGGGACATTGCGAGTTCAGAGATCTGAATGACATCCTACTGGACCAACTGATCTGCGGCATCTGGGACATCCGACTCCAACACAGACTTTTGGCCAGAACCAATCTGACATTGGCTGTGGCATTGGACGAAGCCCGGGCTGCTGAATCATCTGCCAAGGCTGCCGAATCTCTACATAAATTCGCTGCCACCTCAACAGAGGCTAAACCTCCAGCAACGGTGCACAAAGGCATCTATGAGGACTCTGACAGCAGCGAGGATGAAGTCTGCCACACTGAAAGGCAGTGGCCTTCTGATCGAGGGGACAAAAGGTTGGACTGCGCTAGCTGCAGTGGTCAACACCACAGATTTTCCTGCCATTTCTGTGACGCCGTTTGTAAATGTGTGACAGAAAAGGACACCTGGCAAAAGTTTGCCAGGCCATTCTGCCCACGTCACAAGCGCCAGTTCCAGACGCTGAGAGCAGTGAAGCGCCAAGACAGAAAAAGCGGGAGTTTTGGAAACCATGCTGGGAAGCTGCCACTGTTGGGGCGCCAGACACCAACCAAACCCGCATTGACCATGCCAGCACCTCTTGCAAAGAGAAGCTGAAAGTGACGGTGGCCATCGAGGGGGCTCCTTGCGAGATGGAGGTGGACACTGGCTCAGCGATGACAATCATCTCCTGGCAAGCACTGAAGCACGCCATTCCAGACATTCGTCAGTGCCATCTGGAGCCACAGCGTTTAAGGCTCTGCGACTGTCAGGGAAATCGTATTCCCGTCATCGGTTGCAGAGAGTTCTGAGTGAGGTTCAACAGTTTCAAGGGGCCTTTACAGCTCACGGTGGTCAGCGGAAACCTTCCTAGCCTCCTGGGCTTGGATTGGTTCGATGCCCTCAGGTTGGGCATAACTGGCATCAATGCCATCACCAGCTCCGGCTTCGACAACCTATTCCGAGAGTTCCAGGATGTGTTTAGCCAGGACCTGAGCAAGTATGTGGGCAACCCTATCTCCTTCAATTTGGACCCTAACGTTGCCCCCATCCACCTGAAGCCTCGGCGGGTCCCTTTAGCCCTCAAACCAAAAATTGATCTCAAACTGGATAAACTGATTCAGCAGGGAATATTGGAGCCGGTCGACCACGCGAAGTGGGAGACCCCAATTGTGACACTTGTTAAGGGGACAGCACCGTGAGAATCTGCGCTGACTATAAGTGCACCCTCAACAAGGGTCTGCAGCAAAGTGCCTCTCCGGTGCCAATCGTTCACCACCTCTTGCATTCTCTCGGCCCAGGCAATATATTTGCTAAGCTTGACTTGGCGCAGGCATACCAGCAGCTGCCAGTAGATGGCACTACTGCTGAGGCGCAGACTATAGTAACTCATTGGGGGGGGGCATTCAAGTGTCACAGGCTGCAGTTTGGCGTCAGCGTTGCCCTGGGATTGTTCCAGGGTGTAATGGAACGTCTATTGCAGAACCTTCCCAGGGTAGTGCCATACTTTGACAACGTGCTGATCTCAGCCTGTGACGAGGAACAGCTCCGATCCAGAATTAGACTGGTCCTGTCAAAATTGCGCGCTGCAGGGCTTAAGGCTAAATGCAGCAAATGCCAAATGGGAGTCAGAGACGTAGAATTCCTGGGCTACCGAATTGACAGGAAGGGAATCCACCCAACCAAGAGCAAACTCCAGGCTATCCATGAAGCGCCAACGCCAAAGAATCAGGGTGACCTTCAGGCTTTCCTGGGTCTACTAAACTTTTATAACCTATTCCTATGAAACAAGGCAACGGTTGCTGACCCGTTGCACAAACTACTAGCTAAAAATACTCCTTGGGTGTGGGGCCCGAAGGAAGCTGCGGCATTTTGGGCCATTAAAAAAACTGTTGACGGCTGACAGTTTCCTAATCCAGTACAATGTCATGCTGTCCTTAGTACTGGTCTGCAACGCCTCCCATTTGGCATGGGGGCAGTTCTGAGCCACAGAATCCCAAATGGGACAGAGGCCCCAGTAGCCTACTACTCCAGGACCCTGTCCAGTGATGAAAGGAACTACAGCCAACTGGACCAGGAAGCCTTGGCTGCAGTTGCTAGGGTCAAGTGGTTCCACGAGTACCTTTTTGGGAGGGACTTTGAACTGGTGACTGATCACAAGCCGTTATTGGGCTTACTGTCTGGGGACCGCCCCACCCCAGTTGCTCTGTCTCCGAGATTTACCCGCTGGGCCATCTTTTTGTCAGCTTACTCCTATAAACTCATGCACTGGCCTGGCAAGAACATGGGCAATGCCAATGCCCTCAGCAGGTGCCCTCTGCCCGACCTGCTGGAGGACATTTCCCCGGAAGCCCCTGTGTTGCTAATCGACCTTTCGGACTCGGGACTTGTCATGTCTGCCGAGGTGGCAAGGCATATGGCCAGGGACCCCTTGTTCAAAACCATTTTGAACTGGGTGTGGAGGGGATGGCCTAAGGACCCGGTGGGAGCGAAGTTCAAGCCGTTCCTGCTCAAGCAACATGAACTATCAGAACGGGGGAGTTGCCTATTATGGGGAGATCGAGTTGTGATTCCAGCCAGCCTGTGTGCCGGCATTCTCAGGACTTTGCATGTGGGCCATCCGGGGATTGTCCGGATGAAATCCCTTCCTAGAAGCTATGTATGGTGGCTGAATATGGACTTGGAAATTCAGGAGTGGGTAGCTAAGTGCAAGCCGTGCCAAGAGTCATGGCCAGCTCCCCCAAAGGCCCCGGTTCAGGAATGGGAAAAATCCAGAGATCCGTGGTCTAGACTGCACATAGATTTTGCAGGCCCCTTCCATGGCCAAACCTTCATGATACTAGGAGATGCTTATTCTAAATGGGTGGAGATTTTCTTAATGGGCTCCACATCGGCCGAAGCCATGATGAAGATCCTAAGACAGTTGTTTGCCATCCACGGCCTACCTGATGTAATTGTGTCTGATAATGGGCCACAGTTCACGGCCACCCAATTTGAGGGATTTCTGGCAGATTTAGGGATTCGCCATGCACTCTCTGCGCCGTTTCATCCGGTAACAAATGGCCTTGTAGAGAGAGCAGTAAGAGCCGCTAAAGAAGCCCTAGGGAGGCTAGGCCCAGGGGATTGGCAAGCTAGAGTAGACACCTTCCTCCTCAGCCAACACATAACCCCTTGCGCTGCCACTGGCTGCAGCCCAGCTGAGCTATTAATGGGCCGCAGGCTCCGATCAGTCCTGGACCAGCTGCACCCAAATTATGCACCCAGAAAACTACATTTTTCTGGGTGCAACATTTTTCAAAACTACGAGACAGCACAACACACCAAGTCCTTTAGCATCAGGGACCTGGTCTTTGCAAGAAATTACACCGAAGGGTCCCTATGGCTACCTGGAACAATAGAGCAAGTCACAGGTCCAAAATCATATATAATTAGGCTAGTCAATGGGAAACAATGGAAGAGACACATAGACCAAATTAGACGCCGATTAATGGAAAATACACAAATACCAGAAACTGAACAAAATTATACTCCTTCCTCAGCTAACTCAAGCCCGATGGAGCCGGAAGACTCACCTGAGGAACCAGGAGTCCAGCGCCGATCAAACAGTGAACCGGTTCCCATGGAAGAGAGGGCCCCACCCGAAAGCTTCCAGGAGCTTCCAGGCTCAGACCTCGGAGCAACAACACACCTGTTCACACAGGCTGCTGCCTCCATGCTGACTGAGCTGCGCAGGTCAGGGAGGCTCTGTAAGCGCCCCGCCTACCTGCATGATTACATATGCCGCATGGATTGCTCCATCGAAGAGGGGAGGGGTGTTATGTATTGACAGTTGAAATGGTTCCACTCAGGTCCAGCGTTTGAGCAGGAAGAATGCTCAAACGCTATTGGTTAAAGCATCTGACAGCTCCCTATAAAATGGCAGGCAGTCAGACGGAAGGCTGCTGGTTGTATATAGAATTGCCTAATAAACAGAGTTCAAAGAGTCGGTCTCCAGAGTCATGATTCCCACAACTTAACACCAGTTGCCTTTGGAAAGAGAAGCACTGAGAAGTAATGAAGTTGTGAACATTGGCTGGAAAACAACTCAGTGAAGCTATATTCGGATGACCCCCATATGGCCCATATAATGCACATCGCATTTTTAAGAATAAAGCAGTAACCATTTTTTTTCAAGCCATTCAAACAGGCAACCCTACACAAGGCAGACGTCTTATACAACTTTTTTTATTGATTCTGAGCCTTGAGAGATTTAAGAGCCCTAAACAGGGCACAAACAAATCTCTCTTTTTTTTACAAACGGGCAAATATTTGCATATTTATTAGCAAAATAGCCAGTTTAGTGTAATGGTTAAGTGCTGGCCTAAAAACCAGGAGATTGTGAGTGATAGTCCCTGCTTGGGCATGAAAGCCAGCTGGGTGACTTTGAGCCAGTTACAACTCTTTCAGCACAATTCACTTCACAGGGTGGTTGTTGTAGGGAAAATAAAAGGAGGAAGGAGTATGGTGTGTATTTGCTGCTTGAGTTGTCTATAAAAATAATAAAGTAGGATATAAATACATAAAATTGCTCTGGTGATTGATTGAGATGTTATTGCAGAGTATTGCTTAATACAATAACTGCATGTTCTTTATGCTTTCCTACCATATTTTCTAGGGTTGCACTGTGGGAAGGGAGGCACAGTGGTTCAGTGGCTTAATGACACTGGTGATCGTCTCAGCTCCGGCAGTTCAAGTCCTAGCTCTGCAGGGTGAGCTCCTGTCACTCACCTAGCTTCTGTCCCCCTAACAGTTCGAAAGCATGTTCTATGCAAGTAGATAGATCGGTACCACTTTGGTGGGGAGACAAGCTGGTGCTCTGTGCAGACAGTCAAATTCCTGATGGCTCTAAACTTTCCTGGTTGTGGCACCCACTTGCAAGGCAGCTCCAGGAAGGGAAGGGCCCTTGGGTGAAGTTGCAGGAAGACCTAGGCATATTTTTCTCTGGTGAGATGCCAGCTCGCCCTCCTGTGGCACACCTTGGTGTTCTGACCCAGTTCCCCAAACATGACAAACCCTCTGAAGTTAACTCAAAGATTCCTTTATTAGGAGTGCCGGCAGCCCCGGCAAAAAGTTTCTTTCTCAATGCAGGCTAACAAGTCTGTCCGGCAGAGAGATGAATAGTTGTCTGCCACAGCTATTCATCTCCGCCCCCTGCCTTTTATCCCCAGAGCTAGGGTGGGGCTTCGCTAGCAGCTGTGGTTCTTCCTTCCCAAGGATCGGCCCACGGATTTCCACTGCTCTCCTCTCCTCTGCCTTCTGCGCATCCACACATCAAGCACTGGACCCAGCGGTTCCTCCTCTTCCTCATCAGCCACCTCCAAACCTGGGAGCTGTTGACTCTCCATCTGAGGGCTGATGGATGGCCCAGGCTCTGCCTCTGTCTCTCTCTCTCTGCCAGCTCCATTCCCTTTTCCCCCTCAGAGCTCTCAGGTTGCCTTGATGCTGACCCTGACTCCTACGCCTCCTCCTCCTCCTCTGATTCAGCTGCTGGAGGGGCTGGCGGCCGACAGGCCACAGCACTTGGGAAGCATGTAAGCATGTCCTATGACAGGGCTGAAGCAAGCTGAACTACTACTCTGTAATAGAATTGTGGTCTCCTGGCTACTGTAACAATGCCATATGCTAACAATAATAATAATAAACACTGTGGGAAGGACCATATAGTCTTAGTGACCGTTTCTTCTCCTTTACAAACATTGCAATGATTCCACCATTGAAGAATGCTATGAATGCAGAACGGTCAATCACTCTATGGAGCACTACTAATACACTATATCATATCTTCCTAAATTTAGGGCTAAGAACTACTGATCTAGAAGCTGCTCCCTAAAAATACTGCATTCTCTTGTTTTCTATCTAATTAGGAAGGCAAATGTTGTACTTCTTTTCTTGGAACTTGTGGATACTGAGCCAGGCATTTTTAAAAACATAAAAATCTCCCAACAATGAAATTAATCCAAAAGTACAAAAGAAAAGCAGCTCACAACCATCTACTGAATAATGCAAAACTGTGCTGATTTAAATTAAGTGTCAACCTTAATGTATTGTCTACGCAGAAAGCAGAATATATGCAGACATATGGATATATAGTTAGCATGTCATATTTCATTGTCTATAAAGTATTTTAATTCAAGGTAAATGGGGGATATATGAAATTGGAAGATTTGAAGAGACCCTGATTATGGCTGTTGACAAATCACAATCTTCCCTGACTCCAGTATTGTTCATTTATGCGAAGGCAACAACACAAGAGGTGAACTGACTGTGTTTATTAAGATCACCTTGGATTCAGCTAAATCTGGAACAAAAGGCAACCGGAGCACAAAACATATCATGACTCCTCATGACATGAGTGGGTGCATCTTTTGATAAATACCAATTTCCTCACAACTCCCTCTTTCTAAATAAAATAACGTATTCATGGAACATTCAACTTACTTCACTTAATCTTGTTAATCGGGAGTTTTGATTTGGCTCAGTGCGAACAAGAGGCAAAGACCATTCTCTCTGAGTCTCACTTTTATTCAGATCTGGGCAAAGGTGAGTCCTCCCATACAGCTGGAAGAACCTAGAATGATTTCAGCAGCAAGTTTATGAAGGCATCATAAACAAGAAGTTACAAAACTCTGCTCAACAATAGATAAGCAAAGGAAAGTACCTAACCCCAGGGATGGGCTGCTGGGGGTTCGCAGGGGTTCGGGAGAACCTCTAGCTAAGATTCTGTGCAGTTCTGAGAACCCCCAAATCCCACTCCTGGCTGGCCCCGCCCACCCCACCCCGCCCCTCCCAGGAGTCCCCACGCGGCCCGTTTTGGATGCAGGTAAGTGCAGGGTGTGCACGGAGTACAGAGATGGAGTAGATAGCCTCCAAGGATCTCCCCCGTGTTAGGATTCCACATTTCTACCCTCTGATAGCCTTAAATGGAGCCTTTCAAGTCTGACTCTGACCACTATGAAGGAGAAGACGCCTGGTTTAAAGCATTGGCTAGTACCTGTCTCCCAACCAGGTCAGCCCAGAGAGAAGGGGGAAGGGAAACCATCCCCAAAGCCAACTCTCAGGCTTCAGTGTTTGTTCCGCGGTTGAAGTCTGAGGACCGTCTAGCAGGCTAAAATCGGTTATGTCTGCATTGGCTTCCAACTCCTTTTCCGCTGCTTCTAACTCTTGGCCACCCCTGCCTAACCCCCTCCCCCCAGAACCCGCCTCCTAGTAGTAAGCATTCCAAGCGAGTTGTTGTAAGAGCCCTTCTAGTTTTTTTTTTATCAGCCTTCTCTGTACCCAGGACACATGTTCCCCATTTCAGCCAATTCAACATATGACCCTTGGCCATCAGAATCCCAGTCAACAAGGTGGAGGGAAAAGTCATTGCATCAGGGGTGCTGATCATAATAGCCATAATAGCATTACTGATATAGGAGGAGAGCCGGTAGAGCTGGAGGGTGGAGTTAAGTGTGTCATCAGCTTAGAGTCATTACGTTCCCATAAACTGTCCAAATCCAACTCCTCTTGAATTCAATTGGCCCTTATCTGGCACCAATTTAGCACTGAACTTTAGTTGAATAGATTCTTATATACAAGCTTGAGCAATAACTCTTCTCAACTGCAATTTCACATACGGTTATTGATCCTTGGATGGGTTCTGGTTTTCTTCGTGCTGGTTCACTCAGTGTCATGCCACGCAGGCGCGCGCATGCTTTTCGGGCGCTTTGTGCATGCGCAGTGCTTTTAAAAAAGCTTCTGCGCATGCGCAGAAGCAAAAAACAAGATGGCGGTGCCTATGGCATTGTCGAAAGAACTGGTTCAGGGGTGTGGCAGGCCTGGGTCGCTGCCAGTTCTAGCGACCCAGGCTGCCAAGTTACTACTGGTTCTATAGAACCGGTCTGAACTGGGAGGAACCCACCTCTGCTTGAACCTGACAATTATGGGGGATTGGATTTCAATAATCAGCTTCCCATTTTGGAATCATCCCTGTAAAGCAACTGCTTTTTATTCCTTAAAACCAACCTTGGATGTTTTTCCCACTACATCAGAGATGCATATTTTGCTTGGATCTTCCTTTTAATTTGCTTGAATCATGAGATGTACATACCGTATTTTTTGGAGTATAAGACGCACTTCCCCCCCCCCTTAAAAGTGGGTGGAAATGTCTGTGCGTCTTATACAGTGAATGTTACCGAAGCCCCGCCCACCCGCCAGCCCCCACCCTTTGGCCATTTTCAGCCTCCGCATGCCCCATTTTTGGCCTCCGCGTGTCGCATTTTCGGCCGGCCAAAAACGCGATACGCAGAGGCCAAAAATGGGACGTGCGGAGGCGGCAATTGGCGCCAATGTGCTGTGGCAATCTCGCCAGCCTGGAGCGGGTCTAAAACGGAGCGTGCGGAGGCCAAAAACGCGACCCACGGAGGCGACAATGGGCTGTGGTGATCCCCGCAGCCTGGAACAGCTGATTGGTGGTATTCCGGGAGGCCAATCCAACCGCCAATCAGCTGCTCGTGCTGAATCAGGCTGCAATAACATGCTGAAGCTGACCAGGCTGTTTGCTGTTTGCTGCAAGGACGTTAGCCAGATGAATACCTATGGATGCTGGTAGGCAGAGGCAGATTTTTTCTTGTTTTTCTCCCCAAAAACTAATGTGTGTTTTATACTCCAGAGTGTCTTATACTCCGAAAAATACGGTAAATACTTTCACAAGGGACACCCCATTTCAGACTGGACTGATATTTTTTTAAACCCATTATGGGTGTAATGAACGGATGCATTTATTAATCCAACTAATTAGTTCACGAATGCTTCCAAAATCGTTTGCTTTCTACTTGGAAAGTTGCTAGCAACTTGTCCCTGCTGCCATATATTTTGAGGATAAATAAGAACCCGACATACTTTATTTATTTTATTTATTTATTTTATAAAATTTATATGCCACCCAACTCCCGAAGGACTCTGGGCGGCTTACATCATAAAAAATAAAACATATAAAAACAATTTAAAAAAGAAAGGGGAAAAAAAAAAACCAAACATATTTAAAAATAAAACATTCACGCAACCATGCATGGGCCAATCAGAACAACTATTGGCCCCAGGCCTGCCGGAAAAGCCAGGTCTTAAGGGCTTTANCCGGAGCGCAATCGGCAACCAATGCAGCTCGCGAAGGATGGCACTTGTGTGGGTGTACCTTGGCACACCCATGACTGCTCGCGCAGCTGCATTCTGGACCAGTTGTAGTCTCCGGACACTCTTCAAGGGTAGCCCCATGTAGAGCGCATTGCAATAGTCAAGCCGTGAGGTGATAAGGGCATGAGTGACCGTGAGCAGAGCCTCCTGATCCAAATAGGGCTGCAATTGGTGCACAAGACGTACCTGTGCAAAGGTCCCCCTGGCCACTGCTGTCAGGTGTTGATCTAATCTCAGCTGTGAGTCCAGGAGGACACCCAAATTGCGAACCCGTTTCTCAGCCTCTGACCACCTTTGTTATTTCGTTTATCTGCTATTTGCAGTGAGATGTAAACATCTTACCTCTCTGTGTGATCATATCAACAGTGGGTCAGTTTAAAAGATCGGGAATCAATACATTATAAGAGATTAAGCAAGACTAAAGGTGATGCAGCCAAAACAGGACAGACTAAATGCATAAGGGGTAAAATTAGGGGGAGGAAACTGGATTAAGGTAATAACTAAGATAGGAATTGATACCTAAATATTCCGTGCCAAATAACAGTTTAACAGATTTTTTAGAATGAATGAGCTGGAAGGGACCTTGGAGGTCTTCTAGTCCAGCTCCCTGTTCAAGCAGGAGAGCCTATACCATATCAGATAAGTGGAATCTTCTTAATCTAGAATCTAGAATCTTCTTAAAAACATCCAGCGATGGAGCGCCCACGATTTCTGGAGGCAAGCTGTTCCACTGGTTAACTGTCCTCACTGTTAAGAAGTTTCTCCTTAATTCAAATGAATGAAATATATAACCTATATCAGTGGTTCTCAACCTGTGGCCTTAAGTCTTGGGGGTTTGTGGCCATGGTCCGTGGTCACAAAAGGTATTTAAAGAGGGTCCATGGTGAAGAAAAAGTTGAGAACTATTGACCTATATGGTTGGTTAAATATAAGCAATATAATTCAAATACTACATATATATTTGGTATATATAACTTATACAATTTTCCTTGGAAAAAGAATTCTCTATTTGAAGGTCAGACTTCTCCAAGACCAGTCTGAAAAAGAGAGTTGTTTGGATTTTGTAAAATATTTTGGATTTTGATCAGCACTGATGTTGTTACCTAGTTTGGTAATGAAACGTCTGCAAGAAAACAACCAAGCTCAGAGAGCACCAAGGACCCCTCACTTCAAACCCTGAGCTACAAATATTCTCCTTTATGTGTAAAACATTTGTTTAGTTATTTAATTCAATAGCTTATCTTTTCACTAAAAAAAAAAATCCCAGGACAGATAAGAACAACCTGATAAATAAATTACAATAAACTCTTATAATAAAAATTCATAAGGAACCTATGATTATTTGTTTGTTCATTGTACTTATCTCCTTCCACAATATAATGACTCTCAGGGGCTTACATGATGTATAGAAGAAGAAAAAATGTGAAATATCCACAGTAAGGTTAAAATAACAATTTAACTAACTATCCTAGAATTCCCCCAAATACACAATATAGCCAACTAAAATAAAGCAGTCCTAAAAAAGAAAAAGAAAAGAAAAAGAAAAGAAAAGAAAAATAGTTTTTAAAAAGCATAAGGTAGCACAGGATATAAAATTAAGAGAACACTTTGAAATTGTTTGATCTTTCCTAAAAATTAACAAGACAGGGCTTCTAGCAACAAATTTACAGCTGTACAAAATGTATTGTCAAAATCAATAAAATCTATAGGGCTGTGTTGGCGAACCTATGGCACGCGTGCCACAGGTGGCACGCGGAGCCATATCTGCCGGCACGCGAGCCGTTGCCCTAGCTCAGCTCCAGTGCACATGTGCGTGCCGGCCAGCTGATTTTCAGCTCGCATGGAGGCTCTGGGAGGGCGTTTTCAGCCTCCAGAGGGCCTCCTGGGGGTGGGGGAGGGCGTTTTTGCCCTCCCCAGGCTCCAAGAAAGCCTCTGGAGCCTTTGGAGGGCAAAAAACAGGCCTACCGGGCCAGCGGAAGTCAGGAAATGGGCCATTTCCAGTCTCTGGAGGGCCTCCGGGGGGGGCAGTTTTCGCCCTCCCCAGGCTTCAGGGAAGTCTCTGGAGCCTGGGGAGGGCGAAAAACGGGCCTACTGTGCCCACCGGAAGTCAGGAAACGGGCCATTTCTGGCTTCCAGAGGGCCTCCGGGGGGGGCGGGGGAGGCCGTTTTCACCCTCCCCAGGCATTATATTATGGGTGTGGGCACTCGCACGTGCGCGATAGCACGCGCTTTGGCACCCGAGGAAAAAAAGATTCGCCATCACTGCTATAGGGTATTCTGCAGCTGAGGATCTCCATAAGGAGAACATTACGGCCCTCGACTTATGACCACAATTGAGCCCAAAATTTCTGTTACTATGCAAGATGGTTGTTAAGTGAACTTTGCCCCATTTTATGACCTTCCTTGCCACAGTTGTTAAGTGAATCACAGCAGTTGTTAAATTAGTAACACGGTTGTTAAGTGAATCTGGCTTCCCCATTGACTTTGCTTGTCAGAAGGTCACAAAAGGGGATCACATGACCCTGGGACACTACAACCGTCGTAAATACGAGTCAGTTGCCAAGCATTTGAATTTTGATCATGTACGTTTGGGGTGCTGCAACGGTTGTAAGTGTGAAAAACGGTCATAAGTCACTTTTTTTTTCAGTGTTGCTGTAAAAGGGACCAGGAAAGTACAGTTACATATTGGTGAGGAATACATGTTGACTATCCCTGTTTTAAAAGATGCTTTCTTCCTGAATTAACAATTCCCTAATTCTTTTTCCAGAAATGGTCAGGAGCTGAAATGCTTACAAACGTCCAGTGCATCAGAAGAAAATGTGCAATAATTGTGATATGTCAACATGCTCAAGATGAGACAATGCTTCTCAACTCTAAGATTACTTGCCATATCCAATACAACTTCTAGCACATCTGTCATTGCCCTCAGCCAGAAGACCATTCTACCTAATTTACTCATAATCACGTCACCATAATCACATTAACCAGAGGACAGAGTGAATTCTATGTTTGCACACTCATTTGCCCGCCCTTTGTACTTTTTGCTGAGACAAGCTTGAACATATGGGACCCCAGGGAGACAAACTAGCAATGGAAACAAAAACAAGGAGAGTTCATACATCACTGGGCCAGCATTGATCTTCTAGCCTTTGACTCATTCTTCTTGGTTAAAGATTGTATGGAAGAAGGACAAACCTAGGCAGTAGCTTTCTCAGTTCAAACTAAGCCTTTGTAAATCTCATTTTTTTCTTCTCCTGGATCATCTTCCCCATTGGATACATTGTTGTTGTTGTTGTTGTTGTTGTTGTTGTTGTTGTTGTTCTTACATGACTCTGGTGGTATATAAAATAAAAACACCAAAACAACTTGTTGTTCTTGTTGTTGTTGATGATGATGATGATGATGATGTCATTGACAATGACCACAACAATTTTATGAAATTAAACCTTCTAAAAATAAAATTTTACTTGAGCCCCTTGAATGGAGGCAAATGTGCCTAAAAACCCCAGGGGTCTGTTTGTGTTTAGGGGCTTCATGGATAAAAGATCTGTAGGTCCTACTTCCCAGAGAAGACTCCTCAGTTTGAAAGTGTCATCTAAATCTGATTTAAAGATAAAGAAGCATAAGACTAGAGAGTACAGTTGCCCAAATTGCCCATTCATAGTTAGTGCTTATCAGCTACTTGCTTATATATTTAAATTATAAATATATAATAAAGATTTTACAGTTATAGTAAAGTTTATATGATACAGTTATAGTAAAGATTGATAAATATTTCTATTTATGTATCTATTTAACAAAAATAGCTATCTATCTATCTATCTATCTATCTATCTATCTATCTATCTATCTATCCATCCATCCATCCATCCATCCATCCATCCATCCATCCATCCATCTAGCTATCTAGCTACTTATCATCTGTCTGTCTGTCTGTCTGTCTGTCTGTCTGTCTGTCAAATTTAAATGGCTTCCCATCTCACGGGAAAGGTAAATGGTCATCCATCTACATTTAGTTACAGCAGATAACTCTGAGCAGCTAACAAAACAAAGCAGAGTCACACAGCATCAAAATATGAAAACAACCAATTAAAAGCATAGGCTGAACCATTTCACTAAAGCATAAAGGTAAAAGACATATACCAGATTTCATCAACATCATGGCCCCAATGCCTTGGGAAAATCTTCAGGTGTTTCTGAAAGGCCAGTGAGATGGGGACCATCTAAACCTTGGGAGAAGTTATTCCACAGGGCAGGTCCATCAATAGAGAAAAGCTATGTCTTGTGGCCCATCACGTGGCACTGCTTTACCAAGAGACACGGAACATATCCATCCTGACAGATATAAATAAGCATGTACCCATTTTATGCAACACAATCTCTGCTTTTTGCTTTATTTGATGATAGCAATAGCACTTAGCAATAGCACTTAGACTTATATACCGCTTTACAGTGCTTTACAGCCCTCTCTAAGCGGTTCACAGAGTCAGCATATTTCCCCCAACAATCTGGGTCCTCATTTTATGCTAGATGCTCCTCAAAGTTTATGGAGAGGAGGAGCAAGGGCTACATGGGCCATATGCAGAGGTGGTATTCAGCCAGATTGGACCAGTTCGGGTGAACCAGTAGCGGCGACTGCTGCTACTGGTTCGCCGGTAGCAGCAGTCGCCAGACGTAATGCTGTCCTATTTAGCCATGTTTTCGAGGCTGGCCGCATGCGCGGAAGGCACGCATGTGAGTAAAGCGCATGTGCGAGAGGTTGTGTACACATGCGGAGGTGGGCATGCGCTGTGTGCATGTGCAGAGATGGGCGCGCGCTCACATTTGTGAACCGGTAGGGAAGGTAAGTGAATACCACCTCTGGGTCTTAACCCCAGATTGTCCACCTATGCCATACCCTACTCCATGAACTCTGGGATAGGACAAGTTTAATACAAAGAACTCTAAGAAAGGGGGATGGCATCAGTACATGTTATTGCTGTTATATGAGTAACAGGTTAGGGTTGACAATGAAGATTCTCCAAACATTTGGCTGCCAGTGTCATATATACAGGATTTTGAGAGCTTGTGGTGGCATTGGAGACTCACACAACATGTCTGCTACAATCAGAGGTGGTATTCTGCTGGTTCGGACCGGTTCGTACAAACCGGTAGCTGCGACTGCGGGTCTACAATGAATGTGGCCAAACACCCATCCATCCCGAAACAGCAAAAGGAACATCACTGCCTGATAATGTTATCTAGTTTGGGTAATAAAACATCTAAAGCAGGGGTGTCAAACTCAAGGCCTGGGGGCTGGATCCGGCCCACAGGGTGCTTAGATCTGGCCCGCGGGGCTGCCCTGGAAACAGCGGACTGGCCCGCGGTGCCTTTGCCAGCGAAAACGGAGCTCGGGAAGGCCGCGTGCAGCTCTCCCAAGCTCTGTTTTTGCTGGCAGACGGTTGCAGGAGGTCGTGGCAACTGGAAACGGAGTTTGGGAGCCCATTTTCGCTGGCAGAGTGCTCGGGCCACCACAGGCCCCCAACACGAGTGACATCGGGTTGGCCATGCCCACTCTGGCCCCCTGAGGTCAAACACAACCCTAATGCGGCCCTCGAGTTTGACACCCCTGATCTAAAGAAAACAACCAAGCTCAGAGAGCGCCAAGGACCCCTCATTTCAACCCTGAGCTACAAATACTCTCCTTTATTGAAAACAAAGCACTGGATTACAGCCTCCCAATATTTTTATTTTTTAAAAAAATACCTTTGGGATCCCTTTCGAGCCGTGATGGCGAACCTATGCCACGCATGCCTGAAGTGGCATGTGGAGCCATGTCACCTGGCACATGCAGTGTCACCCGTTCCTCTTCCGGGTTTCTGGCACGCATGCACACACGACAATCAGCTGGCCTTCGTGCGTGCAGCAGTGCCGGAAACTGGAAGAGCTGGTTTTCCATTTTCCTGTGTGAGCATGCGTGCCGGCCAGCTGATCGGCACACGTGCATGCGCACCAGAAACCCGGAAGACTACCTGGCCGGAAACCAGAAACCATTTTCGGGGGGGGGCGCATGCGCCCTGGGCAGCTCCTCTTCCAGGTTGCAGCCCAGATGAGCGCGCACACTCCCTTTTCAGCACTCGGTACCGAAAAGGTTCACCATCACTGCTTTAGAATCTGAAGCCTGAAAGTGCAGATTATGCCCATGACTGCTTTCCTTTACAGCATGCTAGCTTTTCATTTTGTATATTAAAAAGAATCTAAGACACTAAAATGAGATAAAGCAGAGAGCTTGGTGGGAACGAAAGAACACGATGGTGGGCAAAATAGTCTCTCCAAGGCGACCTGCTGAGGAACCCAACATTAGAGTATTAGAGTTAGAAGTGGATGATCATCACTTAATAATGGCAGGAATTATAAGGAGACTTGATTTGAAAGAAAGCATTAAGTATCATAATGCCACTCTAAAAATGTATACTGTCTGTCTCAAGGGCTATTAGACAACTCTTGACAAATGACGTGTGTCTTTTCAATCTGTTTTGCCTTCTTGAAACATTTTTCTGTTGCTGGTCAGATTCTTTAAACTTTAGTATTGTACATGAATGACCTTGGCTGGACTAAGCAGGATCAGATCTTTACTAAAATTTTTGCCTGTCTTCACTGTTCAGAAGTCACAAGTTATACAAGTTTGTATTAAAGCTATAGAAAATGTGGAAAATGTCCTTGATATAATGTTGTTGTGGTTACAACCTTCCAGAAGAAGACAATGGCACACCCACTTCTTTACTGTTGTCAATACTTCATCTTTTTATACTCATCTTCTTGAACTGGTTTAAGCCTAACACAGAGAATAACTGAGATGGAAGGGAGCTTGAAGGCCTTCTAGTCCAACCCCCCAATGAGGCAGGAAACCCTACACCATTTCAGACAAATGGTTGTCCAATCTCTTCTTAAACAACTCCAATGCTGGAGCACTCACAACTTCTGGAGGCAAATCATTCCACTGATTAATTGTTCTGTCGAGAAATTTCTCCCTAGTTCTCGGTTGGTTCTCTCCTTGATTATTTGCCATCCATTGCTTCTTGTCCTGCCTTCAGGTGTTTTGGAGAATAGCTTGGCATTATTATATTATAACGTGGCCTTAACCAGAATAATCCTCTTCTACATCTTCTCTGGGACAACTTTCAGAAATTTTGGCAGTCTACTTCCATTTTAAATTAATCACAATAGTTGTCACTGCCCATTGGTCAAAGTTGTTATCATATCTGCTATTAGAAGTAGCATATTTGCACTATCCATAGCTCAACTATACCAGTAGGAAGGTGTTCTTACCACTGTGTACTGCTTGTGGACTCTCCAAAATCCAGTGAAATGGCAAATAATTGACAAAATATAATTGCTATTCAGATCTGGGATATGAAGTGTTTTATTTTGAGGTCTACAAAAATAAATGGAAATACCTGTACTACTCAAGTATGCTATAGCAAAGGAAGAATTTATTTGCAGTCACCTTTATGAATGTTTTCGAACGGGTTTTCTAATTTACAGGAAGGGGTAGATCTGGTTGTAAATCAAATTGGAAGAGTTTAGTAAGGAAGGCAAAGATATTTCAGTGTAACAATTGCTGGGAATAACCAGCAATATAAACTGGACTCTATGAGACAGATTCCATCAGAAATCTATCTGTTAAGAGCTGCACTGCATACTTCCGAATTCAGTACTGAACATTAATGGGGTGTTTTATAAACATTAGTGAGTATGATTCTGTAGTGGTCAGCAGAGGTAAAAAGGAGCCAAATTTCCAAAACCCTAAGAAATGAATTGGATCTGTCTTGATGCATAGTGCAAATTGTAAATTTCCTCAAGAAGAGATTGCGCGCTCCAGCATAATGGAATAAAGCTGACCGTCACAGTATTGAAAAATTGCAGACAGCTATTCTGCAGTTAAATGTCTAATGTTTCGGATCTTTTGTTCTACGTCTTATTATGCGATGCCTGTCAGCACTGGGCTGTAGGGAACTGTGTACAAGAAAAGCAAAAAAGAGCACCTCTGTGGGATTGAGATTGTGCTGAAATGGGTCCGTGGGAGGATCCGTCAGGAGGGATGGAGAATGTGCAAGCTAGCATCTGTATCCATTTTAAGAACCAGATAGTAGCTCTAGAAATTGTGTAATAAGTTAGGAAATTGAACACTTGGGCATAGGCTTCTCATTACGATGATCTACACTCTATCACTATGTACCAATTATTTCTACACTCACAAAGAAGCTGGATGAAGACTTTGTTTTCATTGGAGAAGACATGGAAGGGTGGAAGGGTGTTTGTCTGAACTGTTATTTTCAAGGAGGGAAGATATAAAGCAAACAGGAGTGAGGAGAGAGTAAAGAGATAGGAATAGTATCTCATACAAGAATCAGGAGAACCTCAACTATCTTGCCAAAACATGCAATATTAACAGTAGGAATTCATAGAGTGGCATCACTTCATTTGATTTCCAACACCTTACAATATTCATTTTGTCTTATAGAAGAATCGTGGGGCTGCAGAATTATAGAATCCCAGAGGAAGAAACTTAGAAGTCTTCTAATCAACCCTATCCAGTGGCAAAGAGACAGTAGTCCCAGAACCGGAAGACTCCAAAATGCATAGCCAGTCAATCATGCCAGGATTCAGTTGAAGGCTGTTGCTCTCCATCTAGATCCCCACAACTTCCAGGCACTGAAATAAAATAGTTCCTCCTATCTTCTTCTGAAGTTCACTAACATGGAATTTTTGGGAGGGAGGGAGGGAGGGAGGCGTAACCTGAGAGAAGACCAGGACATTGGAGAGAAAGTAGCAGCCCCTCATGTGCCTTGAACCAGAGTCTTCCCTGAAGCGTTTCATTGAACTTCTAGGACAATTCTAGGGCAGGACAGAAAACGGCTGACGTATCTCTGCCTTCCCCATGGAGCTGGCTAGAAAACAAGGCTACTTTGGTCATTGTCAGGCGACACAAAGAACCAATCAGAGTCCAGCTAACACTATAAACCTTGGTTCTCAGCTTGTGTTAGTCATTATTTGGAAGAGAAAAAAAATAACCCAACTACTATATATTTATTAATGCTCCTTTGGTTTCCAGTACCCGAGTTAAGGCCAAGGAAGACATATTTAGGGGAATCCGTGAGGAGGAAGGAAGGGAGGGAGGGAGGAAGGGAGGAGGGAGGGAGGGACAGAAAGAGAGAGAGAGAGATTCCTTCCATTTAGTATACAGAATAACTGTGGTATCCATAATGAGTCACAATGACATCAAAACAATGACACATGCATAATGATGTCATCATACAAATGGCTCAGTTTAAAAGAAAGGATGATGCCTGTTACAGGTATATAACTTGCATTATGTAAACATTATCATTTCTCAATCACCATTAGAAAAACTCACAAGTGATAATTATTTTTTTCCTGCACCCACCTTTTAGGCGCTAAAAGAAAAATGTTGAAAATTTTGCAAAATTGCCATTACTGTGATCTTTGGATGCATGGCCAACAGATAAAATAAAACAAACATGCTGAAACAGTCATCTTAAAGAAAAAATATTGAGATAGCAGATTTGACAGGGAGCCTTAATGAGAATACAACTCTGTCATAAATTGAGAACATTTAAATCTCAGCAATCATGTATTTTTGTTTTGGTTTGTTTTTCATTTTTTTATCAGAGATCAGACCATTTATGCTAATAACCTGTTATTTTCTGGATTTGTTTGGCAGTCGCAATATCCTAAATGGGTACAATTTTAGAATTAAGAAGCAATAAAGAAATATCTTTCCAGCCTCCTGGCATACAAAAATAACCCCCAAACACCAGTAAAATTATGAAGCACTTTATGTTGAACAAAACATTTGTAACACTATCTAATAGCATGTGGCTTTAATGATTTAATATTGCTAAAATACTACAGAGATTTACAATCCATCTCCACTGACTCATATCTTTAATCAATATTAACTGGTGAACTGGCTATCATGATATAATATTCTACGTATTTTAAGTTTTTTGGTCAATTGCTATTTATTAGAATTAAACATATTAATAAAAGCACACTCGTCTTTGTTTATGACTTGCATTCATTCTACTGACAATGTAGTATTAATATAATGTGCTATTTTCCTCTTCAGTTACATTAAAAATCAACAATTGTTGTATTGCAATACGCTTGTCGTTAGTTTCATTGCAGCTTTATATACAATATTGAAACTGATGCCATTTTGTGACTGAACGCCATTTTGTATCTTTAAGGGTCCCCGTTTCCATAGGGACCCCTAAACCTGAAGGGCCCCGCTATCAGAAGCCATACGAATTCCTGAAGGACAATAATGACAAAGAGCTCTTGTTAAAGGTATGACCCTTTCTGATGGGACAAGGCCTTGTATTTGACCAGAGAACATGATATTTCATGAGATAAAAATAATTTGTTTGCTGGCTAGTCATAAGACTAATTCATTCAGTCTAATAGAGCTTCTAATCAAATCTATTTCAGGGTAGCTTCAGTCTGGAGTGTAGGCATGGTACAGCTTAGGTTAACCTGATTGTTGACCTTTACACAAAAGTAGAGTATTGCGTTGATTTTTTGAGATTTCTCAATAGGCTTTGACACCGTTGACCATCAGATAATATCAGCATAGCTTATGGATTAGGTATTGAAGGTACTCAGGGGTGAAATGTGAAATTTTTCCCTACCGGTTCTGTGGGCGTGGCTTATTTTGTGGGTGTGGCTTGGAGGTCAGGTGGGCATGGCTTCAGGTGGGCGTGGTCATGTGACTGGGTGGGCTTGGCCATGTGGTCATGTGACTGGGTGGGTGCGACCAATTTAGCAGTCCATTTTGCCAGGGAGCAGGGGGTTGGACTAGATGACCTCTGAGGTCCCTTGTAGCCTTTGCTGTGCTGTTTCAACGCATCCTCTGAAGCTGTGTCTAGTGCCAGGTTTGTGGTTCTCTCTCTATCTCACTCTCTCTCTCTCTCTCTCTCTCTCTCTCTCTCTTTCTCTTTCG
>QLTV01003454.1:1758105-1771489 GCA_003457575.1 Thermophis baileyi
AATATGTAGAATTTTCAAAAAATCTTTCTCTCTGTTTTTGTTTTTTTTTTTCTTTTTTTTTTTTTTTAGTGGCAGCCATCAATCCTCTCCAGAATCTCCTGATCCTCAGGTAGTCTTCAACTGAAGACTGCAATTAGGACCAGAATTTCTGTTGCTAATCAAGGTTGTTAAGTGAGTTGCATTTGATTTTATGACTTTCCTTTGCCACAGTTGCTAAGCAGATGACTGCAGTTGGTAATGGTTACAGCAACCCAACAGGACAGGTACAGATTTCAACGGAGAGTTAGAACTGCAGAGAAAACAATTGCAACTGGCCTGTTTTCCATGGATCTGTTTACTGCATGAGCCAGAAAGGGGAATGGGACAATTTGCCACGGCCAACTCGCTGCGGCCAACTCACCATGGCCAACTCACCACGGCCAACTCGCTGCAGCCAACCCATCATGGCCAACTCACTGCTGGACAACTTGCCATGGCCAACTCTCAGTGGGACAACTTGCTGCAGGATAATTTAACAATTCTACTTAATTATTTAAAATAAATAACATTATTTTAATTTTTGCCATTCACATTTCATTCTGTCCCTCCTTTTGCATCCTTTCTTTAATGATTCTATTCCACAATTTCTTTGGGTATTAGTGTAACTCTTGTCCCGCAGTGAGTTATCCTGTGGCGAGATGGCCGTGGCGAGTTGTCCTACAGTGAGTTGGTCATAGCAAGCTGGCTGTGGCAAGTTGGCCATGGCAAGTTGGCTGTGGCGAAATGTCATAGACCCCCAGTAAGAGGGTTGAGATAATATCTGCAGATCCCTCACATCCTGGACACCAGGGACTGGTTCCATGGAGAGAGGTTTTCCCACAGACTGAAGGGGGCATGGTTTCATGCATTGCCTGCATTCCACGGATGAGGTTTCACTTATTTGCGTGGTCCAGTTTCTGGCATGCCGTGACCCGGTTCCGATCCATGGACTGGGGGTTGGGGATCCCTGCTATAGAGCATTGTGTGCCAAAACAACTAGACCCAGAAACAGTTTTTCCCCCCATGCCATCCCTCTCTGAACAGTTCATTCCCATGGCACTGTCATACGCCTAAGAACATTTACCCATGTAGTTGGGCTGTATTACTATTATCCTTCTCATCTTTCCTATTACCTACTCCTCCTGGTATCTTATGATTACATTACTTTGTTGTTTGTATGCACACTGAGAACTTATGCACCAGAGACAAATTCCTTGTGGGTCCAATCACATTTGGCCAATAAAAAAAATTGTATTGTATTCTATTGGTTGTCGAGTGAATGGCTTCTCCTATTAACTTTGCTTGTCAGAAGCATGATGAGAAGGTCACAAATGGTGAGCACACGACACTGCAACCATCATAAATTTTATCCCAATGTTTACCATTTTACCATTAGAACATTCATTCACGTGTTCAAAATCCAGGCACTGGTATATATTTATAATAACTGCAGCATCACGTGATCATCATTTACAATCTTCCCAGGGGCTTCCAACAAGCAAAGTCAATGGGAGAAAACAAATCATTTAACAACTGCATGATTTGCTTAACAACTTCTCTGATTTGCTTAGTGACCATGGCAAAAAACAAAACAAAAAAAACCCCCAGGCCTGACTCACCACCTCGCTTGGCAATGGAAGTTCCGGTCCCAGTTGTGCTTGTAAATTGAGGATTATCTGTGCGTTATTTGGAAAGTTTCACATCATTGAACATTTTGATGGCCTGTATTTCTGGGTCTCTATATTCTTCTGTTCCACGGCTGTTATTGTTGGTCATAAGTCTGTCAATGCTCTTTTTTTTATTTCCTTTATTATCTCCTTGGATATTTTCAGTGTAGAGCTTGTGTTTTTGGTCCACTCATCTGAGGAAAAGAGTCCATGTTGTTTCTGAATCTGTTATGGGTGTAGAATTGATCTGTTCTGACCCAACTCTCCAAACACAACAAACCCTCTAAAGTTAACTCAAAGATTTCTTTATTAGGAGCACCACAGCACTGGCAAAAAGTTTCTCTCTCAATGCCAGCTAACAAGTCCGTCCAGCCAGAAGATGAATAGTTATCTGCCACATCTATTCATCTCCACCCCCTGCCTTTTATCCCCAGAGCTATGGTGGGGCCTTGCTAGTAGCGGTGGCATTCCTTCCCAAGGATCGGCCCACAGATTTCCACTGCTCTTCTCTTCTCTGTCTTCTGCGCAGCCGTGCGTCATGCACTGGACCCAGCTGTTCCTCCTCATCTTCATCAGCCACCTCGAGACCTGGGGGCTGTTGACTCTCCATCTGAGGGCTGATGGATAGCCCAGGCTCTGCCTCTGTCTCTCTCTCTCTCTCTCTGACAGCTCCATTCCTTCTTCCCCCTCGGAGCTCTCAGGTTGCCTTGATGCTGACCCTGACTCCCATGTCTCCTCCTCCTCCTCTGATTTGGCTTTCGGAGGGGCCGGCAGCCGACAGGCCACAACATGATCAAATGAAGTAACTAAGTGCAAAGTTATTATTCTGGGTTTAGCTCACCCATATATAGGCTTTTCAAATTTTAATACTCAGTGATGTTCTGATGACCATTGTCTGTCTACAAAAGATTAGAGATAAGGGGAAAGTATCTTAACATTTCTTGAAAGCTCAGACGCACAGGGAACTTTGCAGCTGAGGATTATCTGCAGTTAATACGTAATCATAATGGTCTCGTTCAGAACAGTGGTTTCTTTAGTGTTTCAAGAGACAATGCAGGAGAAATAAAATTTAATGAATTTCCAAAGCAGCACTTCCTTGACTTATTACATTAGCAGGACTTCTCATCTGATTGGGACTTTTGAGAGAAATGCAGAATTCATTAAAGCAATTTACTTTATAATGGGAGATGGCTGAGATAGATGACTACTAATGGGATAAAGAACATTAATTAAATAAATTGTAGAGTGGAAGTGAGCTGTTTTGCTCAAAACCTGGCAAATAAGCCTCTCCAGCTACACCGTAACTTCAGAATTTCTCATCTAGGAAATGTTCATGTTTCTTCACAATAAGAATTAAACAAATGGCAGCATAACTACCGTGTTTCCACGAAAATAAGACCCTGTCTTATATTTTTTTGAACCCTGAAATAAGCGCTTGGCCTTATTGCCATGCACTCAAAAGCCCGATTGGGCTTATTATCAGGGGATGTCTTATTTTGGGGGAAACAGGGTACAAGAGTTGAAGCTGTAGCTTATACTATTATTATTGCTATGAAATCTTACTCCCAAACATGGTCTCTTCAGATATGTTAACCTGCAACTCCCATGAATTCAGATCAATGATTATTCTGGATTGGACTGATTATAATAATATCCAGATAAAGGGATTCAAGTTAGGGAAATCCACACTAGAAGCTTTGTCTTTCTGTATCTACATTGTCCAACCTCTTCTGGACTGAAAACTCCCAAGGAGGATATATAATCCATCACGATTATCAGCACTATCATTACATCTCGGCAAAATTTTCACCTGCTGTTTCTCTGTGGGTGAAAAGCACAGGATTCCTGCCAAAATTGTGAGAATTAAGAGAGTCCCAAAGCAGGAAATCCAATTATGTCAACAATCAACTGCCCATAAGGACCAGGATTGAGGAGCACAAAACAAGGTGTTTGCTAAACTATGGAAAAGGCAAGAAAAAGAAGATCTGGATTCAAAGTTCAGTGCTATAAGATATAACATATGAGATAAAACTCCCATCTCCCCCCGTGTGTATCTTGTTCCCTTCCTTGCCACCTTGGTTAATTTAAAATCAATTTTAATGTTAGTATTTATTATTTTAATATTTTCATGTTTTATTGTTGTTGCTTTTACTTGGTTGGAAAATGGGCAGCACATAAATTTAATAGATAAAATAAATAAATAGAAAAAAGGAATGTCTTCTATGTTTTCGTAGAGGACATTCAACTACTTAAAGTGACTTTTTTCTATATAAAAGATTTGTTTATCTAGCCATGCTATGTCAAATGCCAGGGTATCTGCTGAATTTGAGCAATGGAGTACATTGATTGACAAACCTGCATTGGTTCCATGCCTTAGGATTCCTCTAGAACAGGGGTGTCAAACTCAAGGCCCGTGGGCCAGATTCGGCCCACGGGGTGCTTAGATCTGGCCCGTGGGGCTGCCTGGGATATAGCGAAGGACTGGCCCGCAGTGCCTCTGCCAGTGAAAATGGACTCCCAATCTCCGTTTTCGCTGGCAGAGGGTTGCAGGAGGCCATCCCAGCCGAAAACGGAGATTGGGAGCCCGTTTTCGCTGGCAGAGCACTTGGGCCACCACAGGCGCCCCTGACACGAGTGGTGTGAAGCTGGCCACACCCACCCTGCCCCCCCAAGGTCAAACACAACCCTGATGCAGCCCTCAATGAAATCGAGTTTGACACCCCTGCTCTAGAACACTGTTATTATTTTTCAAAGACAATCCTGAGATTTATTTGAAAAATGATGGGGAGATCATCAAGGATAGGCAATCTCTAAGAAAGGTATTTTATCTATCAGTATCAGCTTTCCACATCACAATTATGGAAAAGAGCAGACTGTGATTTATATTGCCCATTCGGTTCATGGAATCCAATGATAGAAGCATTGTGAGCTGTGGTGGTGCAGTGGTTAGAATGCAGTATTGCAGGCTAACTCTGCAACATACTGCCAGGAGTTCGATTCCTTCGATCCTGACCGGCTCAAGGTTGACTCAGCCTTCCATCCTTCCAGGGTCAGTAAAATAAGGACTCAGATTGTTGGGGGCAATATGCTGACTCTGTAAACCAGGGGTCCCCAACTCCTGGTCCATGGACCGGCACCAGTCCATGGCATACCAGTAACCGGGCCGCGCAAACAAGCAAAGCACCATCCGGAGGATGCAGGCAGCATGCGAAACCTCTCTCTACAGAACAGGTCCCTGGTGCCCAAAAGGTTGAGGGCCACTGCTGTAAACCACTTAGAGAGGGCTGTAAAGCACTATGAAGCAGTATGTAAGTCTAAGTGCTATTGCTATTTTCCCAATCAATTGTCATACCAAATAGAGCTGATGGAAGCCGTCACTCAATTCATCTGGAGATACCAGGTTCAGGACCACAGCCCTAGAATTTATCCATCTCATTTATCCATTTGTCCATCAAGGTTGACTCAGCCTTCCATCCTTCCGAGGTGGGTAAAATGAGGACCCAGATTGTTGGGGGCAATATGCTAGCTCTGTAAACCGCTTAGAGAAGGCTGTAAAGCACTGTGAAGTGGTATATAAGTCTACGTGCTATTGCTATCTCTCATCTTTTGCATTCCAAGTATATTTTGCTGGATGCTAAGAGAGTCCCCATGATCAGATTTCAGCCTGTATCATCTTTTCTTTTTTCTTTTCTTTCTTTCTTTCTTTCTTTCTTTCTTTCTTTCTTTCTTTCTTTCTTTCTTTCTTTCTTTCTTTCTTCTTTCTTTCTTTCTTTCTTTCTCTTTCTTTCTTTCTTTCTTTCTCTTTCTTTCTTTCTTTCTTCTTTCTTTCTTTCTTTCTTTCTTTCTTTTTTCTTTTTGCAGTTAAAAAGGTGATTGTTTGATTGTCAAAAAGTATGGGACATACATTTTGTATTGTTTATGTTTCCCTTGAATTTCTGATGACTACATAGACCAGGGGTCGGCAACCCACGGCTCCGGAGCCGCATGTGGCTCTTTGGGCCTCCTGCTGTGGCTCCCTGTCCCATCACTGGCTGGCCTCGCCCTCCCCTCCCTCACCTGGCCTGAGAAGGTAAGGGCGACGGCGGGAATGGAGAAGCGGGCAGGGCTGATTCTCCGGCGCTGGTTGAGGAACATAGCCACCCCCGGCGGAGGCTTTTATTCAGGCGACCCTCCTCCCCCTGTCGCGACTCCCTGGCTGGCTGTGGCAGGGCCAGGAGGCTGCGCATGCGCGGGGAGTCCCTCAAGTGAGCGCCAAAGCACAGCAAAGGTGCGCGCCAAGGGCGGGCAGCTGCTCGCTTAAGGAGGGTCTTTGGACGTGGCTTCTCTCCTGCCCTAAGGATCTGGCCATTGCCTTGCCGTGTCCCATCCCGTCCCGTTCCCCCCCCCGCAGCTCTTCGGCCAAGCGGGTTGGGCGTAAGCTCCAGCCCGAAGCAGCAGAAAGCGAAGGCTGCCTTCGCTCCAGCGACCCTCCTCCCCCTCCTCCTCTCATGTGGCATGGGGGGGGCAAGGCAATGGCCAGATCCTTATGACAGGAGAGAAGCGGCCCTGTAGCTGCCTTAATGCCACATTTACGCGTAAGGCAGCCTTCGCTTCCTGCCACTTCAGGCTGGAGCTCACACCCTCCTCGCTCGGCCAAATTCTGCGGGGGGGGAGAGACGGGATGGGACACAGCAAAGAAATGGCAGGATCCTTAGGGCAGGAGAGAAGCCGCGTCCAAAGACCCTCCTTAAGCGAGCAACCGCCCGCCCTCCGCGTGCGCCTTTGCTGCGCTTTGACACTCGCTTGAGGGTCTCCCCGCGCATGCCACAGCCAGCCAGGGAAAGTGAAAGGAAGATGAGAGGGAGGGAAAGGGTTTGGAGAGGGAGAAAGAGAGATGGAGAGAGAGAAAGAGAGAGGGAAAAGAGAGAGATACCTGTTTCTCATAGAAAACAGAGCCACAAAACCTGGGTAGGCGTAGCTGGGGGGGTGTCATGTGACTCGGTGGGAGTGACATTGAGTTGGCCACGCCCACCCAGGTTTTGTGGCTCCGGGTGTTTTGTTTTCTCTGGGAAACGGGTCCAAATGGCTCTTTGAGTTTTTAAGGTTGCCGACCCCTGACATAGACAAATCTATGCAGTTTTCTTAGCAAGGGTTTTCAGAAATGGTTCATCATTCCTTCTGCCTAGAGCTGAAAGAGACTGACTGGGTCAGTCACCCAGCTGCGTTTGAACCTAAAGCATAAGTAGAACTCAGGGGTGGGTTCTAACTTACCTCGCCGCCGGTTTGCTTCCTCCTGCACCGCGTGGCTGCGCACTTGGGTGCATGCGTGCATTGCACACATGGCCACGCATGCGCAGTGCCGAAAACTCAGCTTCTCTGCATGCGCAGAAGCAAAACAAGCATAAAAAGCACCAAAAAAAGGCGAAAACAAGATGGTGGTGCATGCACAGTGCCGAAAACTTGGCTTCTCGCATGCGCAGAAGCAAAACAAGCAAAAAAAAGCCAAAAACAAGATGGCGGCACATGCGCAGTGCTGAAAACTCAGCTTCTGCTCATGCGCATGCACATAAACAAAAAAATCCCCCCCCCCATTTTTTTCCCCAAAAAAAATAATCCAAAAAAAAAAAGATGGTGGCGTCCACGGACCGGCACCGACAGAACCGGCTCCGTGACGTCACCACCAGTTTACTACCGGTTCTACAGAACCGGTGCGAACCGGGAGGAACCCACCTCTGGTAGAACTCACACTGTCCTGGTTTCTAGCCTGGTGGCTTAACCATTAGACCAAATCAGCTCTTGTGAGAAGTACTTCACCTGGATAAAAAACATCTAAGACAGGGGTATGAAACTCGATTTTATTGAGGGCCGCGTCAGGGTTGTGTTTGACCTTGGGGGCCTGGGGTGGGCATGGCTGGGGTGGGCATGCCCAGCTCAAGGTCACTCGTGTCAGGGGTGCCTGTGGTGGCCCAAGCACTCTGCCAGCGAAAATGGAGCTCCTGAGCTCCATTTTTGGCTGCAACGGCCTCCTGCAACCCTCTGCCAGCGAAAATGGAGCTCCGGGGGCCACCCACAGCCCTCCCGAGCTCCGTTTTCACTGGCAGAGACACTGCAGGCTGGTCCTTCGCTGTTCCCAGGACGGCCCCACGGGCCTTGAGTTTGACACCCCTGATCTAAGCAAAATATATTATTTAATCTTAGATACAATGACAATATCAGCATCTGTTTTTATTTCGTACATAATCTAGATTCTCCAATATAGAAATATGAACATCCAGACAGAGGTTCATCTGCTGGTTTTTACAGATGCAACATTACATCAGTTTAGACGTAGCTTCTCTTTGTCAGCAACAGATCAAAGAT
Organism: Thermophis baileyi; assembly: GCA_003457575.1. Lineage (NCBI taxonomy): Eukaryota > Metazoa > Chordata > Lepidosauria > Squamata > Dipsadidae > Thermophis > Thermophis baileyi. The sequence continues at coordinate 1,766,130 of QLTV01003454.1, forward strand.
CATAGCAAATATATTGAAGCCTTTGCTTCATAGCCACCTCTTTATTATCTATATATTGCCTTTATCGAAGTGGTTAAATGTGTAGGTGTCCTTTGTTCATTAGAGGATATTAACTTGTTCGAATTAGTCTTGGTTGTTTTATTTATTTATTTTTTAAAAAGCCTATGCAATTGTTATTTTAGGAAATATGTAGGATACAGGTGGAAATAGAGACAGAGACAGACTCAGAAATGATAGAGGTGACAGAGATAAACACGATGGAGAGGGAGATGATGGAGATGGAGATGGAGGGGGGAGAGGGGTAAGAAGAGGAAGATGGGGAGGGATGAGAGAGGAAAGAGAAAGAGAGAGAGAGACAGAGAGAGACACAGAGAGAGAGAGACAGAAAGAGAGAGAGAGAGAGAGACAGAGACAGACAGAGACAGAGAGACAGAGACAGAGACAGAGACAGAGACAGAGACAGAGACAGAAACAGAGATAGATAGATAGATAGAGAGAGAGAGAGAGAGAGAGAGAGAGAGACAGAGACAGAGACAGAGACAGAGACAGAGACAGAGACAGAGACAGAGACAGAGACAGAGACAGAGACAGAGACAGAGAGAGGTGCAGCTACTGATACAGACATATTTAGGACTCTGAAGGTCTTCTTGCAATATATTCAGGTTGGCTGGCCAAGTAGCTGACCTCTGTTTCTCCAAAAGTAGAGTTTATAAACTCCATAGATCTGGGTACACTGAGTTTGCCGGAAGATATGCATTTACAGTATATCACATTCAGTGCTGTGATTAAATAGATGACCAAGGGGTTTGTGTGTCCTAGATCTTCTCCTCTTCTTTCTACCTTGTTAGCCCTTGACTCCGTGAGTGGAAGGCTAGTTTTCCACTCTGACCTCCGTTTCATTAACCCGACGGAGCCCTGCAAGCACAATACCAAGGAACACAAGCAAAGTCCAATGCAGGCAGTTTGCAGACATGCCATTCTACCCTGCCACTTCTGTTGCTGTTGTTGTCTTTCTTGCCCAGAGCACCCAAAATAAAAACAGGAAAACAAATTACCGCGTGTATGGAGAAGCCTTAGATGTCAGGCAAAAGAGGGGCCAGTATACAAATGGTTACAGTACTTTGATATTCAAAAGTAGTCGCGATTGGATGAGTGCTGTCAGTTCTCCTTTGATATAAAAGTGTGGAGCTGGATTAGCAACTTCCAGAAGGCCACCATAAAATAATGAATTGCGCCATGACCGATAACATTCAACAAATGCTCTGATGCATAGTCCAAACACACACACACACACACACACACACACACACACACACACAGCTTTGTCGCGTTAAATTTCCATATTGCATTTCCAATTCAGCCAAGGAGTACATCAGTGAAAGTACATCACAGCGCTCAGAAAAAGAAAGTAAATATTCTCTCTTACTCCACCCCCCCCCAACATGCACACACTTTTAATAAGCAAGATTTGGAGAGAGAGGCACAAATGCAGAGCGGGGGGGGGGAGTGAAAAAGAAACAGGATTGTCAGGATTTTTTTTCTGCTCAGAAACATGCCTAAAGGAAGGCGATGCAAAACTAAAGTCTTAAAACGCAGGCCGCTGCTAGGATTCCGTTTCATTAGAACTTCAGCAAAGAACGAAGAAAACCAAGATCCATTTTGTTTCTTCTTGCTTTATTGATGATATCGTGGCTGCATTAATGGAATCCTTACATTCTACTAGAACAGTCTGAATTTATCTACAATGCATTCGGTGACTGGATAGGCTGCCGAATCTTGCTTCGGCACCTGAAAAGAAAGATGCCTCTTCTTTTGAACAAAAATCACATTCCCTCTCTCACTGCTGGCAATAAAAAATTTCAAACTGGGTTTAAGACATCATCAAAAGATCCGTCTCTCTTTCCCACCTGCATACAAATATATACATGCACATACAACTCACAGAGAGAGAGAGATGTGGTGACAAATTACCCATCAATGGACACATAGACAATATCTACAGTCTATGCAAAAGACAATCAACAAGCCAAAAAGGGAACAAAAAGACCAAAGCATCTCCTTCCCCTCCCAGCAATCAGCTCCCAGATGAGCACAGATTAACTCCAAGAGTCTGTGGAAATTCTCGGTCATCCAGGTTGTCCCAAAGGTGCTTTTTTTTAAAAAAAAAAAAAAGGCAACCAGACTTCCTTTGTTTTTCCTTGAAGATGTTTCACTTCTCATCCAAGAAGCTTCTTTAATCAAGTAAAAACTACCCCAATCAAGGAACTGCCAAACAAGCCAACAGTAAACATCCCAACCAAAGAACCTCTAAGACCAGCCCAGGGCAAGCCACTAGAATATAGACTGACTGAGAACAAACCCCATTCCTTACTAGCACTGATGATGTTACCCAGTACTGGGTTCTAAATCCCGCTGCTACCAGTTTGCGCGCGCGCACTTGCGCGCGCAACGCTTCTGCGCATGCACAGAAGTGTCCCGGGCAGGTGGGCGGAGCCTCAAGCTGCCGCAGCTACCGGTTCACAGAACCAGGCCAAACCGGGAGCAACCCACCGCTGATGTTACCTAATGTGGGTAATGTAATGTCTGCAAGTAAGCAAGCAAGTAAACAAGAGCACTGAGGACCCTCATGCACATACACATGCACACAAACATATACACACACGCACATACAGGTATTTATTACACTAATGTAGTATAATTGTCATGGTGGTGGACTAGGAGCAGAGAGCCTTCTATTAAACACAGGAACTATTTGGGTGACTTTAGGCCACTGACTCTCTCTCAACCCTAGACTGGGAAGTTAAAAAGCCCTATCTATTAACAACGTTGAAGTAGAAAAGAGTCTGCAATCTTGGATGAAGAGACCTTCATCCTGTAATGGATTGATTCAGGCTGATAATCATTTTTATCACACACATTTTATTGGCTTATACATGCACGCACACACTATAAGAATTCATTATATACAAAAAAAAATATGGAAACATATTTGGTCTATAAAGAAAGAAGCTGGCTAGATGCCTCCTAAATATATCTTGCAGTTGGGATGGTCTAGAACAGTGATGGCGAACCTATGGCACACGTGCCACAGGTGGCACGCAGAGCCATATCTGCCGGCACGCGAGCCATTGCCCTAGCTCAGCTCCAGCGCGCATGTGCACGCCAGCCAGCTGATTTTTGGCTCACATGGAGGCTCCGGGGGGGGCAGGAGATGATGTTTTCGCCCTCCCCAGGCTCCAGGGAAGCCTCAGGAAAAACGGGCCTACCGGACCCACCAGAAGTCAGGAAATGGGCCGTTTCTGGCCTCCAGAGGGCTTTGGGTGGGCAGGGGGGCATTTTTGCCCTCCCCAGGCATCGAATTATGGGTGTGGGCACTCGCGCATGTGCGATAGCGCGCACATGCATGCTTTCGGCACCCGAGGAAAAAAAGGTTCGCCATCACTGGTCTAGAACAATGGCTCTCAAGCTTCCTAATGCCGTGACCTCTGCCCCGCCGCCACGACCCCCACCCCACCCCCTCCCCGCACGCGATGAGGTGACAAAGGGGGCGTGGTGGGCTAGCGCACACTTAGGCGATCCCTGTGAAAGGGTCGTTTGACCCCCAAAGGGGTTGCGACCACAGGTTGAGAACAGCTGGTCTAGAACAAAGGTGTCAAACTCAAGGCCCATGGGGTGCTTAGATCTGGCCTGCGGGGCCGCCCTGGAAACAGCAAAGGACCGGCCTGTGGTGCCTCTGCCAGCAAAAATGGAGCTCGGGAGGGCCGTTTTCACTGGCAGAGGGCTGCAGGATGTCGAGCTGGCCACGCCCACCCTGACCACGCCCACCCCAGCCATGCCCACTCACCCCCGCTCCAAGTTCAAACACAACCCTGATGTGTCCCTCATTGAAATCGAGTTTGATACCCCTGATCTAGAAATATTGTTTCATGATGACTGTAAAAGAAATGGACCACAATCTGGGCACAGTTGATGTGGGTTTCCAATTTGTGGCAGCTTCCTTTACAAACAGGGTGTTTGTGGAGATTAGCCTCACAGTAATAATTCTGCCCATGGCGAAACGAATTGAGAGGGACATCTTATAATGGCCACGACTTTTTGTCACAAATTTTTGGCAATGTTACCTTTTGGTTTCTTTTGTTGGTTGGTAAGTTGGATATTGTAACCTCCAACCCTTCCTAGTTGCTCCCCTGATATCCAGAAAGATGAGTTGAGGCTCATAAATGGATTAACACATGCGCAGTACAGGTATCACATGAGAACTTCATATCAGTGTACAATGTCATTTCAAAAGAAGAGTCCTGCTGACAAATTAAAATGAACGTAGTGACACTAACAAATCTAGCAGACAACTTTGTTACCCAAAAAGTAGAGAAGGGAACAAGGGGATCAGCCATATTGGACTTAATTCTCACTAACAGAGATGAAGTGATAGAAGGTGTTGAAGCTACATGAACCTTGGGGGCAAGTGATCATGCAATATTGGAATTCAACATTATACAAACACAAGCAGTAGAACAAAGTCAAACTAGAGTCTCGGACTTTAAGAGAGCTAATTTCAAGTAGCAGGGAACGAAACAGCAGACTGATTAAATCTGTTTGCTTTGGAAGGAGGGGTGGGGGGAGCAGGAGACGGCGAGTTCAAGTCCTGCCTTAGGCATGACAGCCGGCTGAATAACTTTAGGCAAGTCCTTCTCTTTCTCAGCCCAGCCCACAAGTTGTTATTGTTATTGTGGGGAAAATAGGAGGAAGGAGTATTAGATATGTTTGCAATCTTGACTTAATTTAAAAAATAAAATATATTTATTTGATAAAATATATTTATAAAATATAAATAAAAATAATAAAGGTGGATATAAATTAATTAAATAAATATATAAAATAGACAGATATAGTCAGGCCAATTCTTCAAATGCAGGCAAAGACAAGAGTCCTGTTATACTTCTCTTATTATTTAATGCAAACCAATAATGTTGCGTCACCTGCAAAGTCATGGAATCAATCATAAACCAATCCATTACCCTCCACCTAGAAACTAACAACCTACTTTCTAACAAACAATTTGGTTTCAGGAAAAAATTATCCTGTAATCTGCAACTCCTACACTGCAAAAACATATGGACTACACAACTCGATCAGGGTAAAGCAATAGACGCAATTTACATAGACTTTTGTAAAGCCTTTGATTCAGTGGTACACGACAAACTACTTCTGAAACTAAAATCTTATGGCATCTCTGGACCCCTACATGATTGGATAACTGCATTCCTGTCAAACAGACAACAAGTGATGAAAATAGAGAGATCTCTATCAAATCCTGAACCTGTCAAGAGTGGTGTCCCTAAAGGCAGCCTTCTAGGACC
>QLTV01003454.1:1772032-1790037 GCA_003457575.1 Thermophis baileyi
GTTTGTGTGCTGGCATGCGCGTGCACGCGCACTCCCATTTTTGGCACGCAAGAAGAAAAAGGTTCGCCATCACTGAGCTAAGTTCATCACGAGAAGAATCCTCCACTCCTCTGTTCGCAACAGAATACCTTATTCAACAAGCCTTGAAATTTTGGGCTTAGACAACTGATGCAAGCATCGTGAATGAACCGATCTAAATGTAGTTCATAAAATTATCTGCCACAATGTCCTACCTGTCAATGACTACTTCAGCTTCAACCACAACAATACACGAGCACACAATAGATTCAAACTTAATGTAAACCGCTCCAAACTCGATTGCAGAAAATACAACTTCAGCAACAGAGTGATCAATGCCTGGAATTCACTACCTGACTCTGTGGTTTCTTCCCCAAACCCCAAAAACTTCAACCTTAGACTGTCTCCTGCCGCCCTCCCCCCATTCCTAAGAGGTCTGTAAGGGGCGTGCATAAGCGCACCAGCGTGCCTACCGTCCCTGTCCTATTGTCTTCATCTATCTGTATTCACTTTGATTATGTTTATGATTATACCTATACCTGCTATCTTGTACATGTTTGACAAATAAATAAAATAAATAAATAAAATAAAATAAATAAATTACTGTGATGGTGTTCTTCCCACTTCAGTGTCCACTTTGATGGTAGCATATATTACTGGCTCAAATCAGAATGCGTTGCATGTTTGAAGTAGGTATTTAGAACTTGAAATGTATTAGGTCTGCTGCAGTGCCCACTTTTCAGATAGGAGCATGTTACCATCTTGTGAACAAAGATAAAATGGGAGATCTTGTCAAAGGCACCACCAAAATCAAAATATATTACACATATGGCATTTCCCAAAACCATAAGACTTATGAATCTGTTTTAATATATATATGTGTGTGTATATGTATAAAGGTAAAGGTTCCTCTTGCACATACGTGCTAGTCGTTCCCAACTCTAGGGGGCAGTGCTCATCTCCGTTTCTAAGACGAAGAGCCAGCGCTGTCTGATGACGATTCCATGGTCATGTGGCCAGCATGACTAAATGCCGAAGGCGCACAGAACGCTGTTACCTTCCCACCAAAGGTGGTCCCTATTTTTCTACATGCATTTTTACATGCTTTCAAACTGCTAGGTTGGCAGAAGCTGGGGCAAGTAACGGGAGCTCACTCTGTTACGCGGCGCTAGGGATTCGAACCGCCGAACTGCCGACCTTTCTGATCGACAAGCTCAGCATCTTAGCCACTGAGCCACCGCATCCCCCTGTATATGTATATGTATATGATGTTGATTGGCATGGCATGACTTACTCTTAACAAAGCTATGTTGGATACTAGTAACTAACGTGTCATTAAATACATTAAGTAATAAATTTTTACTATTATCACATTTGTTTTCCAGGATTTACCCTTATATTTACTATAGAAATGTGCTGGGTATTGAGGTCAGCATGAAGGGCCAATTGTCTCCAAGATCAATTTTTCTCCATGGCTTCTAGCTGAAGACCACAAATTCTCCTCTCCGTTTTTTTGACATTTTGCTTTTTCCAGGCTCTCTCAAATATTGCAAATGCTGTTTCCTAATCAGTGGAATGACTTTCCTCCAGAGGTTGTGGGTGCTCCATCACTGCAGGTTTTTAAGAAGAAATTGGATAACCGTTTGTCTGAACTGGTATAGGATTTCCTGCCTGAGTAGAGGATTAGACTAGAAGTGCTCCAAGGTCCCTTCCAACTTTGTTATTCTGCTATTCTGTTAAATATTCCGGATGTCAGTCACCTGGCTCTTAAGACATGAAATTACTTAAAGTAACGAAATGTTCTCTAATCACAATTCTACATATCTTGGACAGTGAACTGAACAAAATTATGTCTGCACATACACACTGTTTTGTTTGTTATTCAAGTAAAATATCTAATGGGAGTTGTACAACTGTGAATATTTATCTAGCATAGAACTACGGCTTCCATAACAGCGTTCAGAGAATAAGAATAACAACGTATCAAGTGGAAAATGGAGGCCAACAAGGAGTTATAATCAAGAGAGAAGACAATTAATCAATCTTAGTCTATTGCATCACCTCCAGTGACTGAATTCAAAATCTACGTTCCATTCAACTGCACGTCCCAAACACATATTATTGGTAATAATCCTGTAAGCACATTTATGAATGACAGCAGTTGCAACAGTTTAGGAGAATTTTCATTAAGTTTTCACTAAATTCAATACAAAAAAAAATTACTTAAAATCCAGGACAAAGCCTGAAGAGTTGCATTTGCTGTATGGTTCAGTTTTGGATGGAGAAATGTTGGCAATTAGCTTACACCTATTTCATTACCGCATCTATTAGTTCCTTAAGAAGATCTGTAGCTTTAAAAAATACAGTTTTGGTTGGGTGAAATAATAAGAAGGAAAGATGATTGAACAAGCATTTGATTTGCAAACATGTATTTCTGTTTGGAAACCGGTAAAATCTAGATTACATTGCACACGAGGTACCTCTTGTGTTGCTATTATGTTGTATGTGTTTTGTTATGTTGTATGAGTTTTATTATTTCCTGCTTTGTAAAGGAATATGTGGATTGTGTATACAATAAATTATTGTTGTTGTTATTGTTGATACATGGACTGGTTGAAGAAGGAAGATGAGTGGTGAGAAAGGGTTTGGTTGGAAAAAAGATCTCAGTGGAAGATCTGTCAAAGAGGACATAGAATAAATGGGATACTGTTCATGGTTTTGAGGGAACTCATTTAGCCTTCTAATCTCAGCTCTGTAACTGGGGATGAGTAAACTTTCTAAAGCAATGACTCAGTGACTAAATACTCGCATTTAGTCCATAAGTGGGATTTCAAGAGAACAATTCAGAGGGGGTCGAATTGCTCCCTGAAAACTGAACCTTTTTCTCAGGCCTATTTTTTACCTCATCTAGAGGACTGAAGTAAAACTTGAGGCTTGCTTTATAAGACAGAGGCCTTGTTGGTTGCCTTTGTTCTTTAAGCCTTCCATAAGTATTTTCCTGAGAAACCAAAGCAAGATCTCATGAAGTTCAGCCTGTCAATAGATCTCATTTTAATGCCTGGTTAGAACATCTTTCTGCTCCAAATAAACGAAAGACATTTCTTGAGCAGACAAAACAGCACGGATTTCTCCTTGACTGCAGCCACATCACCACCACATAAGCTAGCATAAGATGGAACAAAACAGTGGAAAATGAATTTACTAGGAGGGGAATAAAACACCTTAGTTTTAGCCCCACTCTTCTTCACCTCACTCACAAAATCAGAGGGTGGGACCCTTTAGATGCATCAAGACATTTGAGTCCTTTAACTTGGGGAAAATCTGTTTAGATAGCTCACTCAGAGGGCAGATTTATGTCCAGAAAATTTGGAGTTGCTTACAAAAAGGATGAGAGTAATTTATTTTCCTGTTACTGGGCTGCCACATGAATGAGATAAGATCAGCTAAAATATTCAACAGAAACAAGCTATTCCTCACATTTCTCTACCCCTCTTTCTCTTCCTAGCCCCCTCTTCTTCCCTCCCCCCTTTCCTTCTTTGAGACCAGTTACCTATTTAACTCCATCCTGTCAATTAAGTTGGAGGAAGGGGTAGGGGGGGGAGGCAAGGCAAAGAACTAATTAGGCAACTGTGTAATTTTAATTAGCTGTTTTGATAATTAAACTAATTAGTTCCCCTGTGTTTCCACAATATGTGGTGGACTGGTTTTGATACCCCGGCTTCAGAGTTCCATTCCATTAGTTAATTAGTCACTTTTGCATTAGAAAGCTTTATTAATGGCCTTAATTTGCAGTTGAAATGAGAAATCTGCTGTCAATAATTTGGATAATTGCCTACTGTTTGATTATAAAGTACAAAAGTAGCAGCACACCATTACATATGCAAATCCCAAGGGTTATTTCCTGGATGCTTAGCTTTCTTGATCTACATTTCATCTTCTTTCAATTTCTGAGTGTTTCTTTTCTTGACCCTGTTTGGGGGCTGGGGTGGGGGGGAGAGATCCAGCTTATTAAGGAAATGAAAGCCTGGTATTGTTGTGTGAGGGGGGATTTTTTTTTGTTTCTTTCCCCCCTCCTTGTCCTGAACGCTCTGTCTGCTTGTGCCTGCAATTGTTCAAGTTATTGCTTGCTTTGTACCTAATTAGTGTCCTTGGATTTAAATGAACAGCTCTGTATATACCTCTGGCTCCTGCAGCCATGTTTGTGCATTGAATAATTGATTCTACTCTGCTAATCAGATAGGGACATAATGAGCCAGTTTAATTAAATGGGGATCTAACCTGATGAACACTGGGAAAATATTTGCTCATTTACTTAGCAAAAGGCCAGAGTTGCTTTTCCACTGGATGGAAAGGGAAGGTGACAGAAAGTAAAGCAAGATTTGGGACAAGTCAGAAGGGGGAGGAGGAGGAGGAGGGAGGGAACAATTCAGCAGTTGTCTCCCCCCCCAGCAAAAAAAATCAGCCTACTTGAATACCAAAGCAAATAAAAGTTTTGTTTTTTTTTTTTTTGAGAGGGGGAGGAAGCTTAATCAAGGGCCAGAAGGCGGTGAAACTGCTGACGGGGGGTTTTTCCTGGCTTCTTTTCCCAAAGGTGTCAACATTACTTTCCAGCTCTGCTCTAGAAAACAAGTGGCTTGGTCTTTTGCACCCTTGACGATTTACAGACAGAATTTTTCAACTTACTGGGCTGTCATTACTTGCTGTGTGAACTGCAGAAGGTGAGTTGGAGCTAAATAGCTTTAGCGGAAAGAGAAGGGGAGGAGAGGGGAGGGGGATCCTTGCCTCTGAATGCTGGGAAATTAGGATTGACGTCTTGGGGGGGGGGGTTTCTATGTTAGACAGATTTATCCCGAAGAGAAATGCAAAGCATCATTGGGACAATAAGAATGGGCGGTTCTGCCCGAAAAATGATGGGCTTTTGAATATGTGACCTTATCGCCATGCAATATTATGATGGGTTATATGCATTCCTTCCATTGCATCTTGTAGAGGTTGTGAATGGCAGCTGCCTGAATTGGATTCTGACCCATGAGATGAAATTAAATACAAAGGACTGCCATGGGGAAAATGTGCTGGTCCATCTTATAGTAACTTATGTGGTGTGCTGGTGTTGGCTCTGTGGGTTCAAACTGAACCTTCTCCTTGACCTGATGTCTTTATGGTGTGAAACCTCTTGCCAAAGGCAACCAATAGTGTGGCAGTTTGGGGAAGTGCATACAATCACAGTGTCCAATTGGTTTTATGTTGGACTAATCGTTGCAAGGAAGAAGAGGAAAATAGGACACTTCTCTTTTCAAGAGAGCTTCCTTGTGCATGGTCTATCATTGTTATATTGTAAGCTCACAAATGGAAATGCAGAAATATAGGTATATTTCTGCTCTGCAGATGTCAGTGGGATCCAGGCTGACTTCCTGCTTCCTGTGATCCTCTATGCATAAAAACTAGTACAGCACATTCTTGGCATATAGAGATATAGCTACATCTCCAGTATCTGAAGGTAGATCTGGAGATTTCTAGGTAAGAACCTGGAGAATTCTAGTCAATGTAGAGAAAACTCTTTCAGGTAAATTGACCAATGTTCTGACTTAGCAATAGCAATAGCACTTAGACTTATATACTGCTTCATAGTGCTTTACAGCCCTCTCTAAGCGGTTTACAGAGTCAGCATATTGCCCCCAACAATCTGGGTCCTCATTTTACCGACCTTGGAAGGATGGAAGGCTGAGTCAACCTTGAGCCTGGTGAGATTCAATCTGCCAAACTGCTGGCAGCCAGTGATCAGCAGAAGTAGCCTGCAGTACTGCACTCTAACCACTGCGCCACCACGGCTTGATATTAAGCACAGTGTAGAGTAGGGATGTTCAACCTTGGCAACTTTAAGACCTGTGGACTTAAACCCATGCTGGCTGAAGAATTCTGGGAGTTGAAGTCCACAAGCCTTAAAGTTGCCAAGGTTGGACATCCCTAGTGCAACCTTGATAGATTCCAAGAAACTGGTAGTATTTGAGTACTATGGGTGAACCTTTTCCAGATGAAACTCCCAATCAGTGCTTGCTTCTTTTTAATCCTCTACATTTCTTAAAAAAAAAAAAAAAAACAGGAGAGGAAGCATATCTATTCTTAGGAATGGTTTTGGGAAGTTTCATCCAAATAACTTCCAAGTCTTTTTTAGGAAGTAGACAGGTAGATGATCTGCAGGTAAATAATGCCTAAAGGTTTGTCATTTGTAGTTGATGAGAGCTACATTTTTAGTGTAGGATTTGGTGGAAATGGAAAATGTTTGCAGCCTTTAACAGCCAAGGTTGGGTGGGGGGAGGAGATTACTTGCATTTCACAAATGACAGCTTAAGTGAAATATAGAGTACTGAGTACATAATCCAGTGGGGGAGAGGGGAAAAAACCAGGCTCTAGTTAAACGTGTGTGTATATATGAGAGTATTTAAACTGCCCATCAGTGTAACTTTACCTGTAGGGCTGAGTTGCAGAATCAACATGGTTCTCATCTGGGGCGTTCTAGGATGAAATAGCATATTGACCCTGAATCCACACTCAATGTAAAAAGCAATTGTTATTCTACCACTGTAACACCTTGTTGCCAATGGCAATGTAATTAAAGCAGTGAGGACTCATTTTCCATTCTTATCTCTTAAGCTCGTCTGAATCAGAAACGGTCTGGGTAAGAGAGAAAATATACCTATACCGTCCAAGTGTATGTTTATTTATGAATTTGAACAAGCCTGCATGTGTGTATGTATGTATGTATGTATGTATGTATGTATGTATGTATGTATGTATATATATATTTATATATATTGTGTGCACAGATTATATATATACCGTACATATCTATGCACACACAAAATATACACGCTTCCCCTATATTTCTATTACACACTTGTATATCTGTTTGTGGTGGGGGTTTTTTCTTCCTATTTCTCATTCTTTCTTGCCTAGAAAAAAAAAGAGAGAGAGAGAGTGAGAGATCTTGGTGCCGAGATATATGCACACCCGGCGTGGATGCGCACTCACAGTTTAAATTTTTTACTCATCCCCTTTTCTCCTCTATTAAAATTCCAAATGGCTAAGAGGATTTTCTCAATTTAGTCATACTTTTAATCTTCGCTGAAATGAGTGATGACTTCTTATAATAAAAAGTTGACAGGCTTACACTGCGCACCGGTGGATTAGTTTCCCTTGGTGATGAGGTTTCCTTTTGTGCGCCGTGTGTCTGTTTGATGGAGGTTTAACAGAAAGCATTTTGGCAGAAATTGGATGCAGCAGGGATCATCTGTAGATGGCTGCTATTCGATATTAACTGCATATAGTAACTTTTTTCCCTTTCCCGTTCTTTTTTTCCCCCTTCCTTCCTTCCTTGCTTCACTCTTCCTTTACCAGGCGACAGAAGCAACCAAAACATAATGCTTATGCACATTCAGAAAACAGGGGGGGGGGATGGAGAGGAGTTAATTAAAAGATTAAATACCCTTATGTGTTCCAGGCAAACATCTTTAAATATATGTGTTTTGCTTTGGGGCAATGCTGACAGAGGTTGTGGGCAAAGGTTTCACTGGAGAAAGGAATTAGATCGGCTGAGATTAGTGTCTGGCTTTGCAAAAGAAAAGAAGAATCTCTGGGTTTTAAAAAAAAAGACATGCATTTTCTCAGGATCTTCTTCAACAACGACAAAATGTGAATGTCTAGCCATGTTTTAAATGTTCTAGTACAGGTACTCCTCAACTTACGACCACAATTGAGCCCAAAATTTCTGTTGCTAAGTGAAGCATTCATTAAGTAAATTTTGCCCCGTTTTACGACTTTTCTTGCCACAGTTGTTAAGTGAATCGCTGCAGTTGCTAAGTTAGTCACAGGGTTGTTAAGTGAATCTGGCTTCCCCATGGACTTTGCCTGTCAGAAGGCCGCAAAAATTGATCACATGACACCACCACCACCACCCCCAGGGACACTGCAACCGTCATAAATATGAGTCAGTTGCCAAGTGTCTCAATTTTGATCACGTGAACCATGGGGAGGCTGCAACAGTCGTAAGTGTGAAAAATGGCCCTAAGTCACCTTTGTCAGTGATGTCGTAACTTTGAACGGTCACTAAATCAACTGTTGTAAGTTGAGGACTACCTGTAATCCAGTTTCGTATGGCAAAAATAATGTTCTTGTCTGTGATGTTTTAATGAGCAAAGATGATCAGAGTCTCAGTGGTAGATTGGGAGCCGGTCGTTTTGCGGAGAAACAGAATCCCTTCACACTTTTTTTGACTCCCTTCACATCTTATTGTGACTCCCAGGAACTACAGATAGTCCTCAACATACGACGACAATGGGGGCCAGAATTTCCACGGCTAAACAAGGTGGTTGAAGAGTCTCACACAATTTTACGACCTTTTTGCCACGGTGGTTCAGCAACCATGCAGTTGTCGTCGTTGAGTGAATCATACGGTCATTAAGCAAATCCGGCTTCCCCCGTTGACTTTGCTTGTCAGAGCCAACTGGGAAGATCCCAGATCACGTGGCCCTGGGTCATTACAATTGTCATGGACATGAGGACGCTGCAATGGCCACAAGCAAGATGATCAGTTGTAAATGACCTTTTTTTTTCAGTTGTTTATGGAGATTCTCAGTCATCCAGCCTCATGGTTATCCCAAAGGTGCTTCTCTTTTCAAAAGGCAAGTGGACTTTCTTTGTTTTTCCTTGAAGATGTTTCACTTCTCACCCAAAGGTGCTTTTTCACCACCATCCAGCCAGAGCTGAAGAAGCTTCTTGGATGAGAAGCGAAACATCTTCAAAGAAAAACCAGAAAGTCCAGTCCCTCTTGAGAGAAAAAAAGCACCTTTGGGACAACCGTGACCTGGATGACTAAGAATCTCCATAAACACTCTCATCCAAGAAGCTTCTTCAGTTCTGTATTCCAAGTGTGGTCTTACCAAAGCAAGCTGCCATTGACTTCTAGTTGGTAGGCAGTCTTGGACACGGTGGAAGATGCTGCTCTTTGGACATGTCCATACCAGCGGAGCCGGCCTTCTCTCATCTTCTCTATAATTGGTGCCACACCAAAATGTTGTCGAATGCTGTCTAAATAAAATAAATAAATAGAATAAAATAAGATGAGTTCAGGGTGTTTCACACAGATTCTATACTTACGAAGAGACCTGGAAGATTTGCATTTCTGTATCTTCTCAGCCCTGTTATGTAGATCAGACCTCCTTATTAAAAATAGTCTTTGTGGACAAATATCTTATATAGTCATACACAGGCCAACTGGTTCTTGGGCACACCCTTTGTCTAGAGAAAAATTGTGCGTACTTGCATAAATCCTTTATTCTTAACAGGGGCACATGAGTTGTTCAGGTGTGCAAGAGTTACACGCCTCTACTTTTTTTTTTTTTTTTTTTTTTTTTTTTTGCTATTTCTTTGTTAGTCTTCTATCCAACAATTAAAGACTCCAGTGCAGATGACAATCTAAAAGAGTAACAAAAAAAATTAATACAGGTTGAAAAAAGTAACATCAAAGTCAGGGATGAAATCCAGCAGGTTCTGAGAGGTTCTGGAGAACCGGTAGCGGAAATTTTGAGTAGTTCGGAGAACTGGTAGCGGAAATTTTGAGTAGTTCGGAGAACCGGCAAATACCATCTCTGTGTTCTGCCCCAGAGTGGGGAGGGAATGGAGATTTTGCAATATCCTTCCCCCAGGAGTAGGGAGGGAATGGGGATTTTGCAGTATCCTTCCACTGGAGTGGGGTGGGATGGAGATTTTGCAGTATCCTTCCCCTGCCACGCCCACCAAGCCACACCATGGCCACTAAGCCACGCCCACAGAACCGGTAGTAAAAAAAATTGGATTTCACCACTGATCAAAGTTAAAGTTGAGTTCAGATTCTAGTGGTTGCATCCATGCAGTTTTATTAGTAGTGTTATGCAAGTCATTTGCCATTGCTTTCCTCGAGCTTTTTTAAACTTTTATTCTATTGTTTATTTATTTATTATTTATTGAATCCTGCCTTTATTATTTTTATAAATCACTCTAGCTCAAGGTTGTCAAACTCAAGGCCCGCGGGCTGGATCCGGCCGGTGGGGTGCTTAGATCTGGCCCGCGGGGCCACCCTGGAAACAGCAAAGGACCAGCCCGCGGTGCCTCTGCCAGAGAAAATGGAGCTCAGGGGGGGGCCAAGCGGGGCCCTCCTGAGCTCTGTTTTCGTTGGCAGAGGGTACAGGAAGCTGTCGCAGCCGAAAACGGAGCTTGGGAGCCCTTTTCGTTGGCAGGGCACTCGAGCCACCACCGGCACCCAGACATGAGTGACGTTGAGCTGGCCATGCCCACCCCAGCCACGCCCACCCCAGCCACGCCCACCCAGACACAACCCTGATGCGGCCCTCAATGAAATCGAGTTTGACAGCGCTGTGCCATTGCAGCCGAAAATAGAGCTCGGGAGCCTGTTTTTGCTGGTAGAGCGCTTGGGCCACCACAGGTGCCCCCGACATAGCCACGCCCCCCCCCGCCACGCCCACCCCAGCCATGCCCACCCCAGCCCCCCATGGTCAAACGCAACCCTGAATCGTCCCTCAATGAAATTGAGTTTGATACCCCTGCTCTAGCTGGTGAACATATCCAACACATCTTCCTCCTCCTATTTATCCCACAACAACAACCCTTTGAGGTGGTTTGGGCTGAGAGAGAGTGATTGACCCAAGGTCACCCAGCTGACTTTCATGGCTAAGGTGGGCCTTGAACTCAAAGTCTCTTGCTTTCTAGCCTGGTGTCTTAACCACTAAACCAAACTGTAGATACAGTATATCCAACAACCATGCAATTACCGTTGGGTTCCCCTTCCAGGTTCTATCCAGAGCTGATCCTGCTTAGCTTTGGAAATCATCCAACATTAGTTAGATGCTGCCATCTGCTGAGGCTTGAAAAACACCAATTCAAAAATAGAAAAGTCATTTTACGATCAGCTCTTAAAAACGAACTAACCTCTTAAAATCTAAAATCAGTACAGGGAAGATCTTGCCTGACACCAAAAAGATACGCCTTGCCTGAAAAAAAAAAAGGCTTGAGCATTTAGGTCCAATGTCTCTTTCAGAGGCCATTCATAAGCAGAGCCCCGCAAGCTGATTCGATCCTTCGCCTCATAACAACACATTTTAGTTCTTTTGTTAGCTGCAGATAGTAGAGGTCCTTCAGATATGATCAGGGTATACAGGCAGAGTATACATCAAGAGAGTAAAAGAACTGAAATGGAAATGGGCTGGTCACATAGCCAGAAGAACTGATGACAGGTGGACCAAGGCAGTCGTAGAATGGATCCCACTTGATAAAAAGCGTCCATAAAAGAGACCTAAAGCCTCGCGCTACCTTGGCGACCGACTCTACGGCTACCGACAGGCACGAGCGAACCGGGAGCATTTCACCCCTGGCTGGAAGCATGTGGAAGAACTCTTCATCCTGCAGTGGATAGACAATGGCTAGAACAATGATGATGATGATGATGATGATGATGATGATGAGATGAGATCAGCAAGTACTGCGGGACCAATTGGCAAAAGAAAGCTCAGGATCATATGGGCTGGAAGCAGGGGTGAAATGCTCCCAGTTCGCTCGTGCCTGTCGGTCGCAGTAGCGCTGCCTGTCTGAATGACTAATTCTTGTTTCAGCACATCTGCTTTCCTAGGAAGTGTAACTTTAATAAGCACCTGAGGGTAGGATAAAAAGCAATGGGTGGAAACTAATCAAGGAGAGAAGCAACTTAGAACTAAGGAGAAATGTCCTGACAGTTAGAACAATTGATCATTGGAACAGCTTGCCTCCAGAAGTTGCGAATGCTCCAACACTGGAAGTTTTTAAGAAGAGATTGGATAACCATTTGTCTGAAGTGGTGTAGGGTTTCCTGCCTAAGCAGGGGGTTGGACTAGAAGACCTCCTAGGTCCCTTCCAACTCTGTTATTCTATTCTATTCTCTGAAGCATGCAGCTTATACTGTATATATCCCAAAGGTGCTTTTTCAAGAGGCAACCAGATTTCCTGGTTTTTTCTTTGAAGACATTTCGCTTCTCATCCAAGAAGCTTCTTCAGAGCTGAAGAAGCTTTTTGGATGAGAAGCAAAACATCTTCAAGAAAAACAAAGAAAGTCCAGTTGCCTCTTGAAAAAGCACCTTTGGGATAACCATGACCTGGATGACTGAGAATCTCCATAGACATTTATGCTGATACAGGTAGTCCTACAGTTCATTTAGTGACTGTTCGAAGTTACAGTGGCACTGAAATTTTTTTACTTAGGACCGTTTTTCACACTTACAACCATTGCAGTATCCCCATGGTCAGGTGATCAAAATTCAGACTATTTTGGCAATTGACTCTTATTCAGGACGGTTGCGGTGTCCAGGGATCATGTAATAATCAACTTTTGCAACCTTCTGACAAGCCAAGTCAACGGGGAAGCCAGATTCACTTAACAACCGTGTTACTAATTTAACGCCTGCAGTGATTCACTTGACAACTGTGGCAAGAAAGGTCGTAAAATGGAGCAAAACTCACTTAACAAATATCTCAGAAACATTGGGCTCAATTGTGGTTGTAAGTGAAGGGCTACTTATATACAGTAGATGTCCAGAATGAGTTCACATGCTAGGCAAAACCAGACTGCTACTTTCAAAGGAATACTTTCTGGTGCCTGACAAAACTTTTGAAGAATTAAGGGAGCCTCAACGTTGAGTTCCTCTAAATATAAAATTATCCCTTCTTCAGTCTCTTAATTGTAGAGTGAAAACTGCTGTATAACCAGTATACTGTCATCAACCAAGAATAATGTATTTGGTTATTGCACTGATTATTACTACATAGTTCAGCCATTAATTAACATTGGACTTGGTCGTGTTTGGGCAGAGTCATGAGTTTCCAGCTACAATTCTAATTGTGTTTTAGAAATGATAAAGACTTCTCCCAGGACTTCTTACGTACGCATATTCATTTGAGTTTTTCTATTTTTGTTGGCATGCTCCTTGGATAAATATCCTTTTCGTTCAGGAAAAGATTGCAAAAAACAAAGTTGAATAAGGATCTCAGCCAGAGGTGGGTTGCTCCCGGTTAGGACCGGTTCGCCCGAACCAGTAGTGACCTGTTGGTGATGTCATGGTGACATCACGGTGATGTCACGGATCTGGTTTGGTCGGTGCCAGTCCGTGGGCGCCGCCACCTTTTTTGGGGGAATTTTTTTTTCTTCTGCGCATGCGCAGAACACGAGTTTCTGGCACTGCGCATGCGTCGCCATCTTGTTTTTGGCTTTTTTTTAAAAAAAAATATTTTTCGGCATGCGGCGTTGGAGGAAGCGAACCGGCAGCGAGGTAAGTTAGAACCCATCCCTGATCTCAGCTGAGGAATCTATGTATTTGTTTTGCTGATAAGATAGAATACAGATAATCCTCGACTTAAAACAGTTCGTTTAGTGACTGTTGAAAGTTACAGCGGCACTGGAAAATGTGACGGCTGACCGTTTTTCACAGTTACGACCTTTGCAGCATTCCCCATGATCATGTGATCAAAAAATTCAGACGCTTGGCAACTGGTTCATAGTTATGACCATTGCTGTATCCCAAGGTCATGTGATCACCGTTTGCCACTTTCTGACAAGCAAAGTCCATGGGGAAGCCAGATTCGCTTAACAACCGTGTCATTAACTTAACGACTGCAGTGATTCACTTAATCACTGTGCCACAAGACAAGTCGCAAAATGGAGCAAAATTCCCTTAACAAATGTTTCGCTCATCAACCGAAATTTTGGGCTCGGTTGTGGTCGTAAGTCAAGGACTACCTGTACTTGTGATGTGCAAAATTTTTGATTAACAGAGCAGCTCCAGCCACAAGGGTAGGCTTGGCCAAGATGCTTAATTGACCAGTTTAAAAATGAACTGATAGATAAATGGGCTACTATCAAATCATCCGAGACACAATAACTGCATTAATCCAGGTCTTCATCAAATAGATAGCATGATGTTCAGTGGACTTACAAAAAAACAACCAATGTCCTTTTTATTTAAGAGTTGGACAGAATATTTGTGATAAAACAAATCTTAAATTTATCCTTGAGCCCGGTTCAGTTATCCCTTTATTATATTATATTTAAAGGAACAAGCAGGACTATGCCTATTTAATGAGTTGGTCTTGTCCCTACAATCTATCTTCATTGTTTTGGAAAGAGCATATATCGTGCAAACCTGCATATGATATGTCTGTGCAATCAAAGGATATTGAACAGGAAGATCATCATAGAAGATATTATATTACAGCAATCTACTCTACATCTTAGCACTTACAATAAGTAGTGGTTTCAAGTGGATACAGAGACAGATTAACAGAGTTGGAAGGGACCTTGTAGGTCAGTGATGGCGAACCTTTTTTTGCTCGGGTGCCAAAAGGGCGTGCGCGCACGCGATAGTGTGCGTGTGCGTGCCCACACTCATAATGCAATGCCCCCCACGCATGCATGCACAACCCCTCGCGCTGCGCCCCCCCCTCGTGCATGCGCGCAGGACTCACTGAAGACTCCGAGCCTGTGGATGGCGAAAAACAGATTCCAGCTGATTTTCGGCCTTCCGGAAAGCGGGGGAGGTCGTTTTTGCCTTCCCCAGGCTTCAGGAAAGCCTCCGGAGCCTGTGTATGGCGAAAAACAGACCCAACGGCCCAACCAGAAGTTTGGAAATGAACTTCCAGTTGGGCCATTGGGCCATTTTCACCCTCCCCAGGCTTCAGGAGGCTTTCCTGAAGCCTGGGGAGGGTGCAAAACGGCCCAAGGGCCTAACTGGAAGTTCGTTTCCAAACTTCTGGTTGGGCCGTTGGGTCCGTTTTTCGCCATCCACAGGCTCCGGAGCCTTTCCTGAAGCCTGTGGAAGGCATAAACGACCTCCCCCCGCCCTCCGGAAGGCCGAAAATCAGCTGGCCAGTGCGCACATGCGCGCTGGAGCTGACATAGGGCAACACCTTGTGTGCCCTCAGATATGGCTCCGCGTGCCACCTGTGGCACGCGTGCCATAGGTTCGCCATCACTGTTGTAGGTCATTAGTCCAATCCCCCACCCAAGCAGACCGTACACCATTTTTGACAGATGGCAGTCCAGTCTCTTCTTGAAAGCTTCCAGTGATGAAGCTCCCACAATGTCTGAAGGCAAGCTGTTCCATTGGTTGATTGTTCTCACTGTCAGAAAATTTCTCCTTATTTCCAGGTTGAATCTCTCCTTGATTAGTTTCCATTCATTATTCCTTGTCTGGCCTTCGGGTACCTTGGAAAATAGCTTGACCCCCTTCTCTCTGTGGCAGCCCCTCAAATATTGGAATACTGCTATCATGTCTCCACTGGTCCTTCACTAGACTAGCCATGCCCAATTCCTGCTGCCGTTCATTGTATGTTTTAGCCTCCAGTCCCCTAATCATCTTGGTTGCTCTTCTCTGCACTCTTTCTAGAGTCTCAACATCTTTTTTATAGTGCGGTGACCAAAACTGGATGCAGTATTCTAGGTGTGGTCTTACTAAGGCTTTATAGAGTGGTATTAGTACCTCACTTGATCTTGATTGTATCCCTCTGTTAATGTAACTTAGAATTGCATTGGCTTTTTTGGCTGCCGCCGCACACTATTGGCTTATATTTAATTGGTTGTCCACTAAGACTCTAAGATTCCTCTCACAGTTACTGAAATAACATAATAATAGTGCTTTAGCAGGACTGGCATGAGGTATGCTGGCTGGAAAATTTGGGGAGTTGAGGTCCACACATCTTAAAGTTGCTGATATTACCAGGTGGTATTACAGCAAAAAGGCAATGTAACTTTCTATGCTCTTGGTATCTGTTCATTGGCTACTCTTCATGCTCCCATATCCATTCCTTGGTCTGGACCAACATAGATTCGTAAAATCTAACCGTAAAAAGAGAGGAACTTGAAGGTCATCTAATGCAACCTTATGTCCATTTCAAGAATCCACTATTACAGCATCTCTGGCAAATGGACATCCAATCTCTGTTTTAAGCATGAGTTCCCAGGGTACTCTGTTCCATTACTGAACAGTTCTTAGATATTATTAAAGGTTTTGCCTGATGTCTAAACAGAATCTTGTAAATTAAACCCATTGTCTATTATCTTGTCTTTTGGAATAACTTTGAACTGTTCAAACAAGCGGTTGGATGTTGTTGTTCTTGGATATGTCCATGAAACGTGTTTAGGACACCAAGGTTAGAACAGCACTACAAGGTTTCTTCCTCTGGCTATCACGCCCTCAACTTTTACTGCCCATGAATTAAGCCAAATATATATGTTCCAGGATAATGTTGTTGAAGTTCCCTGAGGATGGGCTCCAGCACAAATCCAAAAGCTTGGAAGACTAAACCTCTGATCCCAGTGACCAACTCAGATTGGATCATATTCAATTTTAGTTTTCAGTAGTTATTGAGTCTTAACGTCTTGTTCATTAGATGATGGAAGAGCCAATGGGCACTATTGTTGGACTGTACTTAGGACATCAGTTGACTAAATCTGGCCCTGTCACCAAGTTACCAAGAGTGGGGATTTTAACCCTAGTTAATCTAGTGCCTTCCCAGTGTTTAGATTTCAATGCTCATACATTTCAATAAAGAAAGTCAATAAATGTGTATTAGGAATATCTGGAAAGCATCAGATTACTTACCTGAGCTATTGATGAGATTGTGGATACAGGAGACGATTGTGGAGATACCGGTCTGGGAGAACCGTTAGTGGACATGTGGCCTGGTTCGCCAAACCGGTAGTGACGGCTGGCTGGCCACGCCCCCGAACCAGTCCCCCGATTGCCGCTCGCTCGCCCTGTCCCGCCCAGTCTCTGCTCTGCAGCTTGTCTGCCTGAAGCGCTGCACCACTGATCTGCCTGCCAGGTAAGCCTGCGAAGTCGCAGCCTACCTAGCTGCCCTTGCCCCCCTACCATCCCAGCCTGCCTTCCCTACTCCATTCCCCATGGCCCGCAGCCCCGACATGCTTGCCTGCCTTCCACGCGGCCTTCCCGGTGTCCCCGTGGCCAGCTTGCGAAGGCAGGCAAGCGGAAGGCCACGTGGAAGGCAGGCAAGCATGTCGGGGCCGGCCGGCCATGGGGAAGGGAGCTAGCAGGCTTCCCAGAGGTCCCCCATGCCCACTTGCCTTCCGAGGTCGGCGTCCAGCCCAGCCCAGCCAGTGGGTGGGCGGGTGGCCCTTGGTGGAGATGCAGCTGCTGCTGCTCTGGGGCTAAGAGGGGCAGTGGTGGCGGCAGCAGTGGTCCGGGATGGCAAGCAGCCCCGGGACATCTGCTTGCCATCTCAGACCGCCGCTGCCGCTGCTCTCAGCCCCAGAGCAGCAGCAGCAGCTCCACCAAGGGCCGCCCGCTGCTGCTATGGGGCTGAGGGGGGCAGCGGCGGCGGTGGTCTGGGATGGCAAGTGGATGTCCCGGGGCTGCACATGCGGTGCACGTGTGCAGCAGCCCCGGGACATCCACTTGCCATCTTGGACCGCCGCCGCCGCTCTCAGCCCCAGAGCAGCAGCAGCAGCAGCAGCTCCACCAAGCATGGCAGGGCTGCAGCCTGCAGAGAAGGGAGTAGGTGAGGCAGGCTTACCAAATATGCCGGGCGGAGGATCTAGAAGGTAAGGCCGACACTGGCAGTGGGGGGGGAGGAAGACCTGCTGCACTCATCCGAGGAGCCGCTTCAGAGGGACATGGTTAGGCTCGCTCGCCTTATGGGCCTGGCGCACTCGGCTTCTGCGGGGTCTTTGGCCGACTGCCGCCCGCTTGCCTTCCCCTCCACCTTGGGTCCCACTCCCCGCATCCAGCCCATGACAGGGGACGCATCGCTGCCAGGCGGGGCCGCCCGCTCTCCCAGAGCACTTTCTTCCTTCTCCTGCCACCGAGGGAAAGAGAAAAAGAAAGAGAAAGAAAGAAAGAAAGAAAGAAAGAAAGAAAGAAAGAAAGAAAGAAAGAAAGAAAGAAAGAAAGAAAGAA
>QLTV01003454.1:1791640-1807221 GCA_003457575.1 Thermophis baileyi
GCCTCCTGTTTTCCTGGCTGATTTTATGTTGGTTTTTTCATTTCTTGGGTCTCCCTGTTTATACGTATACATACTATACATACATATATATATATATATATATATATATATGAGCAATAATAGGTTTTCTAGATCTGTATCTAATAAAAACATCACAATACAATAATAAGTTCATAATAAAGATCAGAAGAACACAGCCTAATCTTGCCTCCCTTTCCTAGTTTCGAGAACTCACAGTCCTTAATTTAACCACTTGAGAGATCTTTGAAGCTTGTTAATGAAAACATCTCTTTGTCTCTTTCTTAAGCAAAAACTGAGCTTCTTAAAAGACCTTTTAAAGCCAGGCTTTAAAACAATCTATGTTCTTGATGAATGACTAGCCTATTAACTTCTTTTATCTGCTTTTATCTATTTTATTTGCTTGTGTTTGCATGTCTAAAGTACCTTTCATTCAAAGATGGCTACCACAACCAACATTGATGGTAAATAGTTCTGAATCGTTGATTAGTAGAATCCTCCAGCGTTTTCATTGATTAATTAGAGATGCCGCAAAAGTTTGAAAGGTTCAATGCTTTAAAACTCTTGTTATACTATAGGGTGTACAATGCTTTGGATTCAAGTTTCAAAGGGTATTTCAAAGCAGACAAGCATAAATCAACACCATTTCAGAACTGAATCTGATCTATGACATAACCCAGATATCTTATTGCACAGAGACCTGTGTCAACCTTGATTCACACATAAATCATTTTGGAGCACTAGCTATGTGAAACTTTTTTAAAAAAATTAGCAAATCAATTAAATATCTGAATTGCTCAGAAATAAGCTCCATCAAGTCCAGTAGGTTTGATAACTAGATTTGGATCACAGAATTTTATAAAACCCATAGACCTGCAACCCAAATTTGGATCAACAATGGTATGAGCTCAGAATGTGAGAATTTCTTCACAGCTTTAAAGCAACTTTTTTTTCCAGAATTTCTAACAAATGTCTTCTATTTGGGGGATTACTTGAAGTTCACTGTTGGTTTCAAAGGCAGATCAGCCTATGAAAGGTACTAATAGCTTGTTAATGTCATGAATGAACCTTAGACAAGACAGCTTTCCAGTTCTACTCCGCACAGAGTATATTTAAATTTTAGGCTATTATGCTCTGAGAATTCCTAGCTAGTTTTCATGACATTTCTCTCAGAAATGTTCAGTACCCACTTTTGAAAACACTACCTTTTTATTGACCCAACCTGCTTCTCTCTGAAAGTCCACACACGAGATCTCACAGTAAATACAGCTTTACCCAAGCAAAGCTGGGAGAGTTGCAATGACCAAACATCAGTTCCCCAACTGAAGATTAAAAGTTGAAATAATAAAATTCAACAAATTACTCCAGAGCTCACACAAATCTTTGCCTTTTTCAATTGGTTGTCAGCAAAATATTTCTAAAGCAAAACTTCAAAGCAATTTCTGGGTTCTTCTTTGAACATTTTCAAGAGGACCCAATGGAGCACCGTAATTGCTTAAGGATTAGGGATGTGCAAATCAGATGAAATTTGAGCAATAACTGGACCATAGATAAGACACACTCCACTGTTCCATCTAATTCCTCACTCACTGAAAAAAAATAATCCCAAAATCTGTAATATATTAACGTGAAGTGTTAATACCACTTCACGTTACCACGTTACCACTTGGTAAGGCCACACTTGGAATACTGTGTTCAGTTTTGGTCGCCACGATGTAAAAAAAGATGTGGAGACTCTAGAAAGAGTGCAGAGAAGAGCAACAAAGATGATGAGGGGACTGGAGGCTAAAACATAAAGAACAGTTGCAGGAACTGGGTATGTCTAGTTTAATGAAAAGAAGGACTAGGGGAGACATGATAGCAGTGTTCCAATATCTCAGGGGCTGCCACAAAGAAGAGGGAGTCAAGCTATTCTCCAAAGCACCTGAGGGTAGGACAAGAAGCAATGGGTGGAAACTAATCAAGGAGAGAAGCAACTTAGAGGAGAAATTTCCTGACAGTTAGAACAATTAATCAGTGGGACAATTTGCCTCCAGAAGTTGTGAGTGCTCCAACACTGGAAGTTTTTAAAAAGATGTTGGATAATCAAGTGGTGTAGGTTTTCCTGCATAAGCAGGTGGTTGGACTAGAAGACCTCCAAGGTCCCTTCCAACTCTGTTATTCTATTCTATTCTATTCTATTCTATTCTATTCTATTCTATTCTATTCTATTCTATTCTATTCTATTCTATTCTATTCTATTCTATTGAATGGATATTTTTTTTCTCTAGATGTTGGGTGATTTATCCAATAAACACTGTTCTTTCTAAAAAAATGCCTTTTATCTAAAGTATTTTTATGACTTTTGTATGTCATCTTCATTATACACAGTACTTATTTATCTTTCTACATAATTCCTGGATTTTTTTCCAAGTGAATTTGAAGGTGAATTACTCATTAAAACATATTTGTGTGTAGATGTGGGTGCTTTATTGAATAATAATAATTGCTTGGTGAACAGGACTTCTTGCTAGTCTGATTGATTTTGGTAGAATCCTAGTTTGATTTCTCTCAGAATCACTATGGATGTAGTAGATAGCACTGAGCATTTGCTATTCTGACAGATTCTGCCCCGGAACTCAAGTTTTCCACAAATAATTTGGCTGAGAATAAGGGAGTTGAACTGAAACATGGAATCTCTGCCATGAATTTTGCCTGTATAGTTACATCTGTGGAAAACAATAAAAAAAAAAAACTTGGAATTTAGCAGAGTGGTTTTGCAGTTTCATTACGTAAATACATGTGTCCCTGCAAGCATAATTCCCGTGAGAGGAATAAAAAATAGATGTTCCTCATAAGACATCAAACAGGGAAGAATGAAGGAGTTTGAGCCACCATGCACAATTCAGGCTGGCCCGCGCTCAAAAGTCACTTGATAAAAGTCAGTAAAAGTGATGCTCATACAGAATTATTGGTTTCAGTGTCTAGTGCTACTTTGGCCAAAAGAACTTGAGCGTTTATTAGATGGCAAAGACTGTGAGATGAAAACTGGGAAACAGTTTGTGGCTTGTTTAGTTCTTTCCTTTCATTCCCCACTGGGCCTTATTTTATAAGAAATGGTGGCTACTCTCTTAATGGACAATTCTGCTTGAGTGCCTCTTTATCCAACAATATATATCTACAACAAAAGAAGCAATGGGATACAGAACAATTTTTATATAGCACCGACGTCCTCTGTACCCATTCCTTGTATAACTCTTCTGTTTTCTGGGGAACAAGTCTTCATGGAAAACGATTAGCCATGTAGGAGAACTTCTACAAAGATTAGTCAGATCCATTCCAACCAGGCCTTTATATGGATCTCTTATGGAGAAGATGTCTTATGTAGCTGCCTTGTACTCAGGATATTTGTTTCTATGGGTCAGTTTCGCCTGGTCTCAAAGTTCTCATGGAAGATCTTATCCAAGATGCCAGAAAGTTAGTATACATAGAGGTAAGGCCACCTTCACACTAACTTCACAGTAAGGAAACTTCCTAAGTGATTCCATCAAAGTAAACTTGCTTCCTCTTAAGCAAACAGTATAATTCTCAGTAGAGTTTTGTTTGGACCATGAGATTAACCAAACTCCTGACTTTTTCTATAGATCTGGCTTTTGATTATCTGTTGGATCCTAATTCCCACCTCCAAGCCCATCTCTGACATGTTTTCAGCATGAATTGATATCATTCCTTACAGGGGTGGGTTCTGGCTTACCTCGCTGCCGGTTTGCTTCCTCACGCGCTGCATGCACAGTGCTAAAAACCCAGCTTCTGCGCATGCACAGAAGCAAAAAACAGCTTCTACGCGTGCGCAGAAGCAAAAAACAAGATGGCACCGCCGGTTCGGGGCCGTGTCCAGCAGGTCATCACCGGTTCAGTAAGCGGGGGGAAATTCCCGCTACCTGTTCTATATAGCCGGTCCGAACAAGCAGAAACCCACCTCTGATTCCTTACCTCTTGTAGGGAGGGGTTTAGATTTATTGAATAGGGAACCACATTATACATATTTCTCTTATCAATTTAACAAAATCCTCTATGCACCTATAAATCCCAGACTAAAAAGCCCAGAGGATATTCTTGGATTCATCCAGGTTTAGTAGTCCCGATTAAAACCTAGCACACAATTCACTTTGCTGCATTCTGATTTTCCCTTGTTGATTCTATTTCTTTCCAATGGCAGATAAGAATTTATGGGGGATATCATACAGATCAAGCTACCAACATCCATTTCAGATGGAAAGTGAAATCAGAGTTTTCTAACACAGTTGTAAGAAAAGTAGCGATGTTAACATGATGTTGGATTGTATACTGAAAATTTGGACTTCCTGAATTTTCGATTCATGAACATGGAGTGTAATGAAGATTGTTTTGTTACAATCCTGGACTGATTATATTGTTTGTTTTTTGTTTAGTTATCTGTTGGCATAATGGAAAAATCAGATAATATTTAACATAGTCAAGGTTTAATGTTGTATTTAAACATGGCATTCTTTTATATTGAGCTTGTTTATTATATTTGCTTCATTAAAAAATAAAATTAAACCAAAAATAGTTTCGAATTTAAGATGAACATACTCGATGATGGTGCCTCAGTTCAGAATCTGTGGTCTGAAGAACTTTATTAGACTCCTTTGCCTATTGTAAGGATTATTTTTTATAAATGTGGAGGGAGCAAGAAAGGAAGGTAGTATACCAACAGTAGAGTGTACTTTGACTTGTTCACTGTTATACAAGAATTTATTCAAATTTGTTTAATAAATCTGGAAGAAGAAGAAGAAGAAGAAGAAGAAGAAGAAGAAGAAGAAGAAGAAGAAGAAGAAGAAGAAGAAGAAGAAGAAGAAGAAGAAGAAGAAGAAGAAGAAGAAGAAGAAGAAGAAGAAGAAGAAGAAGAAGAAGAAGAAGAAGATTATTCATCAATCAAGACAAAGAATCTTGAGTACTGTACTTGAATTTGAATCCTTGTGTCTCTAACTCTGCCTATAATGCTGAATTTGGACTGATACCTATTATTTTTTCTATCTGGCTGTTCATATTTCCCTCGTATCCTTATGGGTACTATTTCATTCTTACTATATAGCTGGAAATATTTGTTTTCCATTGCTTTTTATAAGTAATCACAAACTTCACAAAGTAAGGGTATAGCATAATGTTAAGCCTAGAATAAAGGATGTGGTTATCAAAACATTGGAATGGCAGGAGATTCAGGGGCAAAGAAAATGAAGAACTTTTCATATAACTGTGGGTTATGTTACCCTCTGTTGTAATTATAACTATACTTTTGGATTGCTTAAAACTGAGCTTAGATAAATTAATATCAAATAAGGCTATCAACAGGTGCTAATTTACATTAGTTATGAGTTGCTTCCAGCATTCTTTGAATATGATTCAGCATTACTCTTCCCATGGTCTTAGAATTTAGAAGACACAAACATTATTTCTTTGATGTTAAGAGGTATTTGGTACTTTCTAATAGTCATATTTTCAGGGAGCATCTTCCCTTGGAGAGAACAAAGGACAATGCTTTTCCTACCATGGTGCTAGACATCTATGGGATTTTTTAAAGAGATGCTTCTAATTATCACCTGCTTTATCCAAAACATTTTAGAGTATGAAGGTTTTAATTGCTTAATCATATGGATTAATTGACTAAAGCTTGCAGCCCTAATGATGATGGAGGGATATAGCTTGTTCCATTGTTGTGCCAAAAAGTGGCATTCCTGTCTCATGGATTTGATCATCTAAATTCCATCACTGAAACAGTCAACAGAGAAGATGAAAGAGAGAGAGAGAGAGAGGAGATTAGCTCACTGGAAGAAGAAAAAAGATTAGGGAAGAAACAATTACATCAAAGGCAACAAGGAATGGATGCACTTATCTCAGTTTCTTCCCAAAGGCAGCTCTACCATTCCTGAAATCGTAGACATAGCCCCTGCCTCAAACTTTGGGTTGTAATCCCAACGTATCTTGAAGGATACAACTATAGGCATTCAACGAGGCATGAACAAGTAAGACTAACTATGTCCGTGATGGCGAACCTATGGCACGCGTGCCACAAGTGGCACGCGGAGCCATATTGGTGGGCATGCGAGCTCAGGTCCGGCGCGCATGCGTGTGCCGGCCAGCTGATTTTCAGGCCTTCTGGGCCCACTGGGAGTTGGGAAACAGGAAGTTTCCAGTCTCTGGAGGGGGTGGGGAAGGCCCGTTTTTTGCTCTCCCCAAGCTCCAGAGCCTTTCTAGGAGCCTGGGGAGGGCAAAAACAGCCTTCCCCACCCCCCCGGAGGTCCTCTGGAGGCCGAAAACATTCTGTTTGCCGACTTCCGGTTGGACCGAAAGTCCTGTTTTTTTGTTCTCCCCAGGCTTCACAGCCTTTCTAGGAGCCTGGGGAGGGCAAAAACGG
The DNA here is from genome assembly GCA_003457575.1 of Thermophis baileyi. Taxonomy (NCBI): domain Eukaryota; kingdom Metazoa; phylum Chordata; class Lepidosauria; order Squamata; family Dipsadidae; genus Thermophis; species Thermophis baileyi. The sequence goes on from QLTV01003454.1 coordinate 1,798,074, forward strand.
CCTACCCCCCCGGAGGCCCTCCGGAGGCCAGAAATGGCCCATTTCCCAACTTGAAAATAGGTTCACCCCCTCTTCTTTGTGGCAGACCCTCAAATGCTGGAATACTGCTATCATGTCAACCCCTAGCCCTTCTTTTTTCTAAATTGGTTGCACCCAATTCCTGCAACCATTCTTCATTTGTTTTAATCTCCAGGCCCTTAATCATCTTAGTTGCTCTTCTTTGCACATTTTCCAAAGGCTCAACATCTTTTTTGTAATGTGGCGACCAAAACTGGATGCAGTATTCCACCTAATATAGGAGTTTTTGTCTGCTAATGTTCTCTACAAGAATCTGAACTACTAACAATCAAAGCAAATTGGTGGTAGATAAGAGTCAATGGAATTCTAGGAAAGCTGGACTTAGATCTCTTGTGGACACGAAGGGACTCGAGACTGATGAGACATTTGACCCCTCCTTCAAGCTCAGCCTGATCATCTCCTACAGTTAACTTAGAATCAGGATGGAGACGTTAAATTAAAACTCAGATAGGAAAAAATGGGTGTTGGAGATTTATCATTCAGAAAGCAAGTCAATATCCCCAAATATGAGCCACGGTGGTGCAGTGGTTAGAGTGCAGTACTGCAGGCTACTTCTGCTGATCACCGGCTGCCAGCAAGTTTGGAAGATCAAATCTCACCAGGCTCAAGGTTGACTCAGCCTTCCATCCTTCCGAGGTCGGTAAAATGAGGACCCAGATTGTTGGGGGCAATATGCTGACTCTGTAAACAGTTTAGAGAGGGCTGTAAAGCACTATGAAGCGGTATATAAGTCTAAGTGCTATTGCTATTGCTAAATATTGTAATTGTTCTCATCTTTTTTTCTTCAGAACAAGAAAAGTAACCACGGAGGCCTTTTACATTCTCCTGCTCCTTGCAAAGTTCTGAAAAAATTATCTCCCTCAATACGCTATACTCGTGATATTTCTGTAAACTTAGTCCTTTGATATGCAGTTGTGAATGTGCCCCACTTTATGCAGTAGGATTTGTATGTCCCTCTTCTGTTTCTTATTCCACGAATATACACCACTTCTTTCATGCCGTGCCACTTGCCATTAAAAACAAAAAAATATTTGATGATTCCCCCAAAATGTAAAGATATCGTAATAAATATATACACCAGCCAGAGTCTCTCTTTGAGGGAGATGGGAGGTTCAGAAATATGAAATATATTATATTTCATTTATATTTAAATAAATATAAATATCATGGATGTGTAACAGTAGTGGGTTTCACTTACCTTCGCTACCGGTTCGGAACTGTGAACACGCGCGTGCGTGCGTGGCACTTCTGTGCATGCGCAGATCATCTGTGATGACGTCCGGGTGGGTGGGCAGAGCCTCCCGCCGCCGCTACCAGTTCACCCGAACCGGGGCGAACCGGTAGCAACCCACCACTGATGTGTAATGATAATACCCAAAGGTCAAATGGACATTTGATGCCATTTAGCCATCTCTCTCGTATTCCAAGATGGAATCAAATTTAGTCCCATACAAAGAGGAGAATCCATGAAGATCATCCATGAGAGCAAGAAGAGGCTGGGGTAGAAAGGGAGAATGTACCTCAAGGGTTAGGGTCCCCAACATTTTTGAGCAAGTGAACACATTTAGAATTTAAGAGCCTTTGAGAAAATTAAGGTTACTTTTTTTAAAAAAAAAAGCTCATCTCACGTCCAGGCAAATGGACATTGTTCAAATAATACCGTTCTTTATTTTGTAAGAAAGTCTATGGGACTCAGAGGCACTCTTGGGAATTAGAAGATATCAGACAGATACTTTTGAGACCTTAAAAAAGTCACAAAAAGGACAGGTGTGGAATAATTACAATACAGGTTGTCCTCGACTTACAACAGTTCATTTAGCGACCGTTCAAAGTCACAACGGCACTGAAAAAAAGTGACCTATGACCGTTTTTCACCCTTATGACCATTGCAGCAGCACCATGATCACGTGATCCAAATTCAGACGCTTACCAACTTGTTCGTATTTATGACGGTTGCCGGGTCCCAGAGTGACGTGATCCCCTCTTGCGATCTTTGGACAAGCAAAGTCAATGGGGAAGCCAGACTCACTTAACAACCGTGTTACTAACTTAACAAATGCAATGATTCACTTAACAACTGTGGCAAGAAAAGTCGTAAAATGGGGCCAAACTCACTTAACAAAAGTCTCACTTAGCAACATAAATTTCGGCCTCAATTGTGGTCGTAAGTCAAGGACTACCTGTATACTGTTTTCACTGTTGCTTTGATTCTCTCTCTCTCTCTCTCTCTCTCTCTCTCTCTCTCTCTCTCTCTCTCTCTCTCTCTCTCTCTCTCCCTCACTCCCGCACTTCACTCCCTTCCCCCCTCTCTCTCCTTCACTCTCTCTCTGTCCCTCCCTCACACTCTCTCTCCTTCCCTCCCTCACTCCCTCATCCCCCTCTCTCTCAGATTGCCAGGGGTGTCCAACAGGGCAGGGTGTTAAAATAATGGCCACAACTATGAATCAAAGTCACACTCCATTAAAATAAAAGTTGTGGGAACTTCAATTGTATACAATAATTATATGTCTGGCCTGGAAATCAGCAGACAGTGAGTTACAGTCCTGTCTCAGGCATGAAAGCCAGCTGGGTGACTTTGGACCAATCACTACGGGACTGTGAGTTCTAGTCCCGCCTGAGGCATGAAAGCTGACTGGGTGACTTTGGGCCAGTCCCCCCACCTCTCTCTCTCAGTCCAATTCACCTCACAGGGTTGTTGTGTGGAACATAGGGGGAGGAAGGGAGTACTAGGTATGTTCGCCACCTTGAGTTATTTATAAAAATAATAAATTCACTAAAAATAGTGGTTTGCCATCTTGGCTTGCAGAGATCCCTGGAAAGGGCACCAATGGGATCTAAAGAAGGCATTAAGTCATTGACTTTGGGAGTCAATGCTTAGGAGATGGTGGTGCAATTATAGGGGAAGGATTCAGGGAACCGAATAAACCTGGATATCAAATGGGAAACAAAATTTGAAAGTAGATGAGTGGACGTCCTCAAAGGAGAACTTATAGGTTTATTTCCTCTGCCCATAGCAGTTTCTAAAGATTTTAGATATAAACGTTCATCCAAAACCTGCTAAGGACCCCTGTTCCCTTCTCCACATTCACAGTGTACGCGGCGGTTCCAACACTCCCAGCAAGCTGCACCTATGATAAGAAACAGAGGCTGGTTTATAACACACTGGCCTGTACGACAGCATTGTCAGCTATAGTTTATTTAAAGCGCAAGGTCTGGAACAGGAAAAGAATGACTTTAATAAAATTTACTATTGACTCTGTAGACTAAAATCTTCCTGTCATCAGGAATCTGGGGTGGAGGAGTCCCAACCGAAAGGCCTTCACTTAAATGTATTCCTTTAATATTTCAAAGCCAGTTGTAGGCCTTTTTTTTTTTTTTTTTTTTTTTTTTTTTTTTATTTTTTTTTTTTTTTTGTTTGTTTTTTTTTTTTTTTTTTGAAATTTTTTTTTTTTTAATATACTTCCTTCTTCAAAAATCTACTCTAGTGAGGTGGAAATTAGTATTTTTAATAGAAAGTTGGAATTGCTTACATAAGGGAAAAGCTGGTAATGACCTATGACACTGTCTCTAGAAAAGCAACATTTGAGGGAGCCGTACAAGCAGTTAATCCAATTCCTTGAAAAGCTGCAGAAAGCAATGTCACCAATGAATGATTTATAAATTACCAAATGTCCTTCTCATTTGGAGGATATCTTTTAATCTTCAGGCTGGAGTTTTCAGTTTGATGGGGGAAGAGCCACACAACCCACCTGCACGTTAACAAGGTTGGGGTCACATCTGAGATTTGGGGAGAGAAGTGGGGCCATGACAGAGAAGCGGGGAGAGGCAAGCCACAGATGGCATAATTTTATTTTATTTTTTTCAACCCAGTGTGATTAAATGCTCTCTAAATTGCTGACCAAGCAGGAGACAGGCCAAGCCAGCTCTATGAAAAACGACAGAAATATCTTTTCTTTCATATCGTTGGGAGGATGCCTAGCCCCCTTTAATGTACACGAAGTTAAAATAAATGGTAGGGTATTTTTTTTTTAAGTGTCCCGCCAACATATGACAGTTCCATTTAGAGGTGAAACCTTTTAATAAAAACCTGTGGTAATGAATGCTTTGGTTTACGAACTCTGCGTTTCCCAGAGTTAACATCAGGAGGGAACGGCTATGTTCTTTGCCATAGTCAAGCAACATAAAGAAAAGTTGGGACTTACTTGGAAAACATGAATGAAGGCAAATATAAGTGTCCCAGGATAATGTTTCAGGATCAAATCTGGGTCAGTCACTGGGACCAGAGGTTTAGTATTCTGGCTGTGCTTTGAGACTTGTGCTGGAGCCCATCCTCAGGGAACTTCTCTCTAGAAGAATGTGTGTTTTGAGCTATTCCATGTGTCATATTTATGTGGTGCCTTCCTATTTATTGATTGGTGTGTTGATGGCCAGCTATTGGCTGTTGTTTCCTTATGCTGCCAAGTCCTTGACTCCTAAGTACCTGATAAGCTGGTGGTAAATCAGCACACCTGTTGACTGACAAGGGGCTCATTTCCCAGGCTTCAAATATTTCCCTGACTATTTTTGTACCTGCTCAGCCAACAATCTTAGTAGCTGTGAAATTGGTCCTTGTTCATTGCAATGTGAAGCTACCAATGAGTTTGGGTCTTCTCAAACTCTTGAAAATATCTAGTTCAGCTAATGGTGTGTGTGTGTGTGTGTGTGTGTGTGTGTGTGTGTGTGTGTGTGTGTGTGTTTATGTGTAAAACTTAATTCAGAAGTAATATGTTTTCTTCTTAAATTAAAAAAAAAATGCTCTTGTGTGTTAATTTAAATTCCACATAAGTAATTAAAAATGAACAAGGGTATTCCATGGGGGATTTTTTAATGCAGACTCCAGAATCTAGAAATAGTATTTAGTGAACAATAAATTAAAAGCTTGCCTGAAAGTAGTGTGTTGCTTTTCTGGGAATTCGGCTGGGCAGCATTTCTCTCAAAACTTAAATCCTTTCTAGTCCCTTTCAGCAGGCAGCATTTCTCAGCTTTACATAAAGCTGCTTATTTTTGATTCAAGTGAAACCACAGGCTGGTAGGACTTTCAGATACATCAATCTTTTCAGTAATGCATAGTCTCTGCATAATAATACCACTCCTTTGCTATCTGCACAATCCATTTGGGATGAAGACTCGAGTCCAGGATGGGTTGAGATCTCCAAAGTTGGAGAAGAAAAGTCAGTTTTGAATTTGCCTTGCCATTTTCACACCGATTTCTTTCAGAGGCTTAAAATCCCTTTGTATGACAGAACATCAAAGGGAGACCCAGTGAGGAATAGGCTGGGAGAACTAAACAGTCTACTCAAATGTACTGAACATCAGATCAGCTCTAGAGTTCAGCCCACAGAGAAAATCATTGCTTAAAAGGTAGTAATGAGGCTGCATTTATACCATCTGGTACAGGGGTGGGTTCCACTTACCTTCCCTACCAGTTCGCATCGCGACGGAAGTGTGCGTTTTGTGCACAAGCGTGAGCAAAGCAAGCGCGCGCACCTACGTCACATTGGGGAAATGACCCTCAGCGCATGCGCAGAAGCCTCTGCGCATTCGCAGAGGGTTCTTTGCCAGCCGTATTGACCGGAGAACCGGTTCGGGGCATGGACAGTCGGCCATTGCTGCCGGTTCGGCGAGTGGGTGCAAATTTCTGCCACCAATATGGGAGAACCGGTCCGAACCGGCAGCAACCCACCACTGATCTGATAGAGTACAACAAAAGTTGGAGTCAGACTATCCATGGAAGGGAGAATCAAAAAAGTTAGGATGGTGGGTGCAAATAGCAATAGCAATAGCACTTAGACTTATATACCGCTTTACAGTACTTTACAGCCCTCTCTAAGCGGTTCACAGAGTCAGCATCTTGCCCCCAACAATCTGGGTCCTCATTTTACCCACCTCGGAAGGATGGAAGGCTGAGTCAACCTTGAGCCGGTGAGATTTGAACTGCCAACTGCAGCTAGCAGTCAGCTAAAGTAGCCTGCAGTACTGCACTGTAACCACTGCGCCACCTCGGCTCTTTTTAATGTGCATTGTACACTTTGCATGCATGTGAAAAAGGTGATCAATGTGATTCTAGGAGCTGAAAACTATTTGCAGGCACATAATCAGAAAAGGGGGTGGGTCTTCACACAATCACACCTGCCATCTTGACTTTTTTTTTTAATCTTCCCTCCAGTACCTAGGTAGTACTGGTTGGAGTGTTCCAAGATTGGAGTACTGTAACTGAGAGTTCAAGTTTTTCTATCCAAGATGCATACCAATTAAGACACCCCCTTGGGTTGCACCTTGGCTAGTACTCACCTTGAACTCCTTCATATCTTGGTTGAAGATATAGTTGGAAAGTTGATGGGCTTTCCCATCTTTAGGAGATTGAATTCTTAAATGCAAAGTCTGAAATGAATTTTGAAATCGATCTTGAAGTCCTTCACATCCTGGTTGAAGATATAGTTGGAAGGTTGATGGACTTTCTCATCTTCAGTGCAGGAGATTGCATTCTTAAATGTAAATTCTGAAGTGGTATAAGGTCTCCTGCTTGAGCAGGGGGTTGGACTAGAAGACCTCCAATGTCCTTTATTAACTCTGTTTTCTGTTATAGAAAGCTATGGAGATGACTTTGGAGAAGCTATGCTGAAACAGCTCCAAAAACAAAAATATCCCTTAATAGAGAAAGTGTGAAAAATCAGGTTGGCACCACCCTAATTTATTGGGATATAGACAGGAGGGAAAGAAAGCACAGGCTTTCAAAATTCAGGGCAATCAAAGCTCCATCCCTTTTTATCAGCATGTAACCTACATGACATGTTACAGAGAGATGGGAGTCTGTACACCTATTCTTGCCTGACATGATGCTTTTGCTGTTCCCCTCACTTGCAGGTGCTGTACTATATTATGTGACACTCAAAGAGATTAGCCAGTTAGATGTTTAGACTGGACTTGGCATTTTTATCCATCTAACAAGTCCTTCAGACCTGGAATAGACAGATGTTTTGTTTGATGATGTTAACAGGATGGAAGCTGTTCCAAGAAAAGCTGCCTTTTGCAATTGACTGGTGGTGATTTTGTCAATGACAATGGTATTCAAGAGGTTCTTCAGATTTTTTGGGATTGCACCTATTGCTATTGCTCCTATTGCTATTGTTAGTATCTTTGCTTTCTTTTGCCACAGTGATTCTGCTTCTATTTGGAAATCTTTGCATTTTGTGATGTTCTCCAGTTCTTTGTTTTCTATTCTGCTGTCTCCAGGAATTATTATTACTACTATTGAATGGTGTAGAATTAAGCCAATTTTGGATCACTAAGACACTTGTCACCTATGCTAAATATGCAATAAAATAATATTAGAATACACAATAAGTTATCAGTAGGGAAGGGGAAGAGTTGACACCAGGGTGGTATAATCCTGTTTCCCCCCCACCTAATGAATTGCCTTGCATTGTTTTGATGTCTAGCATTATGTTTCCATCAGCAAAACTACTTAACCCTTATTAAAAAGAAAAAAAGAGAAGAAAATCAGATGTTAGATTCACAACTCAAGGTTATTTCTATGTTCAGATTTATTTTCAAGACAAACAGAAGAAATAAGACTCATATATTGCAGCTCATCATCCTCTTAAAAAAAGTTTTAAACCCATTACACGTATATCAAGATTTATATTAAGGAAGCAGAGAACACTAATTCATTACATTCTTCCCTGGAGTCCTGAAACTTCAATTATCTGGTTATATACTAAAGGGATGCATAATGGGAGGGAGGGAAAAAAGCAAATATTTTCCAGAAGGCAGGATTCTGTAAACAATTCAGGCTTCTTCGTTATATACAATGTGCTTTGTTGTTACTCCATGCTTAAGGGGCTGATAAAAACATTTATACACATAACCGTTGCACTAACACATTGGGTCTCTTTTATCTCTTGAAAACCCCAAAGTCACTGAAATTAACAGTCCAGTGATGCATCATGTGAATTGAATTAGCTTGTTATGACTGCAGCTGCCGTGCAAAAGCAGGAAAAGAAGCAACTGCTTTAAAGAGTTGCAGATAGGAGTCATATTTCTATTTTTGTGCACTCCTAAGCTCTTTTTTGAAAGTCTGTAGAGATTCTCAGTCATCCAGGTCATGACTGTCCCAAAGGTGCTTTTTCAGGAGGCAACTGGACTTTCTTGTGTTTTCTTTTGAAGATGTTTCACTTCTCATCCAAGAAGCTTCTTCAGCTCTGACAGGATAGAGAAGAATTTATATTCCTTGCAGACAGCTGGTAATCTGCATCCTTTTAGCAGGTCATTGAAGCACTTGGAGGTTTATCTGTGTTCTCACGGTCACCTGAGTAGTGCTCCTGGTTCCTGTAGTCTGCGATTTTTCCTCTAAATCCATTCCTATTCCCACACCATTCAAAGGGTGTTCATCACAAATTGTATAGCTGAAAGTCTGCAGAGATTCTCAGGAGCACTAATCAGGTGACCCTGAGGACACAGATAAACCTCCAAGAGCTTCAAAAAGGATGCAAATTACCAGCTGTCTGCAAGGAATATAAATCCTTCTATTCCCCACTATCCTGTCAGAGCTTGTTGTAAGGAATATCCTTCTGGGTTCAGTTCCAAGTGGGGAAAAAGACACTGGATTCATGGAAGTTGCTTGGAAAGAAGGTTCAAGGTTGACTCAGCCTTCCATCCTTCCGAGGTGGGTAAAATGAGGACCCAGATTGTTGGGGGCAATATGCTGACTCTGTAAACCGCTTAGAGAGGGCTGTAAAGCACTATAAAGTGGTATATAAGTCCAAGTGCTATTAATGGTGGACAGGAGCACATGGCATGGGCTCCTGAACAGAAAAGGTGGATCACATGCTTCCAGATGTTGGGTGAAGAGAAAAAAGGCCGAAAAGATGCTGAGTCTCTTGGTTTTATGACCTGTTGGGCCCACCTCTCAGTTTCCTGTTCCTGTGTATGTAATGCACTCCGATTGGCTGTCAGTCTCCCAGGCTTGGCTGATGTAATCTTCCCAGGTCTCATGTGGTGTAATGAAAGGGCTTCGGGCAATACCTAATAT
>QLTV01003454.1:1819290-1831790 GCA_003457575.1 Thermophis baileyi
CCCCCCTCCCTCCCTCCCTCCCTCCCTCCTTTCCTTCCTTCCTTCCTTCCTTCCTTCCTTCCTTCCTTCTCTCCCTCTCCCCCTTCCAGCATGAACACAAACATACAGAGAGAAGTTTAAATGAATGTTCAAACTTCTGAAATACTCTTGCCAGATTCTGGGCTCTCCAATGAATTAATCTGAAAAACAACCAGGGACTCAATTTAGGTTTTCCTGGCAGCTAGCAAGAGAAACACGTCAAAGTCAGAGTTTTAGTTTATTGAAGACCCTCTTAGGAGACTATCAAGAAAGCAATGTGTCTGCCTAGTAGCCAAAGATCAGTGGGTGGTAATATTTAGTTTATTAATGTGCTGGTGTTTTGTTGTTGTTGTTGTTGTTGTTTTTCCTGACGTGTTGATGCTGAACAGAAATCTAGGGCTGTTCCTTCAATTTTGTTCATCCCCACCCCTGTCCGTATGCTTGTTTTCTTTCTTTTTTTCTTTTTTTAAATAATCTCTGAAATATGGATAAAAGTTAACAAGATCTTGCCTTCTATTAAAATGGATTTTAGTCCATCCCAGGTTTATTCAAGAGAATCGGTGGACTTCTCTGCCAGAAGAGTTGAATAAATGGTTTCCTGCTTGTAAGCAGCGCCTCTTTTCATTTCATAAAAAGACTCCTCCATGCTAGAGTCAAGGTTTATTTTGAAACAACCCTTCACTTTCAAGGCAACTGTATTTATTAGTAAGAATCTATACTCAACAAGAGAGTGATTTTCAATGGACGTCTGACAATACAGGTAAAGCATCTGGAGGATCGAATCATAAATAGAACCGTTGACTGACAGGCCTTTTCAAAATGAAAAGCACTGTGGCAGAATGAAGCAACTTTTAGGTTCCTTGTCTCCCCAATAAATCACAGGGAAATTACAAAAGCAGCATGCAGAACAGTCAGACGCTACAATTCATGCCTTGCTGTAGAGACCACTGTTGGTTTATTATAGTTGTGATTTGGGCTGAATCTTTGAGAAATAAGGATGTGTGGAGTCTTTGGTGCTCTCTGAGCTTTGTTGTTTGTTTGCAGAAGTTCATTACCAGAGGTGGGATTCTCATAATTTCCCTACCGGTTCGCCCAGCGCACGCACGCTCGCTCGCTTCGGTTGCGCAGGCGCCTTCCATGCATGCACTTTGCTCGCACGCGCGGCTTGCACGCATGTGTGCGGCTTGAAAATGTGGCTAGATAGGTCACTACTACCGGTTCGCCCGAACCGGTCCGAACCGGCTGAATACCACCTCTGTTCATTACCCAACTAAGTAGCATCATCAATGTGATGAGATTGGGTAATGAAAGATTTGCAGGCAAACAACCAAGCACAGAGACATCCTCGGTTCAACCCTGAGTTACTAACATTCTCTCCTGTTGGAATAAGTATAGAGTTGGTTAAGGCCACAATGGATTGAGGTACAACTGGTCTCTTCTCAGATTTCTGTTCATATGTTGGCAACCTAAAGTTGGGAACTTCGGTTGATTCAGAACGGAGCAGACAACTTGGTTAGCAGCAGGAAGAAGTCCATTTTCATTTGCTTCATTGCTATATTTATTTCATTGACTATTTGAGATTTTGCTTCATTGCTTTTTAACACTCTGGCTTTCCCAGGTTACCCAAGTTCAAGCCATAGATAGGCTGATTAGGTTTGGTAACTACATTCCATTTAGGATGCTAAGATTTTCATTATTATTGTTGAATGGAATTGTATACCTTCTATGGAAAAGTGTCTCAAAGTGGTTTACAAATCATACAATGAAGAATAAAAATAAATGTTATCAAAGTAATCTATATGTGAAAAAGGGATTCATATATTGTATTGTGTACCAAAAGACACTCAGTCTTACCAGGATTCAGTTGAAGCCTGTGGTACCCCATCCAGGTCCCCACAGTCTCCAGATCCCATGAAGAGGCAACGACAGCAACACTTATGTAACCCTGGGTGGAGATATAAAGATATCATCAACATACTGATGATACCCCTTTGCATGGTATTGGATAATCTTATCCAGTGGCTTCATGTAGATCAGGGGTGTCAAACTCGTGGCGTCATGTTGTCGTCACATGACGTATCACAACTTTTTCCCCCTTCACTAAACCGGGGGTGGACATGTGACCTCAGGTGAAATCCAGCCGGTTCTCACAGGTTCGCCCGAACCGTTAGTAAATTGCTTAGGTAGTTCGGAGAACCGGTTAAAAATAAAATGCAAGAGAGGTTCTCTCTCTCTCTCTCTCTCTCTCTCTCTCTCTCTCTCTCTCTCTCTCTCTCTCTCTCTCTCTCTCTCTCTCTCTCTCTCTCTCCCTCCCTCCCTCCCTTCAGTTAATAGCTCCACTTACAGAAACTGACAGGATTAGGGCAGGGAAACCCATCAATCACCCATCTAGGGATGGGATTAACCTCTTCCCTTCAGGAAGAAGAACAAGATTACATTTTCATTATAAAGAGTATTAAGTAACACTTCTGTGATACTCCCTGGAGTTTCCCAAGACCTTTTATAGCTGCTGCAGTGTTGGCTACTTCTTGTTTCTTCCTGGGGGAAAAGATACAGGAGGGGACAATGATGCAGCTTGATCATACAGGCCGTGAATTTAATGCATGAATTTTCTGTTGTGAAGCACCCAATTTAGAACATAGAGAACATAGAATAATAGAGTTGGAAGGGTTAATGGCTTTTGGCAGCACGCCCAGGCTTTCAATTAGCCTGAGCAGCTGCTCTTAGTTTCCCTCTCAGCTGCTGCCTTTGCTTTGGGGTAGACTTTTTTAAAAGGGGGAATGGCTGTTTTAAGTTTTCTGCATTGTTTTAGTGGTTCCTGGCACTGTCCTTTTGGGGTGTACTTCCCTCACTCTTTTTGAAAACCTCTAGTGACGGCAAGCTATTCCATTGGTTGATTGGTTTCACCTTTAGGAAATTTCTCCTTAGTCCTAGGTTGCTTCTCTCTTTGGTTAGTTTCCATCCATTGTTCCTTGTTGTGCCTTTTGGTGCTTTGGAAAATAGATTGACTCCCTCATTTTTGTAGGAGCCCCTCAAATTTCCTGACAGAACAATTAATCAGTGGAACAACTTGCCTCCAGAAGTTGTAAATGCTCCAACACTGGAAGTTTTTAAGAAGAGATTGGATAACCATTTGTCTGAAGTGGTGTAGGGTTTCCTGCCTAAGCAGGGGGTTGGGCTAGAAGACCTCCAAGGTCCCTTCCAACTCTTCTATTCTATTCTATTTTAAATATTGGAACAGTGCTATTTTATTGTGCTATTTTATTGTGAGTTGGACTAAGGAGAAATTTCCTAAGGGTGAGACCAATCAAGTTGGCCATGCCTACCCAGTCACATGACCAAGCCACGTCCACCAAGCCACACCCACCAAGCCACGCCCACAGAACCAGTAGGGAAAATTTTTGGATTTCACCACTGCATGTGACGCATCTGGCCCACGGGCCAGCATGTGACACATCTGGCCCACGGGCCGCGAGTTTGACATCCCTGATGTAGATGTTAAAAGGGGGCAGAGAGAGTACCAAGTCTTGCAGAACACCAAAGTGAGTGGCTGTGAACTGGATCTCTCATTCCCTATTAACACCGATTAGACTCGCCTTGAAGAAAGGAGCTAAACCAGTGCAGTACTGCGTCACCCAGCTCCAAGCTTACCCTACCAGTGTTAATGGGGATGTGGTTTCCTCCTTGATTAGGGTATTGTTTTCTGCCTGATTGTCTGGTGCAAATCCCTTCTTATCTGAATGTGGCTGGCTTTTTTCTTTTAAATGTTGTGTAAATGTGGTTTATCTCTATGTATGTATGAATGGCTGATTTTTCTGAATGCCAAGCTTCCAGCAATTTCCTAGCATTTTGGGATCTAAGGTGTGAATAGCTTCCCAATTGAAAATGTGGTTGAGTCTGTCCATGTGTTATGAGATTAAGGCATTTTTGTCATATCTTCTGACAGTGAGTTGGTGTCTGTACCAGTAGTGGGTTCTAAAACCCTTTACTACTGGTTCGCGCGTGCGACGCTTATGCGCATGTGCAGAAGTGTCCCGGGTGGGTGGGCGGAGCCTCCCGCCGCCGCCGCTACTGGTTCTAAGAACCGGTCCGAACCGGGAGCAACCCACCACTGGTCTGTACCTAAACAACCACTGATCATCCCAAATCTGTGTCTATATGAAAGTTGTGAAGAGGATATTCAAGTAGTTAAATAAGTTGTTACACAACTACCTGAACTAAGGTATCACCCATGCATGAATATTCAATGTGTTAGTCCATGTACATTTTTTTTAAATGGGCACCGTGTTATCATAGAAAATCTCACCTGTTGCAAAAGGTCTTGCATACAACTTAGCAGTTGTGGACCATTATTGAATCATTCTTTCAGTAATAGACTATTTCAACTTTCCTGACACCTTGCCATTTGAATTTATTTGAACTCTTCAAGTCATCCAAATGTACATTTTCTAATATGCCAGGCTAACATCCCTGGTGTTCTATCATTCAAAGAGGTCAGAATGAGGTCAGAAAGATGTCTGTTGGGAATTGTGTGCAGAAGAAAAACCTATAATCGGAGAAGTCCTCTCTCATTTTTACATTTTAAGGTTTCTTAATACCTCTCTTTTTTTCCCCAGTCATGGTTGTTAATTACCATCGATCGTATAGCCCATTGCATATAGATAATCTTAATGAAGTTTTGCACTTTCAGGTATACCAAAGGCAATGAATGCATTTCAGGGAGTATAGAGAGAATGCAATACATACGAATCATTTCCAAGATGGAAATCGCCTTTCTCCAGTCATAATTTTTTATGATGTTGTGGGAAGTTAGGTCAGGCTAACTACTGAGATAAATGGTTTATTTACCGTATTTTTTGGACTATAAGATGCACTTCCCCCACCCCCCAAAAAAGTGGGTAGAAAGGTTTGTGCATCTAATAGAGTGAATGTTGCCAAAGCCCCACCCACCCGCCGGCCCCCACCCTTCGGCCTCTGCCTCACAGCAATTTGCCTCCTTGCAGCTAACAGCAAACAGCCTGGTCAGCTTCAGCACAGCCTGATTTAGCATGAGCAGCTGATTGGCGGTTGGATCGGCCTCCCGAAATACCAACAATCAGCTGTTCCAGGCTGTGGGGATCGCCACCGCCCATCACCGCCTCCGCGCACTCCATTTTTGGCCTCCGCGCATCCCGTTTTCAGCCTCCATGTGTCCTATTTTCCGTGCATCCCGTTTGGCAGTGATAGGCGGCGGCAATGCCCGCCGCCTGGAACAGAAGAAAAATGGGGCACGCGGAGGCCGAAAATGGGGTGCGCAGAGGCAGCAATAGGCGGCGGTGATCCCCGCAGCCTGGAAGAGCTGATCATCAGTATTCCGGGAGGCCGATCCAACCGCCAATCAGCTGCTCATGCTAAATCAGGCTCTGCTGAAGCTGACCAGGCTGTTTGCTGTTTGCTGCAAGTAGGCAAATTGCTGGGAAGTAAAGGCAGATTTTTTTTTCTTGTTTTCCTCCCCAAAAGCTAGGTGCGTCTTATAGTCCGGAGCGTCTTATAGTCCGAAAGATACGGTATATTTCTGAACCTAGCAGTTGCATCCCTAAGATGCAGTTCTAACATATGTGTTGCTTTATTGTTGGCTGTCTTTACACCCCTCCTTTTTGCTCTCCATTTTATCCCTACAAATCAATTGATTTGAGAGTCAACCAATTGGCACAAAGTCAACCAATGAGCTTCTATGAATGAAGGTGGACTAAAATCAAATGTTTCCCAGTTCCCATCCACCACCTTAATTCCTAGCTCATTCACAATCTTGTTTACTAGTAATTAAGGGATTGCTCAAGACATGGGGAGACCCAGAGCCAAGTCTACTCTCAGCTATGGTAGCTCATGGGTGGCTTTGTTCCTCTCTCTCTCCTCTGACTGCCAGCTGTCTGCAATTTGGTAATTCAAATCTCACCAGGCTCAAGGTTGACTCAGCCTTCCATCCTTCCGAGGTGGGTAAAATGAGGACCCAGATTGTTGGGGGCAATATGCAGACTCTGTAAACTGCTTAGAGAGGGCTGTAAAGCACTGTAAAGCAGTATATAAGTCTAAGTGCTTTTGCTATTGCTATTTGTCACCCAGAGTTATTGCTTAAAATAAGTAGCTATATGCATTTTCCAAATAAATAAGTAAACCTGAAACAGGAGATTGCAAAGAGTGGTGTCTGGGCTGGTTGACAATGACAAAAGGCAGATTTCTAAGTTGGCTGAGCCAATGAACCTTTTCCTAAACTAACCTTATCCAATTTGCTGCCGTCCTGAAATTTTAGCACCAGCTCCTATAGTCCCCAGTTGCTCTCTGGAAGGCCACAAGTTGAAGGAGGCTCTATGAACTGTTGGGTGGGAGCAGAGGTGGGTTGCTCCCGGTTCGGACCGGATCTATAGAACCGGTAGCGGGAATTTCCCCATGCTCACCGAACCGGGAGCGATAGCCGGCTGGCCACGCCCACAAACCGGGTCTCTCGGCGGTGCCATAGGTGGCGCCATTTTGTTTTTGGCTTCTGCGCACGCACAGAAGCTGTTTTTTGCTTCTGTGCATGCGCAGAAGCTGGGTTTTCGGCACTGCGCAACGCGCATGCCCACGCAACACGGGAGGAAGCGAACCGGCGGTGAGGTAAGTTAGAACCCACCCCTGGGTGGGAGGTTGGGTTGCTTGTTTGTTTTTCAACTTTCTGATTCTATGACCAGAAAAGTTTTATCACCTCCATAGGTTGTGGTTTGCTTGTTTTCTTATTCCCCCCCCCCCCTCTCTCTCTTTCTCATGAAGCACAAAGAAGCAAAAAGGAGCAGAAGAGATTTATCCTATTAATCTAAGTCATCGATACCCCCAGGATGCTAAACTAATTATGCATAGCATCATGTAACTGCTGGTAGTTGATAAGCTGAACATATTAAAGCAACACATGGCTGTGTGAACCAACTATAGGCCTGGCCTTCATTGCATCTTGACCTTTTCACTGATACTCAGTAGAAAAAGGATCATTCCTTCCATATGGCAGGCAATCATTTACTAATATCTGCCCTCCGGAGCCACTGTTATATTATGAACTTTTCATCTAACTTGACCCTTGTTAACTGCTTAATTCTTTGCTTTTTGTTTGCAGGCAGTTTAGAACCCATCCTTAGCATTTTTTTTTTTAAAAAAACCACACAATTAGAAGTTGATAATAAAAAGGGATACACTTCGATATAGGACAGAAGCATTGTTTCTTCAGCCATAACCTGAATTCCCAAAGGGATTCTATTAGAGTTTGCAGCAATCCAACCAGCACACAT
Organism: Thermophis baileyi; assembly: GCA_003457575.1. Lineage (NCBI taxonomy): Eukaryota > Metazoa > Chordata > Lepidosauria > Squamata > Dipsadidae > Thermophis > Thermophis baileyi. Next base: position 1,826,604 of record QLTV01003454.1, read on the forward strand.
GTAAGCAATTCAGCAGGATTCATTTATATAAGAAACTTCTTTACATACAGTACCATACAGCAGAAGCCAGAACCAGAACTCAGAATCCAGAAGTACAGAATACAATAATCACAGAAGCCACTCATATATATACAGATCAGGGAACCTCAGCCACGCCCAGGCTCTGAGCCGTCTGGGTCAACAAACAGAATTTTTTTTTTTATTGGCCAAGTGTGATTAGACACACAAGGAATTTGTCTTGGTGCATATGCTCTCAGTGTACATAAAAGAAAAGATAAGTTCGTCAAGAATCATAAGGTACAACACTTAATAATAGTCCGGGTACAAATAAGCAATCAAATCATAGTAGGAACCAGTCAATATAAATTGTAAGGCTACAAGCAACAAAGTTACAGTCATACAGTTGGAATTAGTTGTTTAACAGAGTGATAGCATGGGAGGAAAAACTCTCTGTGTGTTTGTTTTGGCGTGCAATGCCCTGTAGCGTCTTCTTGAGGAAAACAGTTGAAACAGTTTCTGTCCTAGATGTGAAGGGTCTGTGGATATTTTCACAGCCCTCTTTCTGGCTCGTGCAGTATACAGGTACTCAATGGAAGGCAGGCTGGCAGTAATTGTTTTTTCTGCAGTTCTGATTATCCTCTGAAGTCTGTGTCTGTCTTGTTGGGTTGCAGAGCCAAACCAGAAAGTTATAGAGGTGCAGATGACAGACTCAATAATTCCTCTGTAGAACTGTATCAGCAGCTCCTTGGGCAGTTTGAGCTTCCTGAGTTGGTGCAGAAAGAACATTTTTTGTTGTGCTTTTTTGATGACGCTTTTGATGTTAGGTGTCCATTTTAGGTCTTGAGATATGGTAGAACCTAGAAATTTGAAGGTCTCTACTGTTGATACTGTGTTGTCTAGTATTGTAAGTGGTGGAAGTAAACAGTCCCCATTGGCTGACCTGTTACCATGTCTATCCCAATTCATGAACTCTCACACACTAACAGATTCCTTTGCCACCTTGACTATCCAAAGCTCTTCTTTCCGGCTCTGTAAGGTTCCACTTCAGTCTTTCCATCTCTGTTCAGCCCCCTGCCATTAAAATGAATGGTTTGCCTCTTGGGTTTTTCTGATCTCATATGACTCTCCTCCAAACTGTACACTAGCTTTTTATCTTCTCCTTTAATTAACACGAACTATTCGTTATGGCTTTCACACAAAAATCTCCAAAAAAGTATCCTCTCATTGATATTCTCTCTCTCTCTCTCTCTCTCTCTCTCTCTCTCTCTCTAAAAATAAATAAATAAATAAACAACTATTGGGTATTGGGTAAACTATTTGTAAAAGATCTCTCTTAAAAAAAGGAAATCCATCCTTGTTCCCTATTACAACCTTTTGGGCACCAGGGACTAGTTCCGTGGAGAGAGGTTTTTCCATGGACCGGAGGGGGTGTGGTTTTGTGTGCTGCCTGCATTCCGGGGAAGGGGCTTCGCTTGTTTGTGTGGACCGCAAACGACAGATGAAAGAGAAAGAGAAAGAGAAAGAGAAAGAGAAAGAGAAAGAGAAAGAGAGAGAGATAGAGAGAGAGAGAGAAAGAGAAAGAGAAAGAGAAAGAGAAAGAGAAAGAGAAAGAGAAAGAGAAAGAGAAAGAGAAAGAGAAAGAGAAAGAGAAAGAGANCTTTCCTTATTTTTAGGTTGCTTCTCTCTTTGATTACAGATTTGGAAGGGACCTTGTAGGTCATCTAGTCCAATCCCCCACCCAAGCAGGAGACCCTACACCATTTCTGACAGATGGCAGTCCAGTCTCCTCTTGAAAGCTTCCAGCAATGAAGCTGCCACAACTCCTGAAGGCAAGCTGTTCCATTGGTTGATTGCTCTCACTGTCAGAAAAATTCTCCTTATTTCCAGAAAGAGAAAGAGAAGAAGACGACCATCAGCAAAGGCTCAGTTATAGTGGTGATGAGTTCACCATTGGTAGATCTGAAAGACCAGGTTAGGGACAGACTGTCCTGGAGAAAATCTATCTATGTGGTCATTAAGAATTGACAACGACTAGATGCTATTTTCTTCACAATTCCTCCTTTGCTGGCTGCCAGCAAACAGGTTATTGGAATTTTCTCCATAGCTGTAGTGAAAAAAAAAGCTTGTGGAAAAGATCCAGATGGAGAACAAGGTGGGGGAGGCATTTAATTAACATTTTTCTTTCCTGCTGCTTCATTAAATTACAGTTATAATGGCTCAATGGCAGGGCATCTGTTCTTGCACGCTAAAGGTCCCACATTCAATGTGTGTCTTCTGCAGGAATGCAGGAAGTTGCCTCCTTAAGTTGGAAGAGAGGAAGAGGTGTTAATGGAGGCTGCCTTGAAGAGAAGGAAAAGCAGGGTAGGTATAATCGTATGTGGGAATTATTTTGGAAGACAGGGAGAAGAGATGCAGCCAAGGGAACAGTCAGAAAAAAAGGCAACTTAGCTCACAACAGGACTGGGGATAGGGCAAGCAGCTGAGAAGGGACCCTCCCTAGTTTCATGGGCTATATAAGGGGTGGTGTAGTTTCAAACTACAAGATTCTGTTAATGTAACCTTACAATGAAGTATAATTAGCTCATCTGGCTATGTTTCCTTTCTCAATTAGAAGCCAGTTAAAAATACAAAATCCTAGTTAGTTTTTACCCTGTTGCCTATGAGCTGCCAAGTATGCTCCAAAGAAGATTACTTTGTCTCTGAGGATGACAGCTACTGTCGCAGTGAAATATTAGTGAAATGTTAGAAAACTAGACAATGGCCATTCAGCCCAGAAGCTCATCACTGCTTGATTTAATGTCCACCCTCAACCTTAGTAAATCTCGGGATGACTTCATTCTCAGCTCAACATATCTCATAGGGCAGCGGTCCCCAGTCTTTGAAGCTTGGCGACCCGGCTGGGGAGGGCGGGAGGGGAACTGGACCGCACGAGCGGCAGGCCGCCAAGCACAGCTCAACTCGCACAAGCGGCAGGCCGGCGTGTACGCACACACCATGCAGCTCGACTGCAAGTTGAGCTGCACACACATGCGTGTGTGTGTCACCCCGCCTCTTGCACAGCCCATTTCCGAATAAGCCATGGCCCGGTAGTGGGCCATGGGCTGGGAGTTGGGGACCACTGTCATAGGGCATACTGTATGTTGGAAATTGAAAGAAGAGCCCAGGGGTGAGTTCTAACTTACCTCGCTGCTGGTTCACTTCCTCCCGCGCCGCGTGGGCGCACGCATGCGCAGTGCAGAAAAATTTTTTAAAAATCCCCCCCCCAAAAAAAGCCGAAAACAAGATGGTGACGCATGCGCAGTGCCAGAAACTCAGCTTATGTGCATGCGCAGAATAAAAAAAATAAAAAAAATTCCCCCCAATTTTTTTTTTCAAAAAAAAAATAATTCCAAAAAAAAGATGGTGGCGCCCACGGACCGGCACCGACTGAAACGGCTCCGTGACATCACCGTGGCATCACCAGCGGGTCACTACCAGTTCAGGCGAACTGGTCCAAACCGGGAGGAACCCACCTCTGGAACATCCTAGTCCAGTCCCAAAGGTGCTTTTTCAGGAGGCAACTGGACTTTCTTGTGTTTTCTTTTGAAGACGTTTCACTTCTCATCCAAGAAGCTTCTTCTTCATCTCTGACAGAATAGTGGGGAATGGAAGGATTTATATTCCTTGCAGACAGCTGGTCATTTGCATCCTTTTAGAGGGTCATTGAAGCACTTGGAGGTTTATCTGTGTCCTCAGGGTCATCTGAGTGGTGCTCCTGGTTCCTGTAGTCTGCAATTTTTTTCTCTGGAAATCCATTCCTACTCCCACACCATTCAAAGGGTGTTCATCCCAAATTGTATTGCTAAAAGTCTGTAGCAGGGGTGGGTTCCTCCTGGTTCGGACCGGTTCACCCGAACCGGTAGTGGCCCACTGGTGGTGTCACAATGATGTCCCCGAACCGAATTGGTCGGTGCTGGTCCGTGGGGGCAGCCATCTTTTTTTTTTTGAATTTTTTTTACTGCAAAATCTCCATTCCCTCCCCACTCCAGGGGAAGGTTACTGCAAAATCCCCATTTCCTCCCGATCAGCTGGGACTCGGGAGGCAGAGAATAGATGGGGGCGGGGCCAGTCAGAGGTGGTATTTACCGGTTCTCCGAACTACTCAAAATTTCCGCTACCGGTTCTCCAGAACTGGTCAGAACCTGCTGAAACACACCTCTGTTTCCATCCATTGTCACATCAAAAGTTGCCATTTCATGTCTACGAAGTAATATGGCTGGGTTTTTTTTTAATTGCATGTTTTAAAACTGTTATGAACTCTTAAAATACTTTTAATTAAGATTAAATTGTCGAGCCAAGCAAAGTTGGCAATTTTAATATTACAGGTAGTCCTCGACTTATGACCATAATTGAGTCCAAAATTTCTATTGCTGAGCAAGACAGTTGTTAAGTGAGTTTTGCCCCATTTTATGACCTTTCTTGCCACCGCTGTTAAGTGAATCACTGCAGTTGTTCAGTTAGTAACACAGCTGTTAAGTGAATCTGGCTTCCCTATTAACTTTGCTTCTCAAAAAGTCACAAAAGGTGATCACATGACACAGTGGTGGGATTCAAATTTTTTTACTGCCGGTTCTGTGGGTGTGGCTTGGTGGGCGTGGCTTGGTGGGCATGGCAGGGGAAGGATACTGCGAAATCTCCATTTCCTCCCGATCAGCTGTTACTTGGGAGGCAGAGAATAGATGGGGGCGGAGCCAGTCAGAGGTGGTATTTACCGGTTCTCCGAACTACTCAAAATTTCTGCTACCGGTTCTCCAGAACTGGTCAGAACCTGCTGAATTTCACCTCTGGATCACTATTTGTGATCTTCCCAGCGTGCTTCGGACAATCAAAGTCAATGGGGAAAGCCAGAGTTTCTTAATGACCAAGGTGATTCACTTAACAACTGCAGTCATTCACTTAACAACCATGGCCAAAAAGTTGGTCAAATCAGACACAACTGGTATAACAACCGCCTTGCTTAACAATGGGAATTCTGGTTCCAATTGCGGTCATAAGTCAAGGACTACCTGAACAGGACAGCTTTGTATCACTTATTTTGGAGCCCAATTTCCATTTAAAATCTGCAATTTGCTGTCCAGCTTTGGAAGCGTGGACTTAAGAGGATCGGGAGACTATAAAAATTGGGTTTGGGGCTGCTTCCTGTCTGGA
>QLTV01003454.1:1834290-1843409 GCA_003457575.1 Thermophis baileyi
TTTTAATGATGTCAAGTTCCAATAGCTAATAGCTGTAAGGTTCCCATAGCTGTATTTATACAATATAGAGAAAAACACAATGCACTACACATCTGAGGTTAAAGAACAAAAACATTCCACTTCGGCCACTAAGACAACAACTAACAACCAATAAACGGGACTTGCTCAACCAGTTGGCCCAAATGCTAGACAGAGTCAGAGTCAATTGGATCTCTGGGAGATGGCTGTTCAACAGGGCAGGTGCCGTGACAAAGTTCCTAGATCGCTCAAGGTGACATTGTCCAATAGATAGAAGCATGAGAACTCAGGTGAACCTATGTTCTTGTGGGGCAGGTGGAAACAATTAGAGACAAGGCAGACCTTCAAAAAAAAACAAAAAACCCCTGAAGCTATACCATGAAGGGCTATATAGATGAAAATGAGTACCTTGTATTGTATCTAGAAGCCCAGTGAGAGCTTTTGCAGGTCACTCAACAGAGGTATTACATGAGCATATTATTGATTGATTATGTCCCATCAAGTTGATGTTGATGTTGACCATTAGCAATCACATAGGGTTTCTCTGTGATGATCTTCCCTAATCTGGTCCCTTAGGTTTTCTAGCAGTGCACTCATCATTACTGTATCTGAGTCTATCCACCTTGCTGATGGACATTGTCTTCTCTTTTCTACCATCTATCCCAGCATTAGAGTCTTATCCAGAGATAATGTGACCAAAGTAGAATAATTTAAGCCCCGTCATTTGTGCCTTGAGGGAGAATGGCTGGGTTGTTCTGTTCAACAATCCACTTATTTGTTTTCTTGGCTGTCCATAGTATCCACAAGAGTCTTCTCCAGCATGAAAGTTCAAAAACATCAATACTCTTTCTACCTGCTTGTTCAAAGTCTAGGGCATATTATGGAATGCCCAAAACTGCTGTTACTGTTACCTTCTGGACTAATTGCAGCTTCCACATGTTCTTCAAGGGCAGCCCACCATAGAACACTTTACAATAATCCAATGACTAAGGGTAATGACTAAGGCATGAGTGAGGCCTCTTGATCCAGAAACCGTCACAATTGATGCACAAAGCTGTGCAAAGACCCTCTTAGTGACAGCTGTCTCCAGCTCCTCAAACAGACCTGCAAGTCCAGGAGGACCTCCAAATTGTGTATCAACTCTCTCTGGAGAGAAAGATGGAAAATCTCTAGCCCTGGTCTCAGAATTCAATTTTGCCAAACCCTATTCTTCCCCATCCAAGCCCAACAACCTTCAAACACCAGGAAAAAATGATGGCATTATTTGGTCAGCCCAGGGTAGAGATATATAATAGGGTATCAAGAGCAGACTGATATACCGTACCTTATTCTGTGTTGATAGATGACTTCTCCTTACGTTGCCATCTTCATGTCTCCTTCTGACACTAGATAGGGTGACACTAGGTAGGCAGATGGTCAACTATCTACCGACTATTTTGGTGTTGACCCAAAGCAGTAGAGAAGGCAGGGTGACAATGAATTGAGAGACATCCACATGGTCCAAGTATTCCCTGCATCAGGTCACAACAATGAAGTTGTGGAGATGGTGCTAGACTTCCGGAAGCAGAGAGAGGAACCTGCCCAACTCTATATCAAGGGGGGCTGTGTGGAGAGGGTCTCCTCTTTCAAATTCCTGGGAGTCCACCTCAGCCAAGATCTCACCTGGAAAAATAACACGATCCAGGTGGTCAGGAAGGCCCAACAGAGACTCCATTTCCGTAGGGTCTTGCGGAAAAATCAGGTGGAACAACGACTGATGACTTCCTTTTACCGGTCTACAATAGAAAGTGTCCTCACATATTGTGTTACGGTATGGTACGCTGGTTTGACAGCCGCGGATGGAAAGGCATTACAGAGGGTGATGAGCACAGCACAAAAATGGGCTGTCCCCTGACCCCACTGGACAAAATTGCCAGGACCCACTGCCTTGCCAGAGTGAGGAAAATCCTCAGGGACACTGGACAGCACTTCTTTACTCTCCTACCATCGGGCAGGAGATATAGAAGCATAGCCAGCCAAACGAATAGGCTGAAAAATAGCTTTTATCTATGGGCTGTCAGACTTCTGAACGCAACATAACACCATAATTAGGTTTAATGTGATAGACTTGCAGGGCCAGCGCAACGTGCAACATGTTCATACCTGTGTAATATAATACAATGTTATATACATATACTGTATGTATATGGGAATGTGTGCTAGTTATTACTTATTTGGGTTTAGGGATTTCTTTTTCTTTATGTATTTTGTGTTTCGGGGGGGGGATGCACCAAGGGAGGCCCATTCAATTTCATTGTACACATGTTGTGCATTGACAATAAAGGTTTGATTTGATTTGATTTGAATGAGATGCACAGTTCTGACTACAACTCATTTCTATCAATCATGAAAATGGTGACTAAGGTAGATCTTAGAACAGTGTTGGCAAACCTTTCCGGCACTGAGTGCCAAAATGGGGGCGCACGCGCATGCCGGAAACCGGAAGAGCAGCTGCCTGGTGCGCATGCGCACGCCGGGAAGATGATCTTCCGGTTTCTGGCACGTGCATGCACACCGGCCACCTGGTCTTCCGGTTTCTGGCATGCATACACGTGCAAAGACCAGCCAGCCGGTGCGCATGCATGTGCCAGAAACCGGAAGATCATCTTCCTGGTGTGCGCATGCGCACCGGGTGGCTGCTCTTCCGGTTTCCGGCGCTCCCAGAAGAGCAGCTGGTCAGCGTGCCAGAACCCAGAAGAGCAACGCGATGGCTCGCGTGCCCGGAGAGATGGCTCTGTGTGCCACTTCCGGCATGCGTGCCATAGGTTCGCCATCACGGTCTTAGAATAATGCCTTGATTGTCCAAGTGCTACTTTTGACCCATTTCATTATAACATGTTGGCTGGGTACACACAGCATACTTAGAGAGTCTTGTTGGTGTAGGGATTAAAGCAGGGGTTGGTTCCAACTTACCTTGCTACCAGTTTGCTCCCTCCCGCGCCGTGTGGGCGCGCCTCATGGGTGCGCGCGTGCTTCGTGGGCGCGCCTCGCGGGCGTGTGCATGCACAGTAACAAAAAATCTGGGGAAAAAAACCAAAGCCGAAAAAAAGATGGTGACCGCATGCACAGTGCCGGAAGTCAGCTTCTGCGCATGCTCAGAAGGGGGAAAAAAATTAAAAAATTTTTAATTTTTTTTTAAAAAAATTTAAAAAAATTAAAAAAAGATGGCGGCCCCCATGGACTGGTACCGACTGATCTGGTTCGGTGACATCATCGTGACATCACCAGCGGGCCACTACCGGTTCAGGAGAACCAGTCGAAACCGGGCGGAACCCACCCCTGGATTAAAGTTTTGGATTAGCAGTAAGGAGACTCTGGTTCATCATCACTTTCAGCCCCTGAAGTCCACTGGCTGAGTTCTGATTCAGTCTTTCTCAACCCAATTTGTGGGTTATTGTTGCAAGCCAAAAGAAAAAGGGAGTATTTCATATGCCTTGAGGACCTGAAAGGGGATATAAATTCAACAAATAAATAAAACCTACATACATCCAGTATTTTTTTAACCTATGTTCACGTGGAGAATAAAAGAGCTGTCAATGTTGCAATAAGACCTGCATTCAGAGATCCTCAACCTTTTCAGGCTGAAACTTGACAAACCTGTTGTCAACACTCTCACAAAATAGATGCTGGGGGATCTTGCTGACTAACGAAATGACTATCAAGGAGAACATACATAGTTATGAAGATTTCAGAATGACAACAGTCAACAAAAAACAAAGACTTTTGAAGGTCAAAAGCCCTACTAAAATTACGAAGGAAGCAAGGTTGGTTCTTTCAGAGTCCAAAATCTGCTCAAAAATCTCGTACCAATTTTGTCCAAAGTTTGATATTTATACAATAATGGAGGAGGTTGGATGGATTTCTGAGCATGACGAGTTGAGTTCTGTGCATCTTATTTACAGTGCCACTATCTCTTTTGATATTCTGGCAGTTAATGAAAGTTTAACAACAAATTGCTGACATTTGGGTCAAAGATTTGACTGCCGTAAAGAAGGGCTTAAATAATTGCCCTTGAACTATAAGCAATTCAGTATCAGTAGCTTCCGTATGTCAGCTTTCTATAAATCATGTTTCTGCTTTTAAAACAAAAACAAAAACCTGCCTATAGGAAATGTAATTGGTGTCCTCCTGATTATAATAGAAAAGCAAAGATTAAAGAAAAATCATCCCATTGCATTCTGAAAATTATACAGCATATCAAATGATATCTGTTGGTTTATACCAACGTCCCTGCAACATTTTGGAACAAGGTCTTTGCAATTCCAATAAAGAAGAAGTTTGATCTAATGATTAAGTGACCAGGTTAGAAAGTAGGTGCCTGTGAGTTTTAGTCTTTAGGCATGAAAGCCAGGTGGGTGTCTTTGGGCTAGTCACTCTCTCTCTCAGCCCAATTCACCTCAAAGGGTTGTTATTGTGGGGAAAATAGGAGGGGGAAGATGTGTTGGATATAGCACTAGCAATAGCAATAGCACTTAGACTTATATACCGCTTTACAGTGCTTTACAGCCCTCTCTAAGCGGTTCACAGAGTCAGCATCTTGCCCCCAACAATCTGGGTCCTCATTTTACCCACCTCGGAAGGATGGAAGGCTGAGTCAACCTTGAGCCGGTGAGATTTGAACCGCTGAACTGCAGCTAGCAGTCAGCTGAAGTAGCCTGCAGTGCTGCACTCTAACCACTGCGCCACCTCGGCTCTTCATATGTTGACTGTCTTGAGCTCCATGATAAAAAAAGGACATGTGTAGACCTTGATGCTTATGATAGCCATAAGAAATACAAGATCTTTTATATCCAGTTATAACAGAAGGACAAAGTAAAGGAGAAAAATGGCACTTTGGTAAATTTCATCCTATTTATATTGACAACTGGGAGTGGGGCTGAATATGTGTGCATTTCTTTGACCCATATTGTGCCCTGGGAGGCTGACAAGACAATAAAAATGGCCAAACAAAAACCCCCCACACCCTCCAATCACAATAAAGACTGCAAATCTTTTTCAAAAGCCATGTTGAAAATAGTACCTTCAACGTGACTGAATAGATTTGGGACGAAGCACATTATTTCCGTGGTTTCATTCCTTGCTCGTGTGGCAGTTTCTGGATGTGAGGGTTTGTGGGTAAAACTGAATGTACCTGTGAGAGATTGCACTGAGACTGAGAGAGAAGGAGGAATATTTCTAGACACAATCAGCAGATGGGAGAAGTTGTTACTGGCTTCTCAAAGTAATGGATTCTTAGCTCAGCAAACAGTCGAGGAAAAGAAATTCAAAAGCTTCAAAGGGACCCAACCTTAATGGACTCACTAATAAAGGACCACTGGAGAGTTCCAATCTCCATTCTCAAGATGCTGTCTTCTAGGGCCTCTAGGCCCTAATTCTGACATTCAAAATCATTAAAGAAAGTCCATGTGAATCTTGCTCCCTTGCTAACATGATCATGTTAAAGGGGTTGACAGTAACATTTTGCCACTGATCAAAATCACATGGCATGCCATGTGGCCACTAAAAGAGAAATGAGACTAAAACTAGAAGGAGGAGTTGACAAATGCTGGCTTAAATCAATTTATAATTTTGTTTTCTTTTTGAATGTTTTTTCCAGTGAGACCAGTCTATCAGGGCAACCTGGTCTACCCAATTATGGGACGGAGCTTCTGCTTTCGCCTGTCAGCCCCAATCCAGAAGCCTTTGCAGGCAGTCATTTTTGCAACAAACTATTTTTGTGTTGAATTTATGTTTTACCAACAAAGAAACAAAGGGAGACTAGTATAGCCCTATTTCAAGCTATTTAGCTCTCATCAGCTAGTCATACCCTTCCTGTTTTTTTTGCATTGCTCTGCCAGAAATGTCTACCTTTTGGAGCATAATTTTGATAAACTATATACATTTTTTCCTAGGTATTTCCCAATAAGAGCTGTGGTGGCTCTTTGGGTCCAAGGTGGGACTCAAACTCACAGACTCCATTTTTGAGCCTGATGTCTTGACCACTGTTAGGACTCTGTCCAAAACGGTTGGGTTGGTTAATATAAACAAGCCACAAATCAAAGTTTAAATGTATATATGTAATATTGCTTTAAATGCATTGTTGCATTCTGACTGGCAGTAACGGCCATAAGAGGGAGCTAAAGAACATGGTTAGTTTTCTCTCTCTTTTGCTGATTCATTGCTGAAGTGACTTCGTGTCTGAGAGTAAGCTCTGTGTGTAGCTAACTATCTGTGATAGTTGAAATCTTTGTTTGCTGATTAAGACAAATAAAGACTGGTAAGAAGACTACTGTACTTCTGAATACTGACTGACTAAACGGGTATGATTCGGACTGTTATTTGGACTGTGCTATCTCTTTAAGTAAACTACTTTTATACACTTTAACATATCTGTTTATTGACTGAATCATTACTTATATCTACTGCAACATTACGGTGAACTGTGCATACCTTCAGGGCCCAGAGGTTACTCTGCACAATTCCTTAACAACCAATACACCAAACTGGCTCTCAAAGTCCCCTAAGTCAAACAGAATTATTCACAGTTAGTCCTTGACTTATGACTCTAATTGTAAAAAAAGCCATGGTGATGTAGCGGTCAGAGTGCAGTACTGCAGGCTATTTCTGCTGACTGTTGGCTGCCTGCAATTTGGCAGTTCGAATCTCACCAGGCTCAAGGTTGACTCATCCTTCCATCCTCCCGAGGTCGGTAAAATGAGGACCCAGATTGTTGGGGGCAATATGCTGACTCTGTAAACTGCTTAGAGAAGGCTGTAAAACACTGTGAAGCAGTATATAAGTCTATATGCTACCGCTATTGCTAATTTGGGCCACTCTGCTAATAGTTGTAAGACAGATATATTCACAAAAATATTTATTTTGTACAGTTTTTTAGATGATGCACACATTGTATACAGGGGTGAAATGCTCCCGGTTCGCTCGTGCCTGTCGGTCGCCGTAGAGCCGGTCGCCAAGGTAGCGCGAGGCTCCACCAACCCGCCCGGACGCCAGCGTTTGGGTTATTTTACCCTCTGTGCATGCACAGAACGCTTTGCACATGCGCAGAGGGTAAAAGAACCCAAATGGTGGCGTCCGGGCGGGTCGGCGGAGCCTCGCGTTACCTTGGCGACCAGCTCTACGGCGACCGACAGGCACGAGCGAACCAGGAGCATTTCACCCCTGATTGTATACCTTCTTAATTGAATGATTATAAAATGCAAATTATATTTGTTTATATTCAGATTTGAAGCAACTTTCTTGGCAAAATTTCAGAAGTGGTTTGCCATTGCCTCCACTCCACCTGGGACTGAGAGGGTGCAACTGGCTCAAGATAACCCAGCTGTCTTCATCCTTAAGGCAGACTAGAACTCACAGCCTCCTAGTTTCACAGCCTCATCCCTTAACCACTATACCCAGCTGATTCTCAGACTGGTTGGGTGGAATTTTGAGCAAGAATATTGAACAAGAATATTTCACACTGCAACATTTTCACAAACCCTTGCTATCTGATTTCACACATATCAATCAGGACTTCTTAATACAGTAAAGATGGTAGTGAACTTCCATGCATGAATAATTCCTTAGTTATTGAAGCAGCTTGTGACATATACAGATACTTTCATCAGTAGATGGAAACCATCACTTGATACCAGTTGCTAAGAGCACTTTTCAGATCTCTGCTAACTAAAGTCCAAACCTGCAATGCAATTCAAAATCTTTTAATATGTATTATAATTGGGATAAAAGAAATGGCCATAAATTATGTTGAAAGTGGACAGCGTGATTTGACCAGATGGTATCCATCACCTCATAGACATGGAACAGTAAATAAGTCCCTACTGATCTCTGCTCAAAATTTCATACAAAAAGGCCTATTTTGGGGGAAGATTCAACTGGAAAATCGTGTGTATTTGGGAAAGTATTGTACCAAAAATACAGCAGAATAGGACGTTCAAGTCTTAAAACACATAAAGTTGCATGCAGAACCCCCTATATTAGGAGATGTAGTGTTCTTTGAGGGACCTCTCTCTCCAATTGTTCCTACCAATGTGATCTGTCAGGCAGAATGGACATGCTTGATGTGATGCAATGTAGTGAGAAGGTGTGTTCTGCCCCAGCGACGAGCCACCAATAATACGCACACACAAACTGCCAAACACTGTTCTTTTACTAACAAGAAAGAGCTCCTAATAACTTCTTAGGAGTCGTGGAAAACAAAATAAAGGCAGAATAGTCTTTTTTTTTCAAAACTCCAGCTTGTTAATATGTAATCTTAACAGCTGGCTGGAATCCAAGAGATAAAGGAGCAGCTCTTACTGTATCTGGCAAAACTCCCAGAACTTGGAATGCAGGAAACAAGACCCATACTGGAACAAGAACCGAGCAGACTGGAGTCACAAAGATCAAGAGTAATATTAAACGTTGTTTCCTGCAACAAGGCTAAGCATGGTCAGGGCTTAAATAGTCTAAGGGTGTGGCCACTTAGCCTGCAGCTCTACTCTCGAGGAGACCTCCTCCTGAGTAGCCACTCTTGTCTTCTAGCAGCCCTGCGTGCCCGAGCATTGAGAAGAAGAGGCTCTTCCTCTTCTTCTTCGGCCCTGATGGGCTCCTCAGGAGGTACAGAAGGCCCTGCTTGACTCTCAGCCTCCTCGCTCTCTGACTCAGGTGCCAGGTACATGGGCCAATGGGACCTCGCCACAACCGCCTCATCATCTTCCTCGCTCTCTGACTCGGGCGCCAGGTGCATGGGCCGATGGTACCGTGGGCCACAACCGCCTCAACGTCCTCGGGATCCATGAGCACCGGCACGGGATGCTGGCGGGCCACAACAAGGTGGTTTCCCAGGAGGGAAGGGGTGCATTCCAGAGGAGTAAGAGACAACTCATCCGAGATATTATGTGTGATGACCCAGGACAAGGCACGAAGGTCACACAGCCAGCTGAGAGTTCAAACTCCCCTTTAATGCTCCAAATGTCCCCTCAAATGCTCCCATGTTCTTGGCAAGTCCCAGAGCAAAGCACACACACACACACACACACACACACACACACACACGCCACCCCCCCGGTGCGCGCCCCCCCGCA
>QLTV01003454.1:1872225-1886167 GCA_003457575.1 Thermophis baileyi
TGCCTTGAACTGCAAGGCGATCAAACCGGTTAGTCCTAGAGGAGATCAACCCTGACATCTCTTTAGAAGGCCAGATCCTGAAGATGAAACTCAAATACTTTGGCCAACTAATGAGAAGGAAGGACTCACTGGAGAAGAGCCTAATGCTGGGAACGATTGAGGACAAAAGAAGAACAGGACGGCAGAGAACGAGGTGGCTGGATGGAGTCACTGGAGCAGTCGGCGTGAGCTTAAATGGACTCCAGGGGATGGTAGAGGACAGGAAGGCCTGGAGGAACATTGTCCATGGGGTCGCGATGGATCGGACATGACTTTGCAACTAACAACAACAACAACAAATAAGCCCAATAATCATCTGCTTCTCTAAAGTCTCCCTTGCTGGTGTCAGTGGGGTCCAAAAGAGAAGATCCATGACTTGGAGATTCCCCTAGATTCCAAATTCCTAATGGAGCAGTGGGTGGAGTTGGAGGCTAGGGAAACTTCTTCCCAAATTTGACTGGTTGGCCCCTTTTAGAATGTAATGATACTAGCAATAGTACTCATGACTTCACAACTGAATTTCTACAACATTCTTTACAAGCAAGAACTGGAGCGCATAACACTAGGCATGTCACTGGAAGGAAAAAAATCTCAAAACTGCGTCTCACTTATTTTGGCCATGCCATGTGAGGGAATTCATTGGAGAAAGCAATTATGTTGGGAAGAGTTAGTGGTAAAAGGAAACCAGACCACCAAAGAACACGAAGCTGACACCAGCCAGAGCATAGAACAACTCAAAGAAGCAGTGCAAGGTTGGAAGATTGGAGAATCCTGGTCCATAGAATCATGAAGAGGATAACAACTGAACGGATAACATCATCAACATCATCTTTACATGCAGCTGTTCTTGAAGATTACCACAAAAATGCACTTGATTAAAATACATCATCTTATCTTCTGAGGTGTCAAAGCCTTTTTCATACTATTACACTTATTTTGTGAATTTCTTATTGATTGCTATAAGCTTCCATAACATTGCACAGATTGGGTCCAAATTAATTAGGGACTATCTCCTATAAGTTGAACTTACCTGATCCATTTGGGCAACAAAGGAGACAATGCTTCAGGTTCTTTTCCATGGGATACCAAAGAGACATGATTAGACTGTTCATTTGCAGCCCTGTTGCTTTGGGAAATGCTACTGTTGACGTTCCGACTGACAAACCCAACCAAAGCAATCATGGCCGAGATGATCCAATCTCCTAATGTAAAACTTTATTGAGTACATCACTTCAGCCAAGATGAGGGCAAAACCAGATCTAACTAATTCCCATGCAAACCCACATAGCTAAAGTTTAGATTCTCCCTCCACCTATTAGACCAGGTCACATTGTCCAATTGAGTCTCATGGTATTGTTATGAGAAAGTCTTTTGGCTCTGGTAAACACCTGCCAAAGTGTCCTTGGTTCTCACAGCTGTCTTATTGATATCTAGAGTCTACATTCCACCTCCCCCTTCTCTCCCCCCTAGTTCGTTGGCAAGCTGAGAAGCATAATAGTTGCAACAGCAAAAGCGTCCTTTGAAGCTTGACAGCCACCTGTTGAAACTGAAGAAGCATCTTGGATGAGAAGAGTAATGTTTTCAAGGAAAAAAACCCAAGAAAGTCCACTTGCTTTTGAAAAGCACCTTTGGGACAAGCATGATCTGGATGATTGAGAATCTCCATAGACCAGGGGTTGGCAACCTTAAACACTCAAAGAGCCACAAAGGTCCTAACCAGAAGCCCCCCGTTCAATTCTGGAGCCGACCAGAAGTCCGGTTCCCCCACCATAGAGTCTCCTCCTGGCGCGCCCTGCTTCCCCCCACCCTAACTGGAAGCTCCTCTCAAAATTGTGGTGCTGACTGGCGACAGGGAGCCGCAGCAGAGGGTTGAAAGAGCCACATGCGGCTCCAGAGCCGCGGGTTGCTGACCCCTGCCATAGACTGTTGAAATCTCATCAGCTCCTATGCTGATAATTTTTCAGAAATCTTGTTTTAAACTATGTTTTTTTCTAGAGAACATTTGGTTCTCTAGAAACATTTAGCGTTTTTAATCATGAGTTTTAATGTTAGTTCAATTCGGTTAAAATATGGTCTTAATTTTAAATTCTCATATTGTTGATGGGGTAGATTATAAGTTAATGTTGGATGTATATACATGTATTATTTTTGTTAGCCATCCACAGTGTTTTCTAAATGGGCAGGTTATGAATGTCATAAATAAATAAATTCTGTTTTGTTTTCAGTCGTATGTTGCCACTGGTATTTTCACACAGAGAGGCTTAGGCAATTTTTGGTTTCGGGGGTGGGGAACTCCAGCCTATTGTCTGTGTGAATCAACCCTTTGTCTTTGTCAAGGGTCTATTTAATAGCTACATAATTTTATCTAAAGGCAAAGAATGGCCCACTGTTATTTACATTTCTCAATAGTTTGCTTTCCCATTTAGTAAATCGATTGGGAGACACTTGTTTCAGCTTCACAATCTCTTGTGGTTCTCCTGGGAACTATGTTTCAGACTACAGCATAGTATTCACTGTTTAATTTCCAGAAAGTTAGAGAAAATCATCACGATTTGAAGTGCTAAGAACAATATCAGCAGAATCAGGCCAAAGAGATACTTGATCCTGCACTTGGTCTTCCATCAAATATCTCTGGAATAATCACAAGCAGAGGTAGGCAGTGTCTTTAGACCTTGTCACCAGTAGACAGCCAATATTTTTTTTTTTTTACAACTGCATCTGAACCCTGTTTGGCAATTCCAGTGTTGGAAGAAATCTCCTGTCAGACTCCCATGGTAGCACTAGCAATAGCACTTAGACTTATATACCGCTTTACAGTGCTTTACAGCACTCTCTAAGCGGTTCACAGAGTCAGCATATTGCCCCCAACAATCTGGGTCCTCATTTTACCCACCTCGGAAGGATGGAAGGCTGAGTCAACCTTGAGCCGGTGAGATTTGAACCGCTGAACTGCTGAACAGTCAGCTGAAGTAGCCTGCAGTACTGCACTCTAACCACTGCGCCACCTCGGCTCTGGTGCCATGTAGGGGTTGTGTAGGGGTCATAGCTGGCTCTATAGGCAAAGTACAAATTCTAGCTGTTTGGCTGAGCTAAGTTTGGTTGAAGTTTCTGAGGGTGAAGCAATAATTCCTATTGTGGCTTAGTGGTTTTGCCCTGTTTTGGCTCTTGGGTGAGGGCTAATCTGCCTTTGTTCAGACTTTGCTGCAGGGAGTAATGGATTACCAAATCTGCATTTCTTAAAGCTGCCCCAGCTCATTATCTGCTTGGGGGCAGGGAGCTGGGGCTCTGAGTTTCTGTCTCCCTTAAGATTTTTTTATTTCTCTTTTAGGGAAAATATTTTATCCTTCCTTTTTTTTTTTTTAATATTCCTCAAAATATTTCATTCTTCTAGGAGGAGGCTTCCCACACCAGGCTGACTCAGATGACTAAGTAGCTGAGTATGAGAGTATTAATTGGTCATCTGTACAGTTTCCAGCTCACCAAAGTTTCAACGATCTACCGTATAGAAACTAAAAGGGCATCATAAGGGCAGTCAGTCTTATTCCATAGAAGCAGCCACATCACGTGTTAAAGCAGGAGAATAAATGTTGCACAGGGAGAAAGAAATAAAGAAGGCCCAGATTTGGCATATAAGCTTTCCTATGTTTTGCAACTCAGATGCTGATAAAACCGATATACCAGCTTGTAAGAGATGAGACAGTGGGTCCACGGCCCAAGGCCCAGGAAACACACACAAATTTCCCTAGATTTCTCCATTTCCACAGCCTCCTGCTCTCTTTCTGTCAATCTTGTATAAATAATTTAAAATTAATCTATGTTTTTAAAACTGAGTAAGTTATGAGAAAGCGAATGGGTATTGGGAAAGCAACTTTGAAATCATGTGGGCGGAATTAAAAACAACTTAAAAGAATCTGGGCAAGCCCAATTTCTGCTTTGATTTTTATCTTGGGTTTTTTTTTAACCCAGCCCTACTTACAAGCAACTCCAAACACCTTCTAACCTTTATGACCTTTGACCCCAATCAGATTATTCTTTCATGTTCCAAAAAGTTCCAAAATTCGTTCTAAACCATGCCTAACTGTCCCGCACAAATTCCTGCACTTTCCTATCTGAAATTTCACAGATTTGATCCCCTAGAAAGTGACAGGGTTTTTAAAGCTACACCCTTTATGAAATCAAAATTTAAAATGGCTTGTCATCAAACTATTCCATACATTTTTTAAAAAATTTGGAATATCTCCTTTTTTTTTTTTGCAAGACAGATTATGGTACCTACAAATTCATTCAATTCTAGTTGTTGTTGTTGTTGTTGTTTTAAATCATAATCATTATGTAGATTTTCCATGCTGGTCAATGGAAAGTATGAAATTTTGAATTTCCAAATTTTACTTCTGGTTTTGCCCCAAATTTAACTGGATAACATCCTATTTATTCAAGTCAAATTCAGCTGTTCTTGAAATCATCAAGTTTGATCTAATCTTGCAGCTAAAAGTGCCCATTTGATCTCCTTCTGAACTTCTAGCAGGCTAGTCTTTCAGATCATTTGAATTTAACATCTACCGAATAACAGAATAACAGATTTGGAAGGGACCCTGGAGGTCATCTAGTCCAACCCCCCACCCCCATGCCATTCCAGACAAGTGGCTGTCCAATCTCTTCTTGAAAGCATCCAGTGATGGAGTACCCACAGCTTCTGAAGGCAAGCCGTCCCACCGGTTAATTGTTCTAACTGTTAGGGAATTTCTCTTTAATTCTAGATTGCTTCTCTCCTTGATTCAGAGCAGGGGTGGGTTCCTCCTGGTTTGTACTGGGTCGCCCGAACCGGTAGCGAGGCGCTGGTGACGTCATGATGGCGTCGTGGACCCGCCTTGGTCGGTGCCGGTCCGTGGACGCCGCCATTTTTTTCCGGGAATTTTTGGCGGCTTTTTTTCGTTTTGGGCTGTTTGTGCTCTGCTGCTGCTTTGGAAAGGGCCCTCCCACCCACCCCCGGGTGAAGGCTGTCCTTTATTCTTTGCCCGAAGCACAGCTGATCAGCTCCTCAGCTGTGTTTCGGGCAGATTATAGTCACTGAGCATGCGCGCACACAGAATTGCACCGGGGGTGCGCGCGCGCGCGTAACCCTAAGCCACGCCCACAGAGTGGTAGCAGAAATTCTTGCAACCCACCCCTGATTCAGAGGTGGTATTCAGCCGGTTCAGACAGGTTCGGGCGAACCGGTAGTAGCGACCTGCGGGTGTGCCCGCCCCCCCCCGCCCCGGCGCTATGCCGTCCTATTTAGCCATGTTTTCAAGCCGCACACATACGTGCAAGCCATGCGCATGAGCAAAGCACATGTGTGGAAGGCCGCGTGCATGCACGGAAGGCGTGCGCACGACCGAAGCGAGCGTGGGTGCGCTGGGC
This sequence comes from Thermophis baileyi, assembly GCA_003457575.1. NCBI lineage: Eukaryota > Metazoa > Chordata > Lepidosauria > Squamata > Dipsadidae > Thermophis > Thermophis baileyi. Next base: position 1,877,665 of record QLTV01003454.1, read on the forward strand.
GAACCAGTAGGGAAATTATAAGACTCCCACCTCTGCCTTGATTAGTTTCTATTCATTGCTTTTTGTCTTGCCTTCTGGTGTTTTGGAGAATAGGTTGACCCCCCTCTTCTTTGTGGCAGCCCTTCAGATCTTGGAACACTGCTATCATCTCGCTCCTAGTCCTTCTTTTCACCAGACTAGACAAACCCAATTCCTGCAAACATTCTTCATATATTTCCGTTAGCAAAAATTTCTTCCAGATAGTTTATTTCACATATTGAAGCTGGGATTTTCATATTTTTTCTGTTCATCTACTAGAGCTTTTCTTGGTAAATGATTAATTGAGATGCCTTCCATTACGGTACCTACTCATCCACAAAAATGGAGTTGGCCTAAATAATAATAATTCTATAGTCCTAGATATTCCTGACATGGATTTAATAGATTATAAGATCCAAATGAGTCTGTGGAAAGGCTCAGAAAAACATGAAATTGAGAAACGCCTTTGATTTCAATGATAAGTCAACACGACATATACTCAAGTGGTAATAACACCATGAAAGTCATTGGGGTCTAATTTCTCCTACTTCCCTAGAAGTGATTTTCTCCGTAACAAAAATCTACATTGCCTTCGGTTTTGAATATATATCTTCACAATTTGCCTCATTCATTCAGTGCTATTCAGTGTGGGTATGTCCATATCCATGAGACTGGAAAAACTATAAAATGAAATAATCTCTTTCAGAATAACTGTTGTGTTATTCTCCCACACATATTTTCCCTCCACTGCCCCTTCTCCACCAAAAAAAAAAAAGAGGAAAATTGCATAAATAATACATTTGGTCTGCCATACGCAACGAGCACAATAGCTATATTACAGTTTTCATTGAAAGACGGCCCTCTTTCTCATTTACATTATGAAACTTGTAATACAATATCATCAACCCTTATTGGCTGAATCATCCAGACAGCATGTTCCTGCTCTCTAGAGAATATAGCTGGGTCCCTATGTCAATGGAATGTATGGCTGTGGGAACATATAAAGGAAATTTGTCATTGGCTCCTGGAATAATCTTAAAACAGAAAACCGGGGAGAAAGAAGACAGTGAAAGAAGGAAGCAATAATGAAGATTTATTGAGAAATATGTGAGAACAAGCAAAAAATCCCCAGTGGGAAGTGGCGGGAGGGAGGATGAACAAGCTGTAACAATGTTGTTTACTTGAATCCATGGTACATTTCGGCGTTTGGCATCCAAGTTTATATTCATCATGTTTTATTATGAAAGCTCAGATGCAAGGAGATGTCAGCATGTAGCATTTTGGGGCATGGTCTATCCAGGAAGAGCAAGGGGCAGTGAAAAATGTTCCTCTCTTCCTGTCTTGCTGGAGCCCTGGATGACCTTGAAGAATTTATTTCTTCTTTGCAAGCAGACTAGAGAACCTGATAAATGTGTCATGTATTAGCCAGACGTCATAAAGCATATTGAGATCTTGGAGAAGACTTACCTTGTAAAGATGGCACGCCATCCTTTCCTCTCTATAGAAGCCAAATACTTTATGCATTACCTCTGTGTCAGCAGAAGCACCACATCATAAGGACAGGAAAACATATTCATTATTATTTTCCTGTGCTTCTGTCACTAATCAGCTACCTATTTTGACATTCCAGGTGACCTGACCACTGAAATATGCAAGTCAAAGGCATCAATCCATCTGCTTGGAATGGGAGGGGGAACAGAGCGTCTCTCATGTACCTCCAACTATTCATGGGTGAAAATAGGGTCACACAACTGTTATACCAAGGATTACTTGAGGAAGGTTTCCCATCACATTTCAGTTACATATTGCTGATATTTTCACTCAGCTCTTTTCACACCTTCTAAAGGCTGCATCTGGATTCTGATCATCTAAACTGCAAAAATGGGCTCCCCAAGTTCAAACAGCATGCCAAATTTGATGGTGTATGATTGTGGGGAGGAGACCTTGGGGGGAAAAAAGAGCCTGGGCTACCATTTGTAGTTCAGAAGCCAGGATGTCAAGCGCCAGGGAAATCAGGACATTCAGGTAGTTCAAATGGATGTAAAGATGTATTGCAAGCTTAAGCTCTCTACAAGAATCTGAATTACGAACAGTCCAAGCAAATCGGTGGTAGTGTTGTGGCCTGCCAGCAGCCAGCAGCAGACTTGGACAGTGAAGAGGTTGGGGAGGAACATGGGCCAGTCCTCGTGTCTGGGGAAGGCTCTGCGTCGGAGGCAGAGATGGGACCAGGGCTGTCTGACAGTTATCAGCTACCTTCGGAGTCGGAGATAAGTGGGGCAGAAGAACAGCTGGAGCCTGTTCCAGATGTGCGCATGTGCAGAGCTGTCAGGAGAAGGGAACAATTAAGGAACAGGGGTCGACTCGGGAGTAAAGGCACAAGTGGATGCTGAATGGCCCCTCCCATAGGGAATAAATAGGAGCAAAAGGGGAGTGGTGTTTGCAGGAGACAATTAATTTGTTTATTAGTGTGAAGATTTCCTTATCTGAATTGTGCCTCACAGAGACTCCTTGCCAAGTATTTCATTGTACAGCGTTGCGCTTGGAAGCTATTGGCCTGGCAACTATCCAAGGACTGCTAAGGTCTGTTGTTGCAATTCACCCTTGAAAGGCTTATTGCCGGGACTTTTCTGGATGTGAATGCTAGGAATTCACATTAGCCAAATAAAAAGTTTTTTTTTTTTCGGGACAAGGAGTCTGTTTCGTGATTTTGTGAAGCCTAGGTCAGAACAGGTAGATAAGAGACTATGGAATTCAAGCTGGGCTGGACTTAGATCTCTCATGGACGCAAAGGGACTCATGACTGGTGATGTGTTTGACCCCTCCCTCGGGCTCAACCTGGTCATCTCCTACATAGAGGTTGTCCACCCCGGGCCAAAAAGCATGGTTTACAAACCAGAACATATACATTATACTAAGCCAAAACCAATAACCCACATGATGATTGAGGACAGTGTGTGAAACTGACCATCATGTATGGTTAAGCCACCATGTGAGATGTCATAGAAAGGACTTCAGTGCAGAAGAATAATTCTATGATATCCCAAATCTCAGGCCAAGCCCCCTAATATCCTCAGTTTAAAGAACTCAGGTAAAAATAATTCTTTGCCTGGCATCATCACTTGAAAACTGTTCACTCCGAACAGACTATATTACCCTACACAGTCAAATAATGTGGTATTAGATATAACTTTCTTAACATATGGGAAAAGATATGCAGGTAGCCCTCAATTTAAAATTCGTCTAGTGATTATTCAAAGTTACAATAGCACTAAAAAAAAGTAATTTATGACCATTTTTCACACTTATGACTGTTGCAGCATCTCCATGGTCACGTGGTCAAAGTTAAGATGCTTGAGTAATGACTCATATATATGATGGTAACAGTGTCCCGGGCAGGGGTGGGTTCCGGATTCTGTTACTGCCGGTTCGCTCAGGGACGCGGCGCATGGGCGTGCGTGCGCACATGCGCAGTACTAAAAAAAAAAGATGGCGGTGCCTATGGTGCCACCGAGAGAACCGGCTCGGGGGCGTGGCAGGCCTGGGTCGCTGCCGGTTTGAGCGACCCAGGCTGCCAAGTTATTAACGGTTCTATAGAACCGGTCCGAACCGGTAGGAACCCACCTCTGGTCCCGGAGTCATGCGATCATCTTTTGTGACTTTCCAACAAGCAAAGTCAATGGGGAAGCCAGATTCATTTAACTTAACATGTTCCTAACTTAACAACTGCAGTGATTTACTGAATAACTGTGGCAAGAAAGGTCATAAAATGGGGCAAAACATCTTTAACAACTTTCTTGCTTAGCAACAAAAATTTTGGGCTCAATTGTGGTTGTGTGTCAAGGAGTGCCTGTAGTCTGAAAGCTACCTTTTCTGATTAATAAAAGGAAGAATTTTAATAGGATCAGAAACCTTCTGCCTCGCACCTGTTTGTTTAACAATATAACAATATAACAATATCACACCACCAGCTTCCTTCAGTCAAGGTAAATCTCTGTAATTTCTGAATTAGAACTTTTAACACATCATACATACAATCGATGTTCTACTCTCACTCAATCCTATGCTAATTGCAGCTTCTAAACTGTTTATTTTATTTATTTATTTATTTATTTATTTATTTGTTTGTTTGTTCACTCACTCACTTACTCATTCATTTATTGTCGACGGTGGACAGTCTAAGGTTAAAGTTGTGGGGGTTTGGGGAAGAAACTACAGAGTCGGGTAATGTATTCCAGGCATTGACCACTCTGTTGCTGAAGTCAAATTTTTTGCAATCTAGTTTGGATCGGTTTACGTTAAGTTTGTATCTATTGTGTGCTCATGTGTTGTTGCGGTTGAAGCTGAAGTAGTCATTGACAGGTAGGACATTGTAGAAGATAATTTTGTGTGCTACACTTACTGTCTCAAAATCTAAGTCTGATGGTGCCGTTCATACGATATTGGGAGCCCTCTTGTACGTGAAATACTTTCTAAGTTACTTTAAAGCCCCCAGATAGTTATTTCAAGGTGTCCATATGGTTTAGGCATGAAGATATGATATGAAAAATGTATGGCATTTAGCCAGCCTAATTTCCTCACTTATGCAAAAACAAAAACCTAAGCCTGTTGTGCCAAAGAATTAAAACTTAAGACTCACCCAAAATTAACATCAAGGCCGTTAAAGTTGCAACTAAGAGGAGATTCAGCTAACTTATTTTTATAATGACATTTTTAATGTAGTCCTCAGACACGCTTATGGGTTACCAAGACGTATGCAGTATTTAGCTCTTATTTGTGAGCCAACTGTATTTGAAACAGTGTTAGTGTCTGGGAAATACAGGATGACTTCAGAAAAATATTAAAATCGCTCTGGGAGTGACAGGAAAAAATGGAGTGAGACAGATTTCTCTGGTTTGATCCTTTATGATTCTTTGCTGGTTATTGCATATATAAATTTCAATCCCCATGTACGACTGGAGGAGGTTTGGAGAGAAGGGAAGTGTATGATTATCATATCACTCAAAGCAGCACAACTTTTAGAAAATCAGCTCCAATATAAATCCACTCTATATAAAACGACTTTTAATATTCTTTTCTTTAACATAACGATTAAATTTTATATGATTAAAAATTTATTTACTTGCTCTTTTCCCTTAATTTGGATTTTTATTTGCTATTATTGCTACTCCCATCTGATCTCAGCAAATCTCTCTCTCTCTTGCTCTCTGCATATTACAGCAAGAAAGAATGTTAAGACAAGAGCCCGCCATTAACCACAGCAGACAGTTAGACTTTGAAAGTAAACTCTGTAAAAGAATGGAATTAAAAATGACCTACTCAGTAGGTAGAGCAGGGCCATCGTGTAGCTACGTAGCAAATAAGAGACATCATGTTTCTACAGCTAGTTGAGTAATTGTGTCAGAGAAAGACCTGTGTGCCAGACCCAAGCAACCAGATCAACATGTGAAGGGTTCAAGTTGACTACTTTATTGTGATCTACCTATAGTACAAGAATCTTCCCTGGCTGTTTGCAGTGGTGGTGGGCTGCTGCCGGTTCGGACCGGTTCGGCCGAACCGGTAGTTGCAACCTGCGGGTGGGACTGCCCACCCGTCCAGGCGCAATCCCATCCTATATCGCTGTGTTGTTTGACACCAGACACATGTGTGGATGGCACGCATGCGCGAATTCACATGTTTTATGATGTTGCACGCATGCACAGACAACACGCGTGAGCGAATTCCCGTGTTTTGTGACACCACACGCATTTCCGGTGCTGGGCGAACCGATTGTTACGGTATGTGATGCCCACCTCTGGCTGTTTGCCTTCCCTTGGAAACAGACAGATAAGCCCATGGAACCTTGGGTGGGGGGGAGGATCAGTCCTAGGTCTCTTGTAGCTACGCAATGATTCAAGGCTAACTCCCCACTTGATCTCTACAGAGATTCACAGTCATCCAGGTCATGGTTGTCCCAAAGGTGCTTTTTCAAGACGCAACTGGGCTTTCTTCCATTCACCGCCATCTTTCCATTCTCCACCATCCAGTTAAAGCTGAAGAAGCTTCTTGGATGAGAAGCAAAATGTCTTCAAAGAAAAACAAGAAAGTCCATTTGCCTCTTGAAAAAGCACCTTTGGGATCCTCACTTGGTCCCTCCTCCTTGCCTGGATGAGAATTTCTGAACCGTGTGGTACAAACCTTACCATGCCTTGTATATAAGAGGTGAGGTGTCAAACAGTCTCACATTGTAGATGGCTGTAGGGAATACTGCAAAAAAAAAAAAAATCCAATGTTTCTCTTGCACAGAATAAACCAATGTTATGTGGGGTCCTTAGTACCTTCTGACTTTGGTTGTTTTCTTGCAGACATTTCATTACCCTAGCAGGTAGCATTGTCAGTGCTAGAAGGGAGAGCAAACTCCATTCCCTTGTAGCACTGATGGTGTTAGCTAGTTGGGTAATGAAACACTACAAGAAAAAAACCAAGCTCAGGGAGCACCAAGGAACCCCACCATTCAACCTTGAGCTACAGATCCTCTCTTCCATTGGAACCAGTGTTAGAAAAAGCCTAAAGTAGAAAGTAGGCTGAAATAGGATTGTGATACTGTTGCCTAATGTTTTGTTTGGTTTTAATGAAAAAAGCTTTTGTGGGGAGATAGTGAATGACACCTCTCATGCAGGATCATTTTGTAAGAATTGACACTAGGGGGGGAGTCTACTTTCAAGCTCAGAAAAGCAGACTAAGATATGAAGAGCTCCCTTATTAATAATTTCCTCATATCTGCCATTTTGCTTTTCCCATCATGACTGGCTGTTACATAGGGAAATAAAATCCAGTCTTATAAAAATGATCAGATCTCATTTTGGCAGTTTGGACTGGAGTCCCTGAGATTAAATAGGGCAGTGATGGCGAACCTATGGCATGCGTGCCACAGGTGGCATGCGGAGCCATATCAGAGGGCACGCGAGGCGTTGCCCTATGTCAGCTCCAGCGCACATGCGCACACTGGCCAGCTGATTTTCGGCCTTGGGGAAGGCCGTTTTGCCCTCCAGAGGCTTCAGGGAAGCTTCCTGAAGCCCCGGAGTGCAAAAAACGGCCCAACGGGCAAACCGGAAGTTCGGAAAAATGCACTTCCGGTTTGCCGTTGGGCTGTTTTTCGCACTCCGGAGGCTTCAGGGAAGCCCCGGAGTGCAAAAAACAGCCCAATGGGCAAACCAGAAGTGCGTTTTTCCGAACTTCCGGTTTGCCCGTTGGGGCGTTTTTCACCGTCCCAGGCTTCAGTGATGCCTTTGCGCATTCACGGGGGGGTGGGAGGTTTTCACCGTCCCAGGCTTCAGTGAGGCCTTTGTGCATTCATGGGGGGGTGGGGGGTTGTGCACATGCGCAGGGGGCAGCGCGGGGGGGGTTGTGTGCATGCGTGGGGGAGGGAATGGGTGTGGGCACGTGCATGCGCACTAGCGCGCGCACACACCCCCTTTTGGCACGCGAACCAAAAAAGGTTCGCCATCACTGAAATAGGGCCATAAAGCCTGTGGAAGTATCAAGTCTTTTACATATAGTAGGAGGAATCTGATCTTCTACTACCGTGTTTCCCTGAAAATAATTCCCTGGTCTTATGTTTTTTGCCACCAAAAAAGGCACCAGGTCTTATTTTCGGAGGGTGTCTTCCACTGACTCACCTCACGACGGCGGCACAGACAGCCCCGCCCAGCAGGAGACCGCTGCTGGCCCACTTCTTCTGTGGCCGCAGATTGATCCGGAGCTCTTTTATTGGCTTCAGAGGCCTTTCCGGAAGGTCTCTGATGGCAAAACGAGGCCAGGGGTGCCACGTGCATCAATCCAGAGCCCGTTTCTCAGCTGCAGAGGCCTTTCCTGAAGGCCTCTGACAGAGAAACGGAGGCCGGGGGCGACACGCGCAAGCGGTGGCAAGTGGCCACAGAAGTGGGCCGTCAAGGCAAGGTAGGTGTCTAGGTGTGTGAGTCCTGGTAAGTAGCCCCCCCCATCCCCACCCTAGCTTAATTTTTACCCATGTGCCTCACCCCACTCCGTGCACTCCAGAGTGGGTGGGGTCTTAACTAGAGCTTATTTTGGGGGTAGGGCTTATATTGGGCGCATATGTAAAAATCAAGCTAGGGCTTACTTTCGGGGTAGATCATATTTTCGGGGAAACACAGTATTACCTGATCAACCTATTGTGTAGCTTTATAGCAATCTAGTTTCTATATAACCTCCAGAACAAAATGCATAATCCATCTGGATTATAACAATAAGGCATAACCTTAATTTACTGGAGTTTTTCTTGAAGCCTATGAATTCTGACTTCCATATAAATAAGTAAATATTTCTAGTTGCATGGGTAAACTTTAATATATTATGCCAGTAATTTCCAAAAGTAAGTTTCAGTGGTCTCTAGACATTTAAATAAATAAATAAACAGAGCATTTTTATTTTCTAAAAAAAAAAAAAGCATCAGCAACACTGAGGACAAAACTAAAGATGATTCTAGAGC
>QLTV01003454.1:1900376-1917342 GCA_003457575.1 Thermophis baileyi
TGACGGAGCAAAGGGAGATTGGTCTATAATTCTCAACAAGGCCGGGGTCACCTTTTTTGAAGATAGGTATGACTGTTGCTAATGACCATAGGACAGGCAAGGAGCTCATTCTAAAAGATACTTCATAGATGGTGCTTAGAGGTTCAGCTATGGCTGAGGAGAGCTTTTTTAGAAAATAGGCACATATTCCATCAGGACCAATAGATAGAGATGGCTTTAGTTTGTGTAATGCCCTTTTGACGATATCTTCAGTAAAATCAATGTGGATTAGATCATTGCAATTGGTTGAGGTACGACTAGGAAATGAGGGGGAGATGCCATTGCTGTTGACAAAGACTGACTGAAAAAAAGTGTTGAAGAGATTAGCCTTAACGGCATCATCGTTACAATCTTCACCATTTTGCCCTTTTAGAGGTGGGATGGTCTTTGAGTCTTTAAGTTTGGCGTTTACGAAATTATTGTATTGTGATCCAAAAACTAGACAACTGGTAATCAGCATTAAAAAAAAAATACAGAAAGCTGTTTGCTGCCACCTGGTGGTGTAAACATTAAGAGTTAATGTTTTTCTCTGCCTTTCTGCTGCCATCTCATGGCCATTGAGATTTATACAGGCAAGATACTGACTGATTTAGCAACATCCCAGGCCTCTAATCAATCCAGAGAAAGGCAAAGCAAAAACAGCTAAAGAGCTTTCATTTTCATCCAGGCTCATTTATTTTGGCAATCTTTCATAAGCCGGTTTGGTCTAGTGGTTAAGGCACCAGGCTAGAAACCAGAAGACCGTGAGTTCAAGTCCAACCTTACCCATGAAAGTCAGTTGGGTGACTTTGGGTCAGTCACTCTCAGCCCAACTTACTTCACAGGGTTGTTGTTGTGGGGGAAATAAGAGAAAGAAGGAGCATTAGATATGTTCATCACCTGGAGTTCTTTATATAAAAAAGGTGGGATATAAATTAAATAAATAAATATGATTTAGCCATGCACCCACTTTAAAAAAAATACATCGCCTTAGCTGAAATCTTCAAGTTCAGATTTCATAGGAATGAGAACTTAGGCAAAAATGCCAAGTACAGGTAGTCCTTGACTTATGACCACAATTGAGCCAAAAATTTCTATTGCTAACCGAGATGGTTGCTAACATGCGTAATTAGCATGATTTGTCACCATGTAACTTTGCCCCATTTTGTGACCTTTCTTGCCACAGTTGTTAAGTGAATCACTGCAGTTGTTAAGTTAGTAACACAGTTGTTAAGTGAATCTGGCATCCCCATTGACTTTGCTTGTCAGAAAGTCGCAAAAGGAGATGACATGAACCCGGGACGCTGCAACCGTCGTAAATATGAGTCAGTTGCCAAGCATCTGAATTTTGATCACGTGACCACAGGAATGCTGCAATGGTCGTAAGTGTGAAAAATGGTCATAAGTCACTTTCTCAGTGCTGTTGTAACTTGGAACAGTCACTAAACGAACAGTTGTAAGTCGAGGACTATCTGTAAATCCCTGTCTCCAATCAAATGCGTCTTCTGCCTGAGGCAGTACTGTCTGTCTAAAGAAAGGATTTGCATCACCAATGGTTGAAATAAAATGTCTGGGTCATTTTCCTACATGTCCTCACTCATTTTGGTGATGGAGAATATGATTTTGAAGTTTCGCTCAAAGGAGAAGAGATTTTCAAAGCATTTGGCCTGCACTTCTTTAGTCACAAAATGGCCAAATGGTCACATCTTTCATTGCTGGAGAGATAATTGTGCACAGGGCAACCTTCCATGTTTCAATTAAATAAATCCCAAGAGAAGAATCAGAAACAAACCCCCGCTGGGACATTCTCAGTACTGTTGTTACTATAATCCCATCCTTCAGAAGTGGAATAACTTCTCCTTCTTGAAGTGAAATTTTAGGAAATTGCTTGATATTTCCGCTCACATATTTGGCAGAATGAATTAAAGAGCAATGAATTAAAAGACTATGTGTGAGAATGGACAATACAGCTTAACTTTACTATAATTAGTATAGTTTATATCTATCTATCTATCTATCTATCTATCTATCTATCTATCTATCTATCTATCTATCATCTATCTGTCTGTCTGTGTCTATCTATCTATCTATCTATCTATCTATCTATCTATCTATCTATCTATCTATCTCTATCTATCTATCTATCTATCTATCTATCTATCTATCATCTATCTATCTATCTATCTATCTATCTATCTATCATCTATCTTCATCATCATCATCAGCTATATCTACCCATCTCTATCTATTATAATCTATCTATATCCATCTATCAATCAATCATCATCTATATCTATCTCTCTATCATCATCTCTCTATATCTATCATCATCATTAATCTATATCTATCTGTCTCTATCAGGGGTGGGTTCTAACTTACCTTGCTGCCAGTTCGCTTCCTCCCGCGCCACGTGCCGAAAAATCAAAAAAAAAATTCCAAAAAAAAAAAGAAGAAGAAGCCAAAAACAAGATGGCAGCGCATGCACAGTGCCGGAAACTCGGCTTTTGTGCATGCGCAGAAGAATATTGTTTTTAGTGAATGAGAAAAAAAAAAAAAACCCGAAAAAAAATTAAAAAAAAAAAATTCAAAAAAAAAAATTCCCCAAAAAAAATTCCCCCCCAAAAAAGAAGAAGAAGCCAAAAACAAGATGGCAATGCATGCACAGTGCCGGAAACTCGGCTTCTGTGCATGCGCAGAAGAAAAAAAACCTGGAAAAAAATTCCAAAAAAAAATTCCAAAAAAAAAAATCCAAAAAAAATAATAATCCAAAAACAAGATGGCAATGCATGCGCAGTGCCAGAAACCCGGCTTCTGCGCATGTGCAGAAGAAAAAAAACAAGAAAAAAATTCCCCCCAAAAAAATTCAAAAAAAAAATTCCAAAAAAAAGATGGCGGTGCCCACGGACCGGCACCGACAGAACCGGTTCCGTGACATCACCGTGACATCACCAGCGGGTTGCTACCAGCCTGTCTGTCTATCATCTGTGCTCTTTTCCTGGCTTGCCTTTATAGGTTTTTCTTGTTTTTCATTATTTTTATACTTTGTGGCTTGCCCTGTTTACTACCTTCAGAGGTGGGTTCCTCCCGGTTCGGACTGGATTGCCTGAACCGGTAGCGACCCGCTGGTGACGTCACTGAACCGGATCGGTCGGTGCCGGTCCGTGGGCGCCGCCATCTTTTCTTTTGAATTTTTTGTGAATTTTTTACTTTTTGGAAGTTTTTTCCTCTTCTGCTGCTTGAAAGTGGGCCTTCCCTCCCGCCCCCCCCCGGGTTTATGCTGACCTTTATTCCTTCGTCCGAAGCACAGCTGATCAGCTCCTCAGCTGTGTTTCGGGCTGATTGCAGCTACTGAGCATGTGCGGAAGCAAAATTGCATGAGGGGATGTGCAAAACGTGCACTTCCGTCGTGATGCAAACCGGTGGGGAAGGTAAGTAGAACCCACCCCTGACTACCTTGAATAATACAAGGAAAGATAGCAGGTAATTAAATGAGGTACTGTAATGAGCAGCTACTCTAGAATATTAGAGATTCTAAAAGAAAAGAACTAGGCACAGGAAATCTTATTTCTATTTTATTGGGAGATAAATTGTACCCTCTGCCTATCTGGCACCTGGTAGAATGTATAATAAAAATATCAAGTGAAGCTTAAAATGCTCAGGTGCAAAAAGAAAGTTTTAAAAACCCTCAGAGCAACATTAAAATAAAACGTGATAAAACATCAAACAGGGATGAAAGCTTTTTTTTTTCCTATTCAACATTCGTTAAGAAGCTATTTTCAGTTTGTAGAACTATTTGGGGAATAAAAGATCAAGATTTGCCCTGTCCTCAGTTGCAGTTCACCATGAGAAAATCATCTGCAGTCACCTCCAGTTGGCCTTATTTCATCCCTATCACATGAAACAGTTTTAAATCATTACTAAGAGGGGTAAAAGTGGTATTTTGCCCCTTAAACTGCTCCTATCCCACTACACTCTGCGGACCTTCATTACTCCTTATCTTCAAGGTCAGATTAGATTACCTATTGTGCAGGAGGTGGGTTCCTCCTGGTTCAGACCGGTTCTCCCGAACCGGTAGCGACCCGCTGATGTCATGATGACATCACTGATCCGGTTCAGTCGGTGCCGGTCCGTGGGTGCCACCACATTTTTTTTTAAATTTTTATTTATTTATTTATTTATTTATTATTTTGAATTTTTTTTCTTCTGTGCATGCGCAGAAGCCGAGTTTCTGGCACTGCGCATGCGTCACCATCTTGTTTTCGGCATTGTTTTTTTATTTTTTTGTACTGCGCATGTGCACATCTTTTTTAAAAAAACAATTAATTTTTTTATATATTTTTGTCTTCTGCACATGCGTAGAAGCCGAGTTTCCGGCACTGCGCATGCGTTGCCATCTTGTTTTTGGCTTTTTAAAAAAAAAATTGATTTTTTTTGCACTGCGCATGCGCATGCATGCAAAGCGCTTGCGCGCCCACGAGGCGCAGCCATGCAGTGCGGGAGGAAGCAAAACGGCAGCGAGGTAAGTTAGAACCCACCCCTGTATAAAATCACATATGACTTAGCCCTGAAGGGACTGTAGGACTACCTCCTCCTACCAGAATTGGCCAGTCCAGTATACTTTTCCAAAAAAAAAAAAACCCCTCTTGATTTGATTTCCTCACAGGATGTGAGGAGAATAGAGTCTAGGAGAGTGATGAGCCTTTTAGCCTTGGTGTGTCAAAAATTCAGAAAATTTGACCCAACTGGCATGTCACACCTCCATCCACCCGAGCTAAAAAGAAACAACTATTTACATATTGATTTATTTAAAAAATATTGTCCAATATGTTGCGTGATCCTCAGGATCTGCCATGTGCCACTTACCCTCAGGTGGTGTCCCCTGTGGCCTACCTGAGGCTGCTCCAGGTCGCATGAGGCCTTAATTCCTGCAGTAGCTTCTTCTGCAACATTTGCAGCCTCCAAAAACATCACAAAAACCTGGCCCATTCTCACTCAATTTTTGGAGGTTCCAGAGGCTGCATGAGAGGAACGCACTGTCAAGAAACTTCCAGAGGACCTGTAGGGCATGCGAAAGTTACTCCATTTTTGCACAGCATCTGCAAATCACACAAAAGCACACCCTATTCTCACACAATTTTTGGAGGCTCAAGGGATTGTGTGAAAGTATGGCCCTCTCATATGACTTCTGGAGGCTGCACAAGAGCACACCCTCTCTCGCTCGGCCTCCACAGCCTCCAAAAATTGCACAAGAACAGGACAATACTTTTGAGAATAGTTGTTTATAGGTATGTCACCCAAAACATGAGTGTCATAGGTTGGCCATCCTTTAGCTAGGATATGCTACTTTCTCTGGCAGCCTTGATGCTGTGGTCTGGCCTCAGAAAAGAAAGGCAATGTGTTAAAAGAAGACCCACGTCATTTCCCCCCATTCTCTCATTTGTGGCTCCCAATGCCTCAGAAGTGATCAGTGGCAAAGCCAGAGGAGAAAACCAATCACCTTACCTAAAATGAATGGTTTATTCTCAAACCAAGACACGACCCAACTGATTTGGAAAAGACACAATTAAGGCAAAAGAGGAATTGGCAACCAAAGTGGTACATGCTATGTTAGCATGTGTCTTGGGTGGGCTCAAAAATGGCTGAAGACCGATAGAAGAGATTATTTGTAGCTCAGGGTTGAATTGTCAGAATGGGACAACTTGCTGGGACCAACTCGCCCTGCTTGTCTGGCCATGGTCGACTCGCTGTGGCTGACTCACCACGGCCAACTCGCCACAGGTTAACTCGCTGCGGCTAACTCACCATGGTACAACTCACCGCCGAATAACTCAAGAGACAGACAACAGGGACAAGTCACCATGCTCTGGCTTGCCCCAGCCTCAAGGACTTCTAACTTGAGAAGGTTCAAAGCAAGACAAGGCTTACTGCAATTCACTTGTCCCTCTCTTGAGTTACCCCAGTTGAATTGCCCCACGGCAAATTGCCCGGCAGCAAGTTGGCCGCATTGAGTTGACCCGCAGCGCATTGGCCGCAGTGAGTTGTCTTAGACTCAAGGCCCGGGGGCTGGATCCAGCCCACGGAGTGCTTAGATCTGACCCGCGAGGCTGCCCTAGAAACAGCGAAGGACCGGCCCGCGGTGCCTCTGCCAGTGAAAACGGAGCTTGGGAGGGTAGCCCTCCGGAGCTCCGTTTTCGCTGGCAGAGGGTTGCAGGAGTCATCACAGCCGAAAATGGAGCTCGGGAGCCCATTTTCTCTGGCAGAGTACTCGGGCCACCACAGGTGCCCCCGATGTCGACATCACCCTGGCCACGTCCACCCCAACCCCCTGAGGTCAAACACAACCCTGATGCGGCTCTCAATGAAATCGAGTTTGACACCCCTGTCCTAGACCCTTGAACTATGAGGTTAAACTTTCATTACCAAACTAGGTAACATCATCAGTGCATTTGGTAATGATATGTCTGCAAGAAAACAACCAAGCTCAGGGAGCACCGAGGACCCCACAACGGTTCACTTCTGGGAGTGAAAGAAAATCCCTTAATTTGCAATCCTTGACACATTTACTCATAAGCTCTTAATTCCAAGAAAACACGGCTTGAGCCCGGCTGTTACCGATTTCCTTTCAAATCTCAGGAGAATGGAAATACAATGGAGTACAGTAACTGCTTTGTTTCCCTGAGATTTGAAATGACTATTTATGAAACATAATATCCTCAAGAATAAGCAACATTTATTTTGATACCTATAGGCAGGGAGAAAGGGTAGTGAACGCAACTGTGTCTGAAAAGCCATTGAAGAAAATTGGGAGTGTTTAAAAGTTTTCCTTAACAACACTTTTGTCGAAGGCTATAATTTCCGTCCTTTGAACAGGGTTTTCATGAAGCCTCCTAATTTTCCCCTTTTAGGATAAATTTGTTTTATTCATTAGAAAATGCTTTCAGCTGTTCAGTAAGCTGCTATTGTCTGGGCTTCTTACACAAAGAGGACACTTTGCGTTGCCTTGATAAACCCCAGCCTGCCTTCCTTCCTTCTTCAGCTGTTTGTTGTACCTTGGCAGTTTTGAAATGAGAGTTGAAAGTTGTTGCATATGGGTGTTTTTTTTCCCCAGCCCAGATGTGCTTAGCTTGTGCATTCACGCACACATCTTCAATCACACACATTAATACTTAAAACATGTCTATTTCTAACTTTCTGAGGCTCCAGGCAGCACGCAAAATCTGAGCATTTAATACAAATTAAAAGAACACCTTTTAGGACTTCAAGAGAAATAAGAGCACGGTGACCCTTTGCAAAACCTACAATGTCCTGTTGTAGACAACTGTACTGGCGAGGATCACTTAATGATGGTTTGTCAGATAAACCACAAATGAGTGGTTCCCAAGCAGGCTAAGCCATAGAGCAGGGGTGTCAAACTCGCGTCGTCACGGCATCATCACGTGACATATCGGGACTTTTCCCCCCTTTGCTAAACCGGGCGGGGGCGGGGCCAGTACGTGACGCATCTGGCCCGCAGGCTGTGAGTTTGACACCCCTGCCATAGACCATAGCCCACAAACCATGGGGGGGATTGACAGTATAGTTCAGATTAAATAAATCACTTTAATCTCTTAGCCTGTTTTAATGCCAAAAACAATGTTGGGCCACAAATGCCACCCCTTTTGTATACTGTACAGATAGTCTTCAACTTACGACTGCAATGGAGACCAGAATTCTGTTGCTAAGCAAGGCAGTTGTTAAGTGAATCACAAAGGTTTTTATGACCTCTTTGCCATGGTTATTAAGCAAATCGGTGCAGTTGGAAGTGAATCACAAGCTCATTGAATGAATTCAACTTCCCCCCCCCATTGACTTTACTTGTCAGAAGTTGGCTGGGAAGTTCACAAGTGGTGATCATATGACCCCAGGACACTGCAATCATTATAAATATATGCTGGCTGCCAAGTGGCTGAATCACATATCTGTGAGGATGCTGCATTGGTTGTAAGTGTGAGGACTGGTTGTAAGTCACTTTTTTCAGTGTCATTGTAACTTCAAACGGTCACTAAACAAATGTTGTAAATCGAGGACTGCCCATATGTGTGCATTGTCACAATACACCCCCAGGAGCAAGGCTTGTATCGCAATGCCACTGTTTGCATTCCGCCCGCCGCCTGCCCACCTGTGATGCCAGGGAGAAGCTAAAGATGCTTGGTGTTGCTTTCAACTTAACAAAATGTGTTTTCCTCTGAATAAACCAGCTTCTGAAATCAACAGTTGATGCTGGTTTGCTCTAAATTTGATTAGAAGTAGACAGGTCAAATTTTCACTAGTTAGCCTACAAAGCTTTTTCCTCGCCACTTCAAAAATAAAAACCTGCCACGCCACTTTCATTTGAAGACATATTTCACTTATTTTTTTTCTCCTCTCAAACTAAGTATCAAACAGGTTTTGAGACCTTGCTGAGCCAGAAGTACAAATTCAGAAGAGTGAAAGGAAACAGGAGACTCAAAATTATAAATATATATATATATATATATAGTCTACCTTCCCTTAAATTCTCAGGTTAAAGAGATACCGATGTTGGATTACATCATGTCCCCGCATAGAAGATTTTACATGACTCCCCCCTCCCACTTCTTTTGGAAGGAGAGGAATTTTTTTTCTATTTTTAAACCATGTTTATCCTGTGTGGTGTTTATAGTCACTTCCTGGTGGTCAATATAAGCGGAAACAGGAGAGAAGTTGATTCTATTGTTACTTATAAAGTTCACATGCCACAAATTATTAGATCTGCTCCACCCCATTTTCCCTGTCGTTTTGCTACCCAACAACATCTTATCACCACGAAGGAAGTAGAAAATGTTGACATACTGGAAAATCAAAGGTAGACTCCTAATTTTATTTATTTATCAGATTCATTATGCTGCATAATGAATAAACAATAATAAACAAGACAGACACAGACTTCAGAGGATAATTAGAACTGCAGAAAAAACAATTGCTACCAACCTGCCTTCCATTGAGGACCTGTATACAGCACGAGTCAAAAAGAGGGCTGTGAAAATATTTACAGACCCCTCGCATCCTGGACATAAATTGTTTCAACTCCTACCCTCAAAACGACGCTATAGAGCACTGCACACCAGAACAACTAGACACAAGAACAGTTTTTTCCCGAACGCCATCACTCTGCTGAACAAATAATTCCCTCAACACTTTCAAACTATTTATTAAGTCTGCACTCTATTAATCTTCTCATCGTTCCCATCACCCATCTCCTCCCACAAATGACTGTATGACTGTAACTTTGTTGCTTGTAGCCTTACAATTTATATTGATTGTTTCCCATTATGATTTGATTGCTTATTTGTACCCGGACTATCATTAAGTGTTGAACCTTATGATTCTTGACGAATGTATCTTGTCTTTTTATGTACACTGAGAGCATATGCACCAAAGACAAATTCCTTGTGTGTCCAATCACACTTGGCCAATAAAAAATTCTATTCTATTCTATTCTATAATTGTTAAACAACGTAAAGAGATATCTAGGACAAATTAAAATACAGTGCAATTCTACAAGAAATGTCAAATAACAAGCGGCTCTCCAGGGAACACAAACATTAAAACAAGTGTAGTCTACTAGTAGGTTCACCCAAAACGTAAGGTTTTAGCGCCTTCCTAGACAACAAGGTCAGGGAGATGCATTTTGGAGGAATGCTAGTAGAGATGTAGGGGCAGTGACGAAAAAGGCATACTTCTAGGGTTCTGTATATGACCTTCAGGGGACCTTGGTGCTCTCTGAGCTTGGTGGTTTTCTTGCAGACATTTCGTTACCCAAACTAGGTAACATCATCAGTGTTAGCACTGATGCTAGTACAGATGATGTTACCTAGTTTGACTAGTACTGATGATGTTACCTAGTTTGGGTAATGAAACATCTGCAAGAAAACCACCAAGCTCAGAGAGCACCAAGGACACCTCATTCAACACTGAGCTACAATGATCTTCCTTCAGTGAGGAGACCATGTTGGGGGAGGGGGGAGGCAAAAACGATTAGGGAAAGATGGTCCTACAAATAATCAGTCTTTGAGCCATGAAAATCTTTAAGATGGACACCAATACCTTAAATGGCACCCAGAAGCCAACTGGAGACCACTGCAACTTCAACAATAATGGTGTCACATTGTTGTGCCCATAATTAGTTGCACTGCTGCATTCATTCTGGACCCACTGTAGCTTCTGAGTTATCTTCAAGCACAACTTCCAATGAGAGGTGAACTGAAGCATGAGTGAACATGAGACGGGTCTACCAACCCAAGGAAGGACATGGTTGGCACAGGACTTCTGGAATGCAATGTAAGCAACTACAAGTCTGGAAATTTCTATAGGACTGCTGAAATCCCAGATAATTGGAGGATATAGGTAATCCTTGACTTGTATCCTGCAATCATTACAAGACTTTATGAAGTTACAGTGGCTTCGGAAAGGGTAATTTACAACTCATAAAGCACGGCCATCATAAAACATTGCACCCAACCCATGTGGTCACATGACTGCATTTCAGGTGCTTGGCAACCAGTTTGCATTTATGACTGGCTGCAGCATCATATGGTTGTGTGACTATGATTTACAAGGTTTTTTATAGGTTCCTGGCAAAAATGTCCATTGGAGAGAATGAATTCGCTTAACAACCAAGTGATTCACTTAACATCTGCTATAAAAATGGTGAAAGATCAGGTCAAGAAAGGTGGGTGCCTCAATATATGACCACAATGACTTACAACTGAAATTCCAGTCCCAATTGTGATTGTAAGTTGAGGACTATCTACAGCAAATGTTGTCCCTATCTTATAAAATGGGGGAAATCCTACAAAAAGTAAAGTGGTAATCTGATACTATTATTTTGGAAGATTCTAGGACATATTCTAAGATTTTGATTTGTACGAGTCCTAAACAAATGAAGTATTTATCAGAAATCATTGTGGATTTGTCAAGAACAAATCTTGCCAGGTTCATTTTTGATTACTTAATTGCCTTAGTAGACGGTGGGAATGCTGTAAATATGTACCTTGATTTCACAAGCATTTGACAAAATACTTTATCCTACGATTATTAGAAAGCTAACTGAATAGTGTTACAATTAAGTGAATATATAGCTGGTTGTCCCAAAGGTGCTTGTTTCAAAAGGCAAGTGGACTTTTGTTTTTTTTCCTTGAAGACGTTTCGCTTCTCATCCAAGAAGCTTCTTCAAGAGTCAGAACTGAAGAAGTTTCTGAGTTGAGAAGTGAAACATCTTCAAGGGAAAAAAAACAAAGTCCACTTGCCTTTTGAAACAAGCACCTTCGGGACAACCATGTCCTGGATGACTGAAAATCTCAATGGACACAGCTGGTTTGAAAATTATATTCAGAGTGTTCATCAATGGTTATTCATCAAACTGCCCAAGTGTTATCAACTGAGTGACACTAAGTTTAGTCCTGGGAACTCTACTCTTCAGTGCGTTCATTAATGATGAAAAAGTAAAATGTAGGTGTAACAAATTTTCAGGTGGTACAACACTAAGTGAAATTGCTAATATCCTGAAAGATAGAAATAAAATTCAAATTAATGGCTTGGAAAAATTAATGAAAATGTAATAGAGACAAATGGCAAGTCCTTTGCTTACAAAACAAAACTCGAACGCACAAGTATTTGATAGGGATAGCAGCCCGATTTGCAAACATCATCTTGGAATGGTACTTGAGTGCAAATTAAACATGAGCCATAAAACTATGATGTTGATAGAAAGATGATAAATGTGATTTTATTGTTTGACTGAAATTAGCCAGCTCCATGATACGGCCACCTCAACAAAAGCATGACTTCTGAATCATGGAAATAATCGTTGCATTCTGTTCTATTTGGGCCAGATCACATTTCAAGGGCTTCTAACCAGTTCTGAGCACCGCACTTAAAAAATAATAATAATTCTGAGAAACTGGAACACGTGCAGAGAAAGGCAACAATGATAATCAGGGAACTAGAAACTAATATATATATATATATATATATCTATATGTATATATTGCATAAAGACTTAGGTATGGCAGAAGAATCTTGAAAAACTCAAATTGCCAATGAATACTTTTCATTTTTTGTAAGTATATATATATTTGTTTTTTGAGGTTTGCGTGAAGTTGGAGATGTCATTGCAACGTTTCGACGAAGTCTCATTCGTCATCTTCAGGCTGATTATCAGGCTTGTGTCTTCAGCCTCGTGCTTCTAGGAGCAAGGGGTTGGTCTCAATGCCTCTTTCCAACTTGGAGTTTCTACGATTCTATTGTATTATTTAGTGCTGCACTTTTGTAAATCAAACTGGGTTACAAGAAAATTGTGGAAAGGCAATAAACAACCAAGGAAACGTATTTATTTTTTTGAAAATGCTTCTGATAGTAGGAGCTACAAGAAAAGCAATGTGGAAGAGAACAGATTGTATGAAGCAGAACGATCAAGAAAAGGTAGAACAAGGTTTAGTGTGCGAGATTGTTCCTAATGTAACAGGAACAGCTTGACTTGTTTAAATTCTATGTCTAAGTTCGTATATCATGTTGACCTAGTATTTGTTGTATAATCCATATCACCTTAGTTCACGCAGCACTTTTAGTCAAAACCAGTAAGCCATATAAGTTAGTAGTGTTAAATTTTATATATTATACCTAATTTAGCATCATTTAGCCATGGCACTTGGAACAAAATTCTTCAACTCCAATATATTTTTCCTCAAATTTGGTTTTTTAACTCAGAACTCAAATCCTAAAGATGGGAGCTTTTCTTCAACTGTGGCTCTAAGAAATTTTGAAAGCTAAATTAACTTCTCACTTTATTGTCTCATTGGTTTTAAAATCAGCAACCCCTATGCATAATATAATCCTCTGTAAAACTTCAGAAGTGGAATTTGGGATTCAAAGGAAATTAAGAGGAGGAAAATCCAAAACATCTGGATGGCCAAGGAAACCCCCACCTTAATCATCCATAAATCTAAACCTTGATTCAAAATGATATGGTAAAGCTTATGGCTCCCACATAAAGTCACACTTTCTATTTGAGTGAATGAGATAATAAGAACTTCTGAATGTAGCCTTAGCACCACAACAGAGCAAGGAATTGTCCTGCAGAACACCAAAGCCTCCTGGTTTAGGTCAGATATGAGTTCAAATTCATAAAGATATTGGATGAATTCTTGATTGAATCAACAAAAAACAAAAATAATAAAAGTCACATTCTGGAAGATCCAAAGCTACCAATATGGAAAAGGCAAGCTATCAAAGATGTGCCAACATGATAGACTAATTAGGTGAATAGAGAAGAAATTCGTTTTCCCCCAAAGTATTGGAATTGCCAATTTATTACTAATCCTATAGATTATCTGATTGAATAGTAGCCCAGCAGTCACGTAAGTATTTGCATGTATGATCAAGTTCCTAGGTGACTCATTGCCTTTAATACTCCATTACCCATGGAGTAAGTACATATACGTAGTCCTTGCTTAACTTAACTAGTCACTTAGAAACCCCTCAAAGTTATGATGGACCCACCCCCCTCCTAAAAGTACGTACCATCTGAATTCAAAGTTCCAATGGCCATCAGCCCTTGTTTGCTTAATGACTGATGCAAAAATAGTCATAAAATTGGGTTGGTCACATTTAACAAACAGCACAATTTACAACCATAATTCCAAGCTCAATTACCAATAGCACTTAAGACTTATATACCGCTTCACAGTGCTTTACAGCCCTCTCTAAACAGTTTACAGAGTCAGCATCTTGCCCCCAACAATCTGGGTCCTCATTTTACCGACCTACGGAGGATGGAAGGCTGAGTCAACCTTGAGCCAGTGAGAACTGCTGGCAGCCGGCAGGCAGCAGAAATAGCCTGCAGTACTGCACTCTAACCACTGCGCCACCACGGCTTTTTTACAATTATAGTCATAAGTCAAGGACTAACTGTGAATAATTCAGTCTGACTTAGGGGACTTTGAGAGCCAGTTTGGTGTAGTGGTCAAGACATCAGGCTCAAAAAGGGAGACTGTGAGTTTGAGTCCCACCTCGGACCCAAAGCCAGCTGGGTGAGCTTAGGACAATCACTTTATCACAGCCTTAGGAAGGAAGTATAACAGCAAACCACTTCTGAAAAATTTTGCCCCAAAAAAACAAACAAACAAAAAAAAAGCCTGTAAGGAGTTGTCTAGGAAATTGCTGAGAATCGGACATGATTGAATGGGAGGGGGAAAAAAGAGAGGAAACTTTGGAGATAAAGAATTAATTAAAGGAATTGGATATGTTTAGCTTAAAGAAGAGAAGGCAGAAGTATGATAGCAATATTCAAATACTTGGGAGAGAAGATGGTGTGGGTTTACTCTCTAGGGCTCCCAAGGGTGGGACAAAGGATCCTTAACCAAGGCTTTGGGTAAGATTAGGAAAACTGCAGAAAGCACAAATTCCAGAAACATTGAGCTTTGGTTCTTATATCACAGGTTTTAGCAATATCGATAGCAATAGCACTTAAGACTTACAGTATATAATGCCCCAATGCTCCATAGTGCTTTACAGCAGGAGTCCCCAATTACCAGGCCGTGGTCTGCTTGAAACTGGGCCACGCGAGCGATAGGCAAGTGGTGCGCGTATGAAGCTACACTCGCACAAGCAGCAGGCCCTTGTGCTCACATGCAAAGCTCCATTTGCGCGAGCAGTGTTCACGTGCAAAGCTCCATTTGCGCGTGAGGACAAGCACCCTCCGTTCACACGCGAAGCGGAGTGAGTGGAGGGTGCGTGCGCCCACCTGTTCACACTAATGGAGCTGTGTGCACACGCGTGCACCTGTCACTCACAACCCCTCCCCCCCCCTCCGTGCCATGCCGCCTAGGTGGAAAAGTTGGGGACTGCTGCTTTACAGCACTCTCTGAGTGGTTTACAATGTCATCATATTGCCCCCAACAATCTGGGTCCTCAATTTACTGACTTCAGAAGGATGGAAGGCTGAGTCAACCTTGAGCCGGTCAGGATTGAACTCCTGGCTGTGGGCAGTTTGCCTGCAATACTGCTTCTAACCACTGCGCCACTAGGGCTCTTTTAGTTTGTTTGATCATAGTATTTTTTGAAGAAACCACAACTGAGTGGTTTCACATGATCCGTTGTGATTAATAAATCATAGGAGCCAGGTGAAGGAAGTCCAAAGAGGCACAAGAGCTTAAGACAAACATGAATGGACTGAAGAAGACTGAGCTCAGGAAGGTTAGAAGTAAATACAATAACACTGATAACTGAATAAGGTAGCCATAAAGTAGTCCCTCCTATCTATCTAGGTCATAAATGATAGCAGTGTCCACAAATACCGATAAGTGTTGCCTGTGGCAAGCTACATTTAGAAATAAGGCATGCACATTTATGCAACTTTTCAAGTAAAGTTTGGCATGGGGTGATTTTGTTTGAAAGCAAAATTAAAACATGGGTTCTTCTGTATGTGATGATGATGATGATTTT
Organism: Thermophis baileyi; assembly: GCA_003457575.1. Lineage (NCBI taxonomy): Eukaryota > Metazoa > Chordata > Lepidosauria > Squamata > Dipsadidae > Thermophis > Thermophis baileyi. The sequence continues at coordinate 1,915,896 of QLTV01003454.1, forward strand.
TATTTTTTATTTTATTTATTTATTTTTGTCAAGCATATATAAGATTACAGTAAAGTATAAACATGTATACATGAGATGGTTATGAGTACTTGGGAACATTAGGACAGGGACAGTAGGCATGTTGGTGCGCTTATGCACGCCCCTTACAGACCTCTTAGGAATGGGGTGAGGTCAACAGTAGACAGTCTAAGGTTAAAGTTTTGGGGATTTGGGGAAGAAACCACAGAGTCAGGTAGTGTATTCCAGGCATTGACCACTCTGTTGCTGAAGTCGTATTTTCTGCAATTGAGTTTGGAGTGGTTTACCTTACGTTTGTATCTATTGTGTGCTCGTGTATTGTTGCGGTTGAAGCTGAAGTAGTCATTGATGGGTAGGACATTGTAGCAGATAATTTTATGCGCTACACTTAGGTCAGACCTAAGACAGCATAGTTCTAAATTGTCTAAGCCCAAAATTTCAAGTCTGGTGGCATAAGGTATTCTGTTGCGAACAGAGGAGTGGAGGACTCTTCTTGTGAAATATCTCTGGACATTCTCAATTGTATTAATGTCCGATATGTAGTGCGGGTTCCAGACAGATGAGCTGTATTTGAGAATTGGTCTAGCAAATGTTTTGTATCAGTGGTGGGTTGCTGCCGATTCGGACCGGTTCTCCAGTACCGGTGGCGGAAATTTTCACCTGCTCGCCGAACCGGCAGTGATGGCCAGCTGTCCACGCCCCCAAATCGGTTCTCTGGTCGCCGCGGCCTTGCAAAGAACGCTCTGCGCATACGCAGAGGGTCATTTCCGTGAAGTGACGTAGGCGTGCACGCTTGCTTCGCTCGTGCATGTAAAATGCGCACTTCCATCATGATGCGAACCAGTAGGGAAGGTAAGTGGAACCCACTCCTGTTTTGTATGCTCTAGTTAAAAGTACAATATTGCCAGAGAAGAAGCTACACAAGATTAGGTTAGCAACTCTTAATGCTTTTTTGGCAATGTTGTTACAGTGGGCTCTGGCACTTAGATCATTAGAGGTGAGTACTCCAAGGTCCTTGACAGAGTGAGGGTCATCTACAAGGTCGTGTCCTCCAAGCTTGTATTTTGTGTTCTGATTCTTTTTGCCAATGTTGGTTGAGCATTTGTTGGTTGAGATTTAAAGTTGCCAATTGTTTGACCATTCTGACACATAGTCAAGGTCTTTTTGAAGGGTAGCAGCATTGTCGGTAATGTTGAATAGTTTTACATCATCAGCGAAGAGAACGCAGTTGCTTTTAATATGATCGCAAAGGTCATTTATGTAAAGTATAAAGTGTTGGCCCTAAAACGCAGCCTTGGGGGACACCACTGTTAACAGGTACAGGATTTGATATAGTGTTCGATATTTTGACCACTTGTTGCCTGTTTGACAGGAAGGCAGTTATCCATTTGTGCAGGTGTCCAGAAATGCCATAAGATTTTAGTTTTGT
>QLTV01003454.1:1920317-1972443 GCA_003457575.1 Thermophis baileyi
GGGATGTTGGATGTTGGGAGGTGGGAGGTTGGATGTTGGGATTTTGGATGATGGGGGATTGGATGTTGGGATTTTGGATGATGGGGGTTTGGATGTTGGATGATGGGGGACTGGATGTTGGGATTTTGGATGATGGGAGGTTGGATGTTGGATGATGGGGGATTGGATGTTGGGAGGTTGGATGATGGGAGGTTGGATGTTGGGATGTTGGATGATGGGGAATTGGATGTTGGGATGTTGGATGATGGGGGATTGGATGTTGGGATGTTGGATGATGGGGGATTGGATGTTGGGATGTTGGATGATGGGGGGTTGGATGTTGGGATGTTGGATGATGGGAGGTTGGATGTTGGGATGTTGGATGATGGGGGATTGGATGTTGGTGTTATCCATCCATTGGGTCTGACTCTTGGCGATTCTATGGGCCAGGTCTCTCCGTATCTTCTGATTTTGCACTGCTTCTTTGTGTTTTTATATTCTCTCTGACTGGTGTCAGCTTTGATGGCGTCCAACTACCATGTTCTTTGATGGCCTGGTTTCCTTTTACCGCTCACTCTTCCAAATATAAGTGCTTTCTCCACTGAGCTCCCATGCATAATTCTGGAGGCCTGGCTGGGAGCACTGATGTAGCTAAGACTGCCCAGTTCGCTGAAGAATAAACTGCAATTGTCCATGTAACTTGGTCTGGACCAAATCCTGCTTTCTCTTGTCAAGCAGTTCATGCTCCATTCTCATAGTTATCAGGAGGAGAAGCGTTGTTCTCATGCAAAATGCCCTAGAATAATCCTAGAACAGGAACAGCCTCAAAGAAACCGTTTTATCCGCCAGATAGACAATCAAAATGCTCTAACAAATTTAGTTCTTAAAAGCTCTTTTATTGGGCCGGTCCAGATGCAGTCTGTACTTAAAAGGCCCTTCCAAGTGGAAAGAGGAGAGTATAGAAGAAGCAAGAAGGCCTTCTCAGATTCCAAATGCGCTCTCTTTCCCAAACTTTTTTTTATTTGCCTGATGGCCTTGGGCTTTTTTTCTTCCTGCTGCAGCTTTCAAATCCATTGGCAAACAGCTCAGCGCAGCTCCATGTAGAATCCTTTGGGGGTTAAAAGAAAGGTAGCTTGTGAACTCTGTTCTCCTTCAAAAACTAATGGACTCCTTTCTTCCCCCCCCCCATCCCTTCTTTCTGTTTCACCTCTTCGCTGTGCCTTTCTTGCACGCTCGCGCACACATACACACACTCTTCTTCTCCCCAATAGCCCCCTTTGTCCACTTTTATGAATTGAAACATGCACTCCCAATGTGCACACACGGGGAATCCAGCCCATTAATTAAAGGACTTGTCAACCCCAATACTGGATTCTTACAGGGTAGGAAATCTCTCCCCTTTTAAGTGCAAAACCATAACATTACCATTTCCCCAGCGCTCTCTGTTTTAGGCTGCTTTCCTAATTAGAGGGATGATAACAGCCTCGCTGATTGGCATTATAAAAGCCGGAGTTTGGCTTCATCTGTCCCAGGTGTGCCATGTAATTTTTTTTCCCCTTCCCCTCTTCTCACTATTTCAGAGCCGTACCTCTCTTTTTCATTGTTCCTTAAAGTTTTCATCTGAGGAATTAATTCAGATAAAAAGACATTAGAAAAGAACCTCAACTGCCAAAGCTCATCAGTGGAACCTTTTATCAAAAGTACAAACTATACAAGCCTGAGAGTCGCTCTTTTCTTTTTCTTACCCTTTTGTTTCAGAGGGTTAAAAGGGAAGGAGAAGGAGGGAGGGAAGGAGAGAAAGAAAGAGAGAGAGAGAAAGAAAGAGAGAGAAAGAGAGAGAAAGAGAGAAAGAGAGAAAGAGAGAGAGAAAGAAAGAAAGAAAGAAAGAAAGAAAGAAAGAAAGAAAGAAAGAAAGAAAGAAAGAAAGAAAGAAAAAACCCCAAGAGTTCTGTCAATGGAGTGAATGCACCATTAAAACTCGCGTCACTACAAAGGTTAGCGTATATCTAACTGTCAATATAGTGAGTGGAGTCAAGTCCGGTGAAGGGAGGGAGAGTGAGCTTTGGTGAGAAAGAGATACTTTGATATTTTGGGATGTTGGAAGGGTGAATGTGAAAAATTGGAGGTTGGGGATCTAATTACCCAACCATAATTGGGGGCTAGGGAATAAGTTGCAGCCCTCTCAACTCACCGCAGATCAATTATGTTAAGAGAACATCTGTAAGTAGAACTTAATGAGGTCCATTAGAGCAACATGTACAGCCTTTTCTAACCATCCTTGTCAGCTTCTTGGATGAGCCGAAGATTGCTGCTAACTAGGGACCTGCTTCGAGGTGTTTAAATAGTGAAGGAGGGCTGCCAGCGCGCTCAGGTTTTTTGCGCTCTGCTGGGGAAGAAAGTAAGGAAGGAGAGAGCAAGCAAGGAAGGAAGGGGAAGGAGGAACCGGAGGAAAAGAAGGAAGAAAAAGAGCTTGCTTCCCTTTCTCTCTTGCTACAACATAAACTTGGGAGATAGGATTGAAGATGACCAAGGACCGTTTTTACCTCCTGAAATAAGGGTGCTGCAGAAGTGGCTTCTTTTGAAAAACAAAACAAAAACCTATACTTTTAAAGAGGGGGAGAAAAAAAAAAGCAAGATTATACATTTTATTCCTTCCCACTGCCTTCCTTTCGCTTCGCAATCAGAGGCATACCAAGGCATCTCTCTGGGACTGTACAGAAATATTTCTCATCAGCAGGGAAGGAGTGGGGGATCCAAACAGGAAAAAAAAAAGAACTAAATATCTATATTTAGTGCAAGTGCCCCTTAAAAAAAGTGTGTTGGGGGGGAAGGCAGAAGTCTCGGAGCTGCGAAACTGGAAGGACTGCTGTGTCTCGGTATTTATTTATTTTTCCTGCACAAGTCTCTTCTTGCACAAAAGGTAAGTCTTCCCCCCCTTTTTTAAAGCAACTTTCTCTCCCCTCCTTTTCATTCCCCCCTTTGTGGGGGGGGGGGGAAGGCCCCTTTTTGGGGTGGATTTTATATACAGAGGTGGGCAAATAGCAAGAGAAAGAGGAAGCAAGCGGAGGTTTGAAGAGAAGTGGAATCTTTTGAAGAGCTTAAATGCTGGAGATGTTTTTTTTAAATAGTGAGTCTGTAGTTGCCTTTAAACTATAATTCATCTCTCTCTCTCTCCCCCCACCCCTTAACCCCCTCCTCAATCCTTGAACGCTAACTGGGAAAAGAAAAAAAAGGCTTTGTTTTGTCTAGAATGAGCTTTTACAGCTTGATTAAACAATAGAGGCAAATTCTGGCTGGTTTGGAGAGAGTGTTTAAACCACTTGTGAAGGGTGATTTGGGCCAGTGGTGTTTTGGGGGGGGCGGCGGCAAAAAAACTATAGAGTTTGTGGAAGGCAAGCAGGAGTCCAGCGCGAACCAGCGCGAACCAAGGGATTAAACTCTGTTTCTTTCCTGCCAGATGCCTTCGCTCTTCCCCACCCAGCCCCTTTCCTTATTTCTCCACCCCTACCTTCCCTGCATCCCATAGACTTGAATCTTTTCCAGCCTCAGCACACAAGATCAGGCAAACCCGTGCATAGAAAGTGGTTTTCTTTTAAGCTAGTAACCCACTTCTCTATTTTTGTTCCTCTCCCTCTTCCCCCCCAGCTTGCTTATATGTGAATAATTCATAGGATCCCGAAGAAAGGAGGAAACTTCCCATTTTATTTTGTGTGTGTGTGTGTGTGTGTATATGCAACTTCCCCCCATTTTATTTTGCCTATATAATTATATGTGTGTGTGTGTGTGATTATATATGTGTGTGTGTGTGTGTGTGTGTGTGTATGTCTGTGGGGGGATATGTGACATATTTTTACTGATAAATAAATAAATAAATAAATGGAGACTAGTATAGATCGATTTCAAGCTATTTAGCTCTCATCAGCTAGCTTTCAAATAATTTAATTCATGACAAAACCTAATTACTGTCAGGTAATACCCTGTCAGCTTTAATGCATTTCATCAGTCATAATGAAAAGAAGAGCATTTTATGACCCATCTAATTATCATTACATTTTAGAGGGAAATGAATGGCATGGAGCGGAATGTTAAGTATTCTATTTTATTCCCTTACACATGTGGTTTGGCATATTACTCACCAAGTTTTTCTCTCCCCCCCCCCTTCTCTCTCTCTCTCTCTCTCTCTCTCTCTCTCTCTCTCTCGCTCCCAAAAAGAGTCCTTGATTGGTAGAGTGGCGGTGGGGAGAGCAATTAAACGCTAAGCTGTTTGTTTCAGCCGTCCTTGCACACGCGCGCGCGCGCGCACACACACACACACACACACGCCCGCGAAAAGTGACAAAGTGTTTAAGGCTGGTGTTGACACCGGGTATCTTATTGCCGTAGTCCAAATAGAGGACTAATTACCGCGCGTGATGTCACCGTCGGCGGAGGAATAATCCCATCATTTAATTAGTCGAATGATTTAAACAAAGATTTGCATAGATGCACTAATCAGTTGCCATGAATTACGGGGGAGCGCTGCCAGCGAGGGGTAACAGATCATACAGACGGCGGTGGGGGTGGGAGGAGGGGGGGGAAGAGGAGGAGGAAGGAAGAAAAAGCGTGCACGCGGATTTTCATCTCCTTTAACATAATTAATTTAATTGTCCTCATTAGCTGTACCATTTGTTCTGATTTTAATTCTCCCGTTCTCCGCGCGCACAGCCAGGTTTTGCTTCTCTCTGTCTCGTCCTCGGCCGGCCATCGAACGCGTTGCTGGAAAGAGAACCGGGGAGGTCACTTTGGAGAGGGGAAAAGTGGCGTTTGCAAGACGCCGCCTCTGAACGGGAGGCGGTCTGAGGTTGCAGGGTCGTCCCTGGGTAGAAAAGGAGCCGAAAGCTCTATTTTTGGTCCCTGCTTTGGGAATATACAGCAGGAACCCCCGCGGCCCTAGTAGGTCTCCCCAAGGAGAGGTTGTAAAACTCGGGATGACCCGCAAAAGGCAGCAAAGGGTTAATATGTCCTTTGTCACCCTCTGTTGGCCATCTGGATTACTGCAGCCCAGAGGGGCGAACTTCTGCATAAGCTACACTTGGGACTTGACTGTCCTGGGGTGGTGCTAACTAGATGTCAAGGATGGGAAGGGGAGACCGGTTGCAGGAATTAAATGGGGCTCTTCCAAAACAGCAATACTGCGCTTCTTTTGTGGCTTTCATTATTAATGCTGCTAGGGGTCAGGACTGCTGGATTATCAAGGAGTTGGGAGTGGGGGGGGGGAAAGCGAGGTAGGATGTCAGATCTTCCAAAGCTTGAGGAGATTTACAGGAGGGGTGGCCTTGAAAGGGCCCTTTCCAATAAGAGATTAAAAAAAAAATTAAGGAAAGAGGAAAATCTAAACTGGCACCTTTAAAGAAAAGGGGGGGGGGAAGCGGGCTGTGGCTTAGTGCGAAGTTCCAAGCAGCAGACAAGAGAGAATCCCTTTGAAGTCTGCAAAGTGCATTCACAAACTTTAATCGGTTTTCTCCCTTTCTCTCGCTCGCTAGATTGACTTAGAAATGGAAGATGGGAGGGGAGGGGGGGGTTGTTTGCACAGTAAGTAGATTCATTGTTGACCGACGGGTATTTACCATCCCAAGGTACGCCGAAAGAACAGCCTCGCTTTTAGAAATCCGTTGACTTTCACTGATTAGAGGAGATCTATAGATTCCAAAGGAACTGGGAGTCGCGGTTGGGCCAAGGACAGCAACCCTGATCAGCGCCCTGATGCTAGCTAGACACGCTTCTTTGGAAGGACGTCCCCGTCCCTCTGGCACCCAGGAAAGTTTAGGGACAGACAGCACATCCCAACGACCCCTGGGGCCCAGGATCCACGGCGCACAGGTCTTCGTGGGGGGAGGGGAAGGGGGCTACGGAACTCACCGCTGCAATTTCCTAAGTCTTAAAAGAGGCGCGGCCATGAGCCGAGCAAGGTCTCAAAACTTTCCAAGAAAGTTTTCCGGGCTCTCTCCTTAGAAAAATCCTACCGCTTTCCAGTCGCCCGATCGGCGATCGACAAGGGAGAAGAGCCCCAAAGTTTGCCGGCCTACAAACAGGCAGGTTCCCAGCTCCATAATGCAACCCATCATCTCAACCGGGGGGGGGAGGGGAAGGGGGGGTTTTGCGAATACATCCCACCAAACTCAGGGGTCGTTCGGCTCGGGGGGGGGATTCGCGGGGTGGAAGGCAAGGCGAGTCTTTCCAAACCGAGAGGAGGAGGAGGAGCAGCCGTCTCCAAGAGACCCCCGCTGCACGCCCGGCTGCTCCAAACCGGAGCTCGCTACCCGCGGGGGTAACGGTGGAGAGTAGCCGGGCTCCTCTCCTTCTTTTTTTTCTCCTTCGGCGAAGCGCGTCTCGTCGCCCGGCAGCCGCTTGCCCCACCACAAAAGGTCGCGGAGGCGTCGGTCGGCCCGCCACCGTCCCCGCGGCTCGCCTCTAGCGGCCGCGCGTGTGCAGCTGCTTTTTTTTGCTGACTTGAAAGTCGCAGGCTGGTAAAATGTTCACCCTGGGAAATTAGCGACAGAACTCAATCTGTCTCCCGGCTGCTTTGCACTTTCCGAGCTGCAGATCGGGGCGCGGGGGGGGGGAGAGGGAGGAGGGAAAGGAGGCGTCTGTGTGTATGTGTGTGTGCGTGTGCGCGCGCGCGTATGTGTATATGTCAGAAAGACGGGCGGGGGGGACAGAGAGTGAGTCGCGGTAAATAGCCTGAAACCGGCCACGAGACGCAGCCCCATTCCGGCTTTTGGCAAGCGACGCCGCTGCCGCCGCTCTCTTCGCCGCCGCCGCCGCCGCCGCCGCTGCCTAACAAGAGTGACCTTTTTCCCTCCGCTGTATTATGTCTGGCTGCTTAAGGGATTGCGTGCAGCAACTGATACAGCGCCTGACTTCCTCCAGCTCGGCTCCAAGCAAGCTGCTTTAGGTAAGTTGCTTGCTGCAAGCCCGGACTTCGACTCGGGAGGGGGGGGGAGAAGGTCTCTGTGTGTGTGTGTGTGTGCGCGCGGAGGGGGGACGGGTGCAAAGCGCCGTACGGACACCCATCCCGGGCCGGGAGTAGTCAGCTTCTTAACGTCGTGAGCCCGGTCTGGGGAAGACACCTGTAGCTCCGCTGCGGGCAAGCAAAACTGACTTGGCGGATGGTGGAGACCCGTTCCCCCCCCGCTTTTTTTTTAAAACACGCGCAGTTTCCCCGCGTTCTCTGATTCCCCCCCCCCCCGCGCGCCTTTTCTTTTAACCTTCTGCAGGCTTTGTATTGACTCCTTCCTCCCGACCCTCATAAGCAATGCTGCTTTTATTTTTTTACCTTTTCCAAGGATTCAAAAAAAACAACTACAAAGCAGCTTCGGTGTGTGTGTGTGTGGGGGGGGGCTTGAATTCACCTTTGCAATCGGATTAGAGGTAAATTGAGGTCCTCGCCGAGAAGGGGGGGGTGCGGAGAGGGAAGAGGGAAAGTCGCGGTTTTATTTAGCTGCCTGCTTGCCGGGGGGGGGGGTCGCCCTCGCCGACGTCCTGAGTCACAAATTCTGGGTCGTGCTCTTCCTCCCCTTTTTGCACCCCCATCTTTTCTCTCTCGCTCGCTCTGTGTCTCACGCTCGCTCTTGTTTTCTTTCTGCGTTGGAACTTTATGCTTCGGAAGCTGAGAAGGAAAAGGAAGGTGTGTGTGTGTGTGTGTTTGTGAGAGAGAGAGAGAGAGAGAGAGAGCGCCTGTCTGCCTTTAAATCATGCGTGCCTTTCATTATTTTTTATGATGACGAGGGAATTGCAGGAATAAGAGAGGACCGGCGAGATCGGGGCTTGCAGGAGGGGAAGAGCCGCGCGATTGGAGGGCTGGAGAGAAGCCGAGCAGGCAAACTTAAACAATGAAAGCAAGAGTCCGCCTCGGCTCGCCCTTTCTCTCCGCCGCTTAAGCCCCACGGCGTGCGCTCCCGAAACGCGATGGTGAGCAGCCCGGACTTCATTTCCTCCTCCTCAGCCTCGCAAAACCCACCGACTCTTTGTCGTCTCTCTCGTCCCCCCCACCACCCAAATCCACCCCCATTTCAGAGCGTTGCATTTATAACCAGGCGTGGACCAATAGGGGGGGGGGGGAAGAGATGCTTTTAAGCCTTTCTGCGTTCCTTCTTGAAGGGAGGGGGTGTGAGTTTCAGCTCTGCAGAACGAGGAGCTGGAATCCGGGAGGCATTTGTAGGGAATTTGGGGTGGGGGGAAGCTGGTTTGATCGCGAGGTGATCGAGAGCTCTTCCTACGCACCCCCAAAATCAGTTCCGAGAAAACTACGCGGTCCACGAAGTATTTGAGCCGGCGCTGCATGGGACGGCTTAATCAAATCCATAATAGAGAGGGGAAATTAATATATATATAGGTTTAAAACAAGGGGAGGTGCAGGGAAAATTCAGCGCGGAGTCTGAAGCCAGGGGCTTCTGCCGTTCGCCCGGTCCTATATAATCCCCTCTCTATATATTCCATCGCAGGCTGGCAAGCGGCTCCGGCTTGTGTGGGTTGCGTGTGTCCCTTTCCAACTAACTTCCCCCCACCCCCCGTTTCCCAAAGCGGCCGTCACCACCACATTGGGGGCCCTCCTCCTGCGCGACTCTCTTCCACTTGACCCAAACTCGGAAGAGGGACGGACGGACCGAGAGAGTCCGGCCCTGGCCGCTTCTTGCTTTTGGTCTCTTTCTAGGACTTCCGAACCCCTTCCATGCCGGGAAAGGAGAAAAGTTTTGGTAAGATTGCCCTCGCGCCCTCCCCTCCCCGCTTCCATTTGTGTCACTTCGTATACCTCCCTCCCCCTCCAGGCCCCCCTTCCCAGCGGGCGTTGAGCCGCGTGTCTGTTTCAGTCTGGACACTTGGGGTGGGGGGGAAACGGGGGGGTCGGACGTGTTCCCTCCGCGATGCCCCAAAAGACCTCTACTTTAGGAACACCCCGAGATTCTTTACAAAAAAAGGCGTTTTGAATTATTTCTCCCCCAATTTCCCCCCCCCCCGCGAGTTGATACATGCACCAAAGGTGTTACTACAGACACCCCTTCATTCTTATATCGCTGCCCCCCCCCAACTCCTTTCCCTTCTTCCTTTCCGGCGGGTGGCAGACATTAACACCGACGGTAACAAAGCCAGCCCGGAGCCATACTTCCGCGGCTTTGGCGGGGGCGGGCAGGAGAGGAAAAAGAAATTAGCGCTGCCTGGTTTAGGCTGAACTACACACACAGTCACACCAAAGGAGGGGAGGGGGGCGTTCTTTGTTGTTAAAAGTGTGTTTTCCCTCCAGGATGCCCTTTCTTTTCTTTTTTTCCTCCTTTCTTTCTTTTTTTTTAAAAAAGGGAGAGGGGGGGAAGCGTCTTTATTTATTTATTTATTTCATGTGAACCGCATCAAAATTGAGTTCACTCTTGCAAATCTCTGGTTGGCCTTTGCCAACCGCTAGTACTTTGCTGCCATGGTAACTGTAATTAAACTGATAAGAGTGGGAAAATGTCAGTATCTCTTGGAGTCTTACAGCTGCATTGGAAGGAAGGGGGGGGGGAAGAGAATAAAATTAGCTTCTTCCACCTATGGCTTCTCTATGGCTGTCTCGCTTGTTTTGGAGAGGGAGGAGTGGAATTGGTGGTGCTGTTTATTTAAATAGTGTGAAGGGGACGCTCTTTAAAAAGGACTCCTCTTGAGATCTTACTGGGTGTTTGGAAAATAAATGTTTATATTAAAGAAACTTTGGGTGCACGGAAGCTCTTGGGAAAAGAAAGGGGAAACTTTCAGGCTGCAAACTTAAAAGAGGCTTCCAAAATTGTACCAGATAACATGGTGACGTTTTCTACCCTGCTTAGCAGTTACCAGATTTTTTTTTAAACTGGCCACACCAGTTGTGTGGGTTGCCTTTTTTGCCTCCTCCTCTCTCCTTTCATCAGTAACTCATTTTTCTCTCCTTTCTGTTCCTGAGATAGTTCTTTTCTTCTTCTTCTTCTTTAATTGAATTGAGTTAATTGAATCCCACCCAGATTTCTGGCATGCATTAAGGGGAAGTCAATGGGGAGGTAGGGATTAAGCAGGAGGAAGATGCCAATAATAATAATAAATATTGTGGCCCCCCTTTTTTTGGTGGAGGGAGCAATTAATGCAAAGTAGACATAAAACTCCAATGTTCAGAAGTGGAAACGGATGACAATTTACTGTGGCGCAAACAGGCTGGCAGTTACTTTGTTAGGAGGGGGGGCTGAATAGCATTGAACATAATGGAGGCAATGGAGCATTGGGGAACCCACACAAGGCAATCCAATCCAGGCAATTAAAAGCTCACCAGAGTTCTTAAAAATAAAATGGCCTTTCTTTTCTCCTCCCTCGCCATGCTGCTCCAACTATTATTTGTCTCTCTCTTCTTAATTATGATTTTCCTTAAAACTGTCAAACAACGGCAAAGGCACAGGGGCCCTCTGGAACCATAGGACATTTTCTACCAACAATTTACACGCCAATCTTGATGACTCCTGAGGTGGTTGGGTTGTGTGGGGGGGAGGGGGAGAGAATTTAAGAAGCTGTCTGTTGAGGAAAATGGCTTTTCCTCAGAATAGGCCTCTTTTTCTCCTTCTCCCGCCCCCAAGCTCCTTTGCTCTCCCTTCCTGAATAATTATCTGTAGTGAAGGGAACTTGGCAATTACTTTTTTGTGTTTGCCAAGCATTGCCTCAACAACTTGATCTGTCAGTCGTGGGGGGGGGGGGGAGATTTTAATTTTGGGAAAGATCTTTATTTATTCGGGCTGCAATCTTCAATCTTGCAACTGGGGTGGGGGGAGGGGCGAGTCCCGCAAAAATTAGGTGGCCTTGCTTCTCTAACTTCTTTCGGGCTTTGCTTCATGCACAAGCTTTGTAATCTAGTCCTGTGTGTGCTTGGCCTGAAGTGAGCCACACTGGGGCCAGAGGGATAAGCTTCCAATTAATTGCAGCATTTTGCTTTTCCTTGATGAGCTGTTTAAATGTAAAAGGGAATTTCTGAAGGCTTGGCTGGTGTGCCAGTGCTGTTTGCGAGGAATCTTCTGCAAACGATGTCTTTATTGCTGAATGAAAGGCATAATTTTTCCTCAGTTATGCCAAATCATATTATTCGAAAAGTGAGGAAAATAGCTATATGCAGAGTGCAGATAATAGTTTTTTAGGCCTTAAGGCCATTGTCCATGGTCCTATATCTCTAGAATTTTTACACACAGTATAGAAGACATCCTGAGCTCTAGCTAAAATTATTGCTCCTACTTAGTTAAACCTCTGCTTAAAACCAACCATTCCAATTACAGGGTTTGAAAGATCCTACTAGTATCTAGGTATCTTAAGGAAGGGAGATGAAGTCAGTATGTTTACGCCTCGCAGAATCAGCATCTAATCCAAATTTCCATGTTTCTGGGTATCCTGAAGCTAACTTTCCATGTTTTCTGTCTTCTGGGCTTGTTAGAGTTGCAGTGGAAGCATATCTACAAGGTGCCAGGATTGGGGAAAGGCTAATCTAAAATTACCTTTTAACAGAAAAGTGGTTACTGATACATCATGCCAAATGTAGATTTGGCTTTAGCTTAGTTGGCTGTCAAGACGTAACCAACTGTGAGATCTTCAGTCAACAATTTTAAAAATAATTGTATATGTAGATTCTCAATCGTCCAGGTCGTAGTTATCCCAAAGATGCTTTTTCCAAAAGGCAACTGGACTTTTTTGTGTCCCCCCCCCCCCCGTATGAAAACATTTCGCTTCTCATCCAAGAAGATTCTTCAGATCTATTTTCTGTTCAGTTTAAAATTTGGTTGAGTGTTACTGTGAAACGACTTACCAATTGTTCAAGACTACCAGCTTTTGATATAGCTGTCACATTTCCTACACTACGAACTCTGAAATTAAGAGTGCAGGCTACAAGGAAGGCTCTGTCAGTCCTCAGAGTTCTATTATTCTGCAAAACTCCACCTTAAATCAAGCAAATCTAAGACTATTTCTCATTTCAAAACTTGGCCAGCTATTGAGCTGTGACAGGACTGGTGTCAAAGCCACAGTTTTGCTTGTAAGGAAAAGATTCTTTAAAAGCGGAACCTTTGGGAAGACTTAAAATTTGCTAATTAAGATGGGCTCATTGAGTTTTTGTTTGCGCTGGTTTGTTGGTACAGCTACAAAATCCTAGAATTTTAACGCTTAGAAGGGGCAGTTAGGCCATCCTTCCCTGCCCTATCCGTAGTATAGGAATTAAGATCAAAATATCCTGAACTGGCTAGCCTCCCTTTGAACACATCCAGCAAAGAGGCACTCACCACCTCTGTGGGTAATTGGTTTTACTCCTAAACTAATTCCTGGGCAGTTTGCTCTTTCAACATTCCTATAGCATTATTTATGTGCAAAAGAGCATGTAATTGCCGTATATAGGTAGTCCTCTACTTACAGCCGTTCATTCAGCGACTGTTCAAAGTTACAACAAAGTGACTTACAACCAGCCTTGCCCTTACAACCATTGCAGCATCCCCAATAGTTATGTGATCAAAATACAGGTGCTTGGCAACCAGTGGCTGCAGAGTCCCAGGGTCTTGAGATCACCGTTTTCTACCTTCCCAGCCAGCTTCCCAGCCAGCGGTTCTCAACCTGTGGGTCGCGACCCCTTTGGGGGTCGAACGACCTTTTCACAGGGGTCGCTGCGCGCGCTAGCCCGCCATCTTGGAAATGCTCCCAGTTCGGCCGTGCCTGCGGGTCGCCGGACAGCCGGTAGCCACGGAAGCGGGAGACTTCGCCCACTCGCCCGGACACCGCCATTTGAGTTCTTTTACCCTCTGCGCATGCGCAGAACGCTTTGCGTTCTTTAAAAGAACTCAAATGGCATCCGGGCGGGTGGGCGAAGTCTCCTGCTTCAGTGGCTACCGGCTGTCCGGCGACCCGCAGGCACGGCCGAACTGGGAGCATTTCACCCCTGGTGCCACGCTCCCTTTGTCACCTCATCGCGCGTGGGGCGGGGGTCACGGGGGGTCGCGGCATTAAAAAGCTTGAGAACCACTGCTATAAGCAAAGTCAATGGAAGAAGCCATATTTGCTTAATGAATTGCATGATTCACTTAACAACTGCAATGATTTGCTTTACAACCATGGCCAAGAAAAGGTAAAAAAAAATGAGCATGACTCACTGAACACCTGCCTTGCTAAGCAGTGGGAATTCTAATCCCAGTTGTCCTAGTTAAGGACTGCTAGTACTCTTGTGGGTCACAAATCTGAACTCCAGCTCCTACAGTCCATCACCACTGGCAGTGTTGGTTCACAAGAAAGCACAAGGCTGCTTATTCCTGGTTACAGGTAGTCTCAACTTAGAACCGTTCGCTTAATGACTAGTCGAAGTTACAACATACCTCCCCAGAGGTATTTATGACCCATTTTTGAACCTATGATGGCTATATGTGTTACACACATACACACAGTCACATGATGGCATTTGGGGTGTTTGGCAATTAGCTCACCTTTACGGCTATTTGCAGTGTCTTGCTACCCTGTGACTACAATTTGTGACTTTTTTGCTGCTTTCTGGGTTTACTTCCAGTTTCATTGGGGGAAATGGGTTCGCTTAATGACTGTGATTTCCTCTTAACGACTGTTGCAAAAAATGTCAAAAAAATCAAGTCTCGTCTCATAATACCTCGAATTACAACCACAATGATTTACAACCATAATTCCGGTCGTACGTCAAGGACTACCTCTGTATGTTTTGGCATAGTATATCTTCTCCAACCTGGTGACTTCCAGGCAGGTTGAATTTTAGTTTTTATTATTTCCAAATAACAAAACCAAGGGAAGTA
Source organism: Thermophis baileyi (assembly GCA_003457575.1). Classification (NCBI taxonomy): domain Eukaryota; kingdom Metazoa; phylum Chordata; class Lepidosauria; order Squamata; family Dipsadidae; genus Thermophis; species Thermophis baileyi. The sequence continues at coordinate 1,934,102 of QLTV01003454.1, forward strand.
TGGGAGCTGAAGTTCAGCATTTAAGGGAACTATGGGTCTGGAGAAAGCTGGCATGGGAAATCGATTTTAAAAGAAGTGAAAGAGCAGGAAGCTAGACCTAATCCTTTTTTATTATTTAATCTACCACTTTTAATAGAAAACAATGGTTCTGTATTGTTGCCCTTGCTTTCCTGCATGATGACCTGATACCCATAATAAAGAATTGATCACTGAAGGCTGAATATTTATTGGCTGATTACATTTTTTTTTGTTTTGTTTTAGAACTTCCTCTTGTTTTGGACTCTCTACACAAATGGCATCCACTATTAGTGCAGCATTATTTTGAAAAGTTGATCAGGGTTGATAAAACTTTAACTCTGTGTTCCTCTTTCATGCAGAAACGACCAAGCGTTTGAACTAGTTCTCACTCCCTAATCTGCGTTGCTGAACAACAAAGCTGTGGACTTTTGATAAGTCTACTACCATCACTATAGCTCAGTATGTAAAAATCCCTTTAAATAAAATAAAACTTTTTTTCTAGTAGCTTGTCATATTAATGGGGGACTTGTCTTGAAGTAGATTGTTTAGCTAAGCTCAGATTGAAACCCAGCTTTCATAAGCTTCCATTACTAAGCCTTGCAAACATCATGTATATTTTCCATCATGTTCTCAACGAGGTCCAAGTAACCTCTCTAACTTGATCTAGACTTGTCCGCAACTGTGTGTAGACACATTCCTACACTCTGAAGGGGTTGATGGATAAGCGTAGGTTGCAGATGGTTGCACCCACCTCCCAAATCTCTACTATGCATTTTGTGGAGATTTGTGTCCTGCACGCTGATTGGCTGACGCTGATTGGCTGATACAATTTCCTGTTGGGAGGCTGGCAGAAGGCAAGGCACATTCACACAACAAAATTGGAGCAGCTAGAGGACAGACTTGTGGACGAAGCGAGGAGATACAAACATAATATAAATGCAGCACCTATGCAACTGTCTCCGAACTGCAGTCGCATACGTTCCCTGTCATGCAGTGACGCAGAAGTCTAACCCTAACTTTACACAGAGTATCAGTCAAAAGGGGGGGGAGGGGGTGTAGGCAGGCATCAGTATTATGTTAATGCACACCCATCCATCTGAAAATGTCTTGGTCTTTAAATGTCCCTGGAGATTCTCAGTCATCCAGCTCATTGTTGTCTCAAAGGTGCTTTTTTTAAAGAGGCAACTGGACTTCCTTTGTTTTTCCTTGAAGATGTTGCACTTCTCATCCAAGAAGCTTCTTCAGCTCTGACTGAATGCCGGTCAGAGCTGAAGATGTTTCTTGGATAAGAAGCAAAACGTCTTCAAAGAAGAACCAGAAAGTCCAGTTGCCTCTTGAAAAAGCACCTTTGGGATGTCTTAGTCTTTAAGTATGTGTATGTGTGTATAATGACAACTGGGAGAGGGTAAGGACTATGTGTGGGTTTTCTTCTCTTTCCCCTCCCTCCTCACCTGATTATAATTAAATAGGAAAGACCAGTGGTGAAATCCAAATTTTTTTACTATTTTTACTGTTCTGTGGGTATGGCTTGGTGGGCGTGGCGTGGCTTGGTGGGCGTGGCAGGGGAAGGATACTGCAAAATCCCCATTCCCTCCCCACTCCTGGGGGAAGGATATTGCAAAATCTCCATTCCCACTCCACTCTGGGGCCAGCCAGAGGTGGTATTTGCCGGTTCTCCGAACTACTCAAAATATCCGCTACCGCTATTCCAGAACCTGTCAGAACCTGCTGGATTTCACCCCTGGGAAAGACCTCCTCACAGATGTAGGTCTTATGAGTGACCATGAGTAGCCATAGCACACTTGGGAAATGCCCTTGCTGGCATAGCTGAGTGAAGGGCAATCTAGCTGCGCAGGTCAATTCCAAAATGCTGCAGAATGCTGGTTCAAACGCTTCCTCTCTCTACCCTTAGAGAAATACAGGTAGTCCACGACCATTTGTTTAGTGACTAATTCAAAATTACAACAGCACTGCAAAAAAAATGACTTGCAATAGATCCTCGCACTTAAGGACTGTCACAGCATTCCCTCCCCCCCCCCATTACATGATCAAAATTTGGCCATTTGGCAATCCATTATTGTAACATTTGCGATGTCCTGGGGTCACGTGATCGCCATTTTCAACTTTACCAGGTGGCATCCAACAAGCAAAGTCAATGGAGGAAGAGCCAGATTCACTTAATAACAACAGAATTCAATAACTGCAATAATTCACTTAACAACCATAGCAGAAAAGTTCGTAAAATTGGCCGTGACTTGCTGAACAACTGATTTGCTTAGCAACGGGGATTCTGGTCCCAATTGTAGTTGTAAGTCAAAGACTACCTGTACTTCAGTTTCTAGGGCCAAAGGTAAGAATAATAGGTGAGGTTGATAGGAACAGTGCAGTTTCTTCTATTTTGGATTAGTTTGATATCTCAGGTGTTCAAGCTAGATCAGGCTAGGAAACCAATAGGTCAATACTGCTTTTATTCTAAACCTGTAGTAAAAATCATGTATGTCTGAACTAGGGAAGTCTTGTCTGAGATGTTTACTCAGGTTACATATCTGTCGCAGCCTCAGCCCTCATTTATCTATTGCCTTGTATAGCATTCTTCTTTCTGTACCTCATGGCCATTCCCCTTGCCCTCTACAATATGAGCCGAGGTGGCGCAGTGGTTAGAATGCAGCACTGCAGGCTACTTCAGCTGACTGCTAGCTGCAGTTCAGCGGTTCAAATCTCACCGGCTCAAGGTTGACTCAGCCTTCCATCCTTCTGAGGTGGGTAAAATGAGGACCCAGATTGTTGGGGGCAATATGCTGACTCTGTGAACCGCTTAGAGAGGGCTGTAAAGCACTATGAAGCGGTATATAAGTCTAAGTGCAATATATATATGTATGTATGTATGTATGTATGTATGTTTTTTTTCCTGTTCCAATCCAATAAGGGTGTGGCTGGCTGATGAGAGATAAATAGCTTAAAATAGATCTATAATAGTATAACTTTATTTATGTAAAAACATATAAAATATAGAAAAGGACTCCCTCCCATATTTGGGTATACCAGGTGATTTAACAGAGAAAAAAACATATATATATCCTTGTCCCTGGATCAAGCAGATAGGGAGAAGAATCCTGTGGCTCAGAGCTTTAAACACTTGCCTGACAAGGCAAGTGGCCCAGGTTCTAATCCCATAAGGGTGTGGCTAGCTGATGAGAGCTAAATAGCTTGAAATAGATCTATACTAGTCTCCCTTTATTTATGTAAAAATATGTAACATATATATATATATGTTCCTAGGCCCTGGGTTTCCAAATCACGATTCATGGCTTAGTTTAGAAGTACATTAGAGGCTCCAAAGCTAGAGGCAATCCCCGTATGTGAGTCTTTTCCACAGCTGATTGAAAAAGCGGGAAAAATAGTAAGCCCTTGGAATTATGAGGGTGGAGGTTTGTTCTCCGAGTTTGTGGGTTGGTTTCCGAACGTTTCGTTACTGGAGTTTTTAAACTCCGCTGAAGATGTTACCTAGCCTGGTAATGAAACGTTCGGAAACCAACCCACAAGCTCGGAGAACTAACCTCCACCCTCATCCTACACCCGAGCTACAGATATTCATCACCATCGCAAACCCTTGGAATTTTGATTGTATTCTTGTGGCTGCCATTTTCACTTTTTTGACCCACACTATTTTAATAACCCCTGCCATGATTGTTCCTAGCATTCTATTCTTGGACCCTTTCTACTTACTTCAAGAAGGTCTCCACAGACTCTGCTATCCAGTTAGAAGAGTACCAGCAATGCTAAAAAGTGACATCCCTCATGTCCTCCATATATCCAGAGGACATTTTAAGGTTCTAAATGCCCACAAGCCGTTAGGTAGATTCAGGAAAAAAAGGAGGTGGTGTCAGGACAAAAATGGAAAAGGATATAGTGACATACAAGCTAATTGATTCAATATAGTCCCACCTTTTTTTACATGTGGTTGTACCCACGATATTGATTACTTTTTACTCCCTAGCAAACACTCCTAGGAACATCTTTGTACTTTGCTCTAAGGTCTAAATTATTTCACATGCTACCTATGCTTAGAGTTGTCTTTGTAATTTTTATATTCCATTTCCTGTGAAGTGCTCTTCCAAAATTGGTTTAAGAAATAAAAGTACCCCCCCCCTTTCCAAATAATCCTAACTATAGCAATGAAAATAGAGTTTAAAAGAGCATAGCTAATTGGAATTGGCTTGCTTTTAATATAGCCTGGTTTTACATCTTCTAATTCTGGTTGGAAATCTGAATATATGTTGGGTTTGTTTTGTTATTTGTGCATTTTTTTAAGTTTTAACTGGTTTTTTTTTTTACACAAACAAACAAACAAAGACAATGGCATATTTCCAAGGAAGGAATAGATCATGGTCTTGGCATCCTTTCTCAAAAAACTATTCTGAATACCAACCCATCTGATTTTATGTAAGAAAAGACAAGGTCTCTATCTTAAATGTCAGACAATTATTACACTGATATTTTCCATCAGTGTGAAGTCAGACCATAATAAATGCAAAAACATGTGCCTGCTCCTGATTAGGCTATGATTCCCCTGGGATGAGTGGGCAGAGACATTTAAAATTCAGTTGTCAAGGCTGGTAGCCACGAGTCAAACTGTGGATATATTTCCCATTTTGGGTTTCTTCTGCATTCAGAGTTTAACCATTATAAATACGTTCTGTTGATCAAGATATTTGCACATTTTGCAGACTTGTTAGCAAAAATGAACTCGGGGAAAGTCTTGTGCCTAATTCAATACACAGCTATTCCCTTGGTGCTCTCTGAGCTTGGTTGTTCTCTTGCAAATGTTTCATTACCCCAAACTAGGTAATATCATCATGCACTGTTGATGTTACCTAGTTTGGGTAATGAAATGTCTGCAAGAAAACAACCAAGCTCAGAGAGCACCAAAGACCTCTCATTTCAACCCTGAACTACAAATATTCTCCTTTATCGGTACAGCTATTCCTGACATGGAGAACATCAGTTTTACTTTCCTTTTAGTTGATATTAGAAACAAAGAGTCAGTCGGAAAAGCAGCCATGAATCAGGCAAGCTTAATTTGACACCATAAATACAGCTGAACACACTGTGTTCAACTCCAGACTTTTATAAGCGATCCCTGTCTGAATGTATAGGGATCTTTTTAAAAAAAAAAAAAAAAGCTGAAGATCTGAATTATTCCCATAAGGTTTTTGAATGCATGTTCCATTTTGATAATTTCTTATGTGAAAAACAAAAGAAAAGAAACTGAATTCTTCCCCATGTCTGCTAAGTACAAGACAGAGCAACTTATACCCCATCATCAAACAAGATGAAGCTTTAAGAAACACTCAGAAATGTTTTGGGTTACAGTAGATTATAGAATGCTTTAGAGCAGGGGTGTCAAACTCAATTTCATTGAGGGCCGCATCAGGATTGTGTTTGACCTTGGTGGGCCGGGGTGGGCGTGGCCAGGGTGAACATGGCCAGCTCAACTTCACTCGTGTCAGGGGCGCCTGTGGCGGCCCGAGTGCTCTGCCAGCGAAAACGGGCTCCCGAGCTCCGTTTTTGGCTGCGATGGCCTCCTGCAACCCACTGCCAGCGAAAACAGAGCTCAGGAGGTCTGCCCACGGCTCTCCCAAGCTCCGTTTTCACTGGCAGATGCACTGCGAGCCAGACCTTCACTGTTTCCAGGGCGGCCCCGCAGGCCGGATCTAAACACCTTGCGGGCTGGATGCGGCCCACGGACCTTGAGTTTGACACCCCCGCTTTAGAGCAACTAACTTAGCTGATTCTTGAATTGTACATGTAAACAGTTTCTTCCTTAGGTAAGCCTTAAGTAGCCTTGACTCAGCAGTTGGCAGCATTCAGGTGACTTTCTGGTCTGGGAAACAGCCCTGGGAAGTTAAAAAAATTATCCTGGAAGAAGGCACATAGTTGTCAGGAGAATTACATGGATGGATCCACAAAGTCACAAAGAACAGTCCCGCCAATACTGATAGGGCATGCCACTAGTATATAAAAATAAAACAACCCCCCTTCACTTCCAGCACTGATGACGTAACCTAGTTTGGTAATGAAACGTCTGCAAGAAGACCACCAAGCTCAGAGAGCACCAAGGACTCCATAGTTCAACCCTGAGCTACAAATATTCTCTTCTATCGAAGTCACAAAGAGTTAAGCTTGGATCAAAGGAGACTGCACTTGAAATTAGTTTTGCTCAATAATTTATTTCATTAGATTTCTATCCGATTTTTATTTGTCTAGAATTCTGGTAGTTGTAATCCCAATTTGTGTGCAGTTTACTAAGTTAGGGAATACTGCTGTAGACATTCAGATCGTGGACATTTGAAGATGGGTAGATTCAATTGGATCTGCCCATATGCCGTCTGTTCCAGTGTTACCTGAAATGGGAGCTGTGAGGGTGTGAACATGAAATGGTCTTTCTGTTTTCAGAAGACAGAATGTTGTGCTGCCAATGATTTAGTAATGCTGCTCTTACTCTGTTTTCATTGTTTTAGTTGGATTTATGTTTTTATTCTCTGCTACTTCTCTTGGGATTCTGTGGTAGAATAAAGGTGGGATATGAATGAACATATGTTAATTCACAGGAATCGGATCTTGAACTGTTCGTCTGCAGAACATCTTCCAATTATTATCCAGCAATTCTCTCTGCTGCTGATATGCCAACTTGATATAAAAGCTACAACGTTTTGACCTGCTGTTAAACTACTTGATCCAATCCTCTTCCTACCTACAATATGTGTCTGCTTATTTATAAACTTGATGTAGAACACCTCTCGGACTTATAGTAGCAATTGCAGCTGCAAATTATGTACGTACTCTAAACCAAGTTGCAACAGATCTTGAGTTCTTTTGCATTGAAATGAACACTTGAGTGTGTGTGTGTGTATATATATATATATATATATGTTTTTTGAGGTTTTCGCGGGTATTTGTATGTGGGTCTGTGGTTATTCGGGTTTTCTCCCGCGTGAAGTTGGAGATGTCATTGCAACGTTTCGACGAAGTCTCATTCGTCATCTTCAGGCTGATTATCAGGCTTGTGTCTTCAGCCTCGTGCTCCTAGAAGCATATATATAAAGCATTTACTAACAAAATTCCTGAAACAAAAAAACACACTTTTTAAATAATAACCTCTTTGTTGCATTCATATCTTTGGAAAGATATTCTTTCCATTAACAAATTAAATAAATAAATACCCCTATACTAGTAAATGCCTAAACACCAACGACATGCAGTATACATTTACAGTAGATTGCTTGCTGCTGGGACAGCACAAAACTCTTCCAGAATAATTCAGTTTATAATCTTGATACCATCGTGACAACTCGCCCATAGTACTGGCTCTGTTTTCTGCACAATAACCCTTAATGTTTTAGATACTACAATTAGGAAAGGGAGAGACAATAGACTGAATGCATGTAATTTCGTCATCTTGCACTGTATATAAGAATGAAACCTTAATTTCAAAATTGATACTTGTCCAGTTTTACATGATGCGCACAGGTGTACACATGTATTCATGACAATAATGGACAAAAATAATTTTGCAGGTAAAAGTTGCTTGCAAAACCAGTTTATTGTGCCAGTTTGAAGAAATATTCCGCCTCCCAAATACAATACAGTTTTTAGTACGAACTTTTAAGAGACAAAAGTCATGAGAAACCCTTGCTAGATTTGCAAACTGCAGAAATAAAAATTGCTAGATTCTTCCGTCTGGCTGCTGCAGCAATTTCAGCCTTTTTGTTCTTTTTTTTATTTGCAAACAGTTGGGAAAAGGGTACATGGCTTGACTTCAGCAGTGGGCGGGAAGGCATTTATTTTCTCCAAGTCTTGTAATTGAAATGTGTTCCACCCCCTTTACTCTGACAGATGCCAGTCTGACCTTTGGCAAACCTCATGTATTTTTTTCCCAAGCCCCTCTCCTGAAGAACGGGGACTGATTCTGGCTGACACTAGAATCGGGATATAAAACCCATTTTGCCTGTGAGTAAATATGGCCCAATCTTGCAAGATTTCCTCTTATAATAATTCAAAACCAGCCAGGCTCACATGAATTAAATATGGATTTGCATATTTTCCCAGGAATACTTGCCATATAATTTTACTCCTAGAAAACCTGGAACATAACCGATGTATTTTGCAGCAACATCAATGATGTATTAAAAATAATAAAAGTGGGTTTAAGGAAAAATTCACTTTATTTTCTGCTAAATTAATAATATCTGCATTCTCAGCTGAAGGAAGCTGTGTATATAAATGACACTTGCTCATATCCTGTTTTCGCTTCTCCCTCTTGCTGATACTTAAAATATTTATTTTATCGATTTATTGAATTTATTTTATTGATTCATTAAATGTATATTGCCTCCCATCTCACAATTGTGACTCTGGGCAGGATAAATAGTTAAAACACCGAGCCAAACAAGCAGCATCATTAAAATAGAAATATTAAAATACAGTTAAAAACAGTTGAAAACTCTTAACAACAACAACTGGATTAGTTCATTCTGGGCTTATACACACTGCAACCATTTAATGCAGCCAGCTATGCTGGCTGGAGAATTCTGGGAGCTGAAGTCCACAAGTCTTAAAGTTGCCAAGTTTGAAGACCTCTGATTTAATGGGTTGCTTCCATGGGAATCTCAGGCCAAGTTTTAACGGTCTTTCAGAAGGGCTGCAGCCAAACTTGCTCTGGGGAGAATGATGTTCCAGAGGGCAAGTGCCACACCAAAAAAAGATCTTTCCTTTTGTCGTCCTGTCAATCAAAGCTTTGTAGCCACATGCAAAATACAATCTTTTGGAAATAAGGACTGGCTTTTTCTAAAAAAATATTTTTGGCTCTGGTAGCACTAGAATGTGTATAATTTCAAATCTCATGCATCGTCATATAGAAAAGATGTGACATGATGCTACACCAGGGGTGTCAAACTCGATTTCATTGAGGGCCGCATCAGGGTTGTGTTTGACCTTGAGGGACTGGGGTGGGCATAGCCTGCTCGATGTCATTCATGTCGGGGGCACCTGTGGCAGCCTGAGTGCTCTGCCAGCAAAAACAGGCTCCCAAGCTCCATTTCCTGTTGCGACGGCCTCCTGCAACCCTCTGCCAGCGAAAACGGAGCTCGGGAGGACCGCGTGGAGCCCGTTTTTGCTGGCAGAGGCACCGCGGGCTGGTCCCTCACTGTTTCTAGGGTGACCCCGCGGGCCAGATCTAAGCACCCCGCGGGCCGGATCTGGCCCCCGGGCATTGAGTTTGACACCCCTGTGCTACACTCTCATTTAAGCATTGTGCCATTCACAACAACTTTGTAAATTGTTTCTACTGTGATGTGGATGTGTAGTTTTGCCTCATAACAAAATGGAAGCTGCTTTCAACCCTCAGCTAACCATGATTCACATCTGTGGATAGTTTTGTTGCATATATGAACAGGTGCCCTATAGCTTTGGTTCGGTCTGATTATTATTTCAAATAGTTCTGACGAGTAGCAGCCAAATAAATTTCACCACTTGTGTTTTTTTGTTTTGTTTTGTTTTTTAATCGGGATGCCACAATTCTGTCTCATGCAGGTTTGCAGAATTGGCATTCAAGTCATGTGTCGGGTTAAGCCGTTGTTTACTTAGTTGCGGTTTATTGAATTAATCACATTTGGATGAATTCATATCATGAGCTAAGCCATCAACTGTGACTGGGCTTGCCCCAAACCTTAAGCCAAAACCAGATAAACCACATTATTAGTATAATTGGTGAGTTAAGTCAATATGTCTCCATGAGGCTTGCATATTCAATAAAACTATCTTTGATTATTTCAAAGCAAGAACAATTGGTTGTATTTCCTTTCTACATCTCCAGCTAAATCTCTTCCTTTGATATAAGGAATAGAACTGGTCCTTCTGTCGTAATCTCTCCCCCTCTTCTTCTTCATTACTATTTTCTGCAGTAAGTTATACATTTGAGAATGTCTTTAGGGACCTGGGAATGACCTGGTCCAGCTCAGAGAAAATTGTCTTCTTAAGGATCAAACAAATTCCTTGCCCAAGATCCTTGACTCTATTCTCAGTTTGGCAGTGGAGTTCCCCAGATTTATAATTCTGGGGGACTTTAATCTGCTTTCCCTGGAAATGGGCTCTGGGATAGTTCAGAAGTTCATGGCTTCCATGGGAGTCATGACCCCAGGTCATCCAGAGTCCAATTCGGGACAGTGGTCTCACTCTGGATTTGATGTTCCTGTCAGAGTGGCAAGGTGGAGTGTGAAAGACCAGGTTCACACATGAAGGTCCAATGAAACTGATTTATGGCTAAATAGCCTATATACAGGAATCTTCTCAATGGATGGTTAGCACCTGCTTGGAGTTAGATAAAAGTTAATAGAATTCAAGGGAGGTTGGACTTAGTCCTCTTGAGTCTATGTAGGGATTCTAGGCTGATCCCTCTTTTATCTCTACTCCCAGGTTCTGCCATTTCTTCTCCTACATCAACAGAGCTCACACTGTCCCCTTTTGTCATGGTTGGATCATGCCCTGATTGTGTGCACCCGCTGCAAGGAGTTGGCTTGGTCCGCCCCCAGTGACTGATGAATGCTAAGTGGTTTCAGAGGGAGCTGGGGGTTATTCCTATCGGTCTGTTGCATGGTCCATCCAAAGCCTTGGTTCTTGCTTGGAATAAGGGGATTGGATTGTGCCATTCCCCCTTGGTTTATGGAGGAGTTGAGTTGAGGAAGATGAAAAAGGAGAAGAGACATCTAGAATGTCACTGGCGCTCAACAAGAAACGAATTCAATCGAACGTGGGTTAGAGTTGATATTAAGGCCTTTGTGACAGTAAGGATGACGAAGCCCCAATACTTCTCCATGCTTATTGTATGGCCCTCCTAGATAAGGGGGGACTCAGAGTACTACTTATAGGGGCATGCAGAGGAATTTACATTTCATCTGCTGGATAAAGTTGCTGGGATTTATTCTCAATTGGACACTGGCATTGTCACAATCCAGAGGAAGTATTTGGGGAGGATTCTTGCCTGGTTGTCTGGGAAAAGTTTGAACCTGTTGGACCTAAGGAAGTGGACAGGATCCTCGGGACTATGGATTCACTGCTCTTTAGATCCATGACCCTCCCGGCTTATGAAACCAGCCCAGAGAGTGGGTACTAGCAGTGGTTAATTCTTCTGTTAACTGAGGGGGTTGTTCCTTTACTTAAAGAGGACTTGGTTTGCCGCCTCCTCAAGAAGCCATTGCTGAATCCCGCCATACTGGATCATTTTCATCCGGCTTCTCACTTCCCTTTCTTGGCGAAGGTGGCAGAGGAAGTGGTTGAGCAGCAGCTTCAGAGATTCATGGAAGAAATGGATTATCTAGATCTTTTTTTTAGTCAATGTCATTTCTGTCAGGTATGGGTCAGAAACAACATTGGTCGTGCGTTTGCTGGTGTGGTGGGATGGTGGTAGTGCACTCATCCTTGCCCTACTTGACCTCTCAGTATCAGTTTTTGATACCATCAACCCTAGTGTTCCTCTGGACTGGCTTGGCGAAAGGAGAGGATGGCATAGTGTTGTGTTGGTTCACTTCCTTGCTTCATGATCAATTCCAGCCAAGGTTGTTTGGAGTGGGTAGAGGTCCCTCCCCCAGGACCTTCTATGGGATGTCACAAGAGTTTGGTGCTTCCTTCTGTCCGTTTTAATATCTACAGGAGGCCACAGGATGAGTTCATCCATCACCATGCTGATGATACTTAATTATATACCTCAACCCCTGGCAATTTAAGAGATGCTGTAAATGTCTTATCCTGTTGTCTGAAGATTGTAAGGGTTTGGATGGGGAACAATAGGTTCCAGAACCTGAAAAGACTGGGTCACTTTTCATTGTAGGGCCTTCTGGCTGCAAGATTTTGTCCTCTTTGGTGCTGGATGGGGTTGCGGTACCTCAGATCTGATGCACACACAGTCTGAAAGTCCTTCTAAAGTCATGACTCCTGCTTGATGAGCAGGTAGCAGCCATGGCTAAAAGGACGTTAGCTCGGCTTTTCTTGTGTGCCAATTAGAGATGTGAAGGCCCGGAAAAAACCGGAAAAATTTGGGAAAAAACCTTTTTTTTCTTCGTTTTTTTCCTGAAGGCTTTTTTGTTTTTTTTCAAAAAAATTGGAAAAATTGAAAAAAGGAAAAAAAACATTGTGGAATATTTTATTTTAACATGATGAATAAAATATTTTAAGACAGGGTGTTCAAATATTTTCCAAATCATTTCTAAAAAAAATGTATGATTACAAATAAATATTATAAAAAAGTAAATTCTGTTTGTGATAATTGTTTGGCTACACTATATTTTTAATATGCTAGTTGTGATAATTTTATGCCAAGTCAAATTGTCCATAGTCATATTTTATGTTCCTAAAGTAACAGAAGGACTTTCAATCTTAAAAAGACAAAAAAGTGCTAATGTAGCATTTTTTTCAATTTTTCCGAAAATTTCCGTTTTCCCCCCCAAAAAAACAGAAAAAAACCGGGGTTTTTTCCGAGCTTCAAAATTTCTGGAAATTGTCAAAATCTCTAGTGCCAATTGCTCCCATTCCTGGATTGGCAAGCCTTCCTCGTAGTCACTCATGCCCTGATGACCTCCAGATTGAACAACTGTGATGCGGTCCATATGGAGCTCTCCTTGAAGAGTATTCAGAAGCTTCAGCTAGTATGAAAAGCAGTGGTACAGGTAGTTAGTGTGTGCACTCCCAAGTACATGTTACACCTTTGTTTGATGAGTTGCATTGGTTGCTAATTTGCTCCTGGGTCCAATTCAAGGTGCTGATTTTAACCTTTAAAGCCCTTCATGGCAAGGGATTGGTTATTATCTGAGGAACCACCTGTCCCTAATTACATCAGCCTATTCCATTAGATCTGGCAGAGAAGATGTGCTTCTGGTCCTGTCTGCTAGGGACTTATACTTGGTAGGCCCAAGGAGGTCTTATGGAATATTCTCCCCTCTCCCCCCAAATTACTCCCATCCTTTTTGATATCCCCAAAAGTCCCTAAGACTTTGCTATCTCCTCAGGCCTGGGGCTCCTGAGTGACCAAAAACTCTCTTTGATGGCTCCACTGATGAGTGCGCCATTTTATCCTTCTTTGTCCAGTGTTTGTATGTCTAATTTTTATGGTATTTATTAATATTGATTTTATATTTTCGCTTTTATTGGTTGTTTTGATCAGAACTGTTCTCCATCCAGAATCGCCTCCGGTGAGATGGGCAGCTATGTAAACTTGATTAATAAATAAAATTGGATTGATGTTTATATGCTCATCACTGATTTTGTTTAAAGTATGTATGTCCCAAGTGTGCCTGATTGAACCTAAAGAAAACAACAAATCCTAGTTACAGCAAATTACTTCTGGCTTCTAGTTGGCTAGTAACCAAATATACATCTGTACCAGTGGTGGGTTGCTGCCGGTTCGGACCGGTTCGCCTGTACCGGTGGCGGAAATTTTCACCCGCTCACCAAACCGGCAGCGATGGCCAGCTGTCCATGCCCCCGAACCGGTCCTCCGGTCGCCACGGCTGGCAAAGAACCCTCTGCGCATGTGCAGAGGCTTCTGCGCATGTGCAGCGGGTCATTTCCCTGACGTGACGTAGGCGCGCGTGCAAAACGCGCACTTCCGTCGCTATGCGAACCGGTAGGGAAGGTAAGTGGAACCCACCCCTGATCTGTACTGCTATAAAAGTTGGGTTGGATAAAATCGGAGAAGGTTTTCAACGGGAGGCAATCTTTAGATCGGACCTATTGAGAGTTCAGGTGATCATGGTGAACTGCTTTTAACATTTAGGTCACGTGCGAAGTGGAGATAATACATGAATCTCTTTATTTTATTTTATCTGTTGCATCTATTTTTCCTTGTCTCTGGGAGTTTGAGGTAAAATGCCTTGTAACCACAATCCCACGAGGTAGAGTGTGCTGAGGGATAATGGTTCCCCCAAAGCAGGGGTGTCAAACTGGCGGCCCGCGGCCCGGATGCGTCACACGCAGACCACACCCACCCCAGCTCCGCGAAGGGAAAAAACATTGCAATACATAACGTGACAGCAACGTAACACGGCAAGTTTGACACCCATGTCCTAAAGCAGCAGTTCTCAACCTGTGGGTCGCGAACCCTTTGGGGGTCGAACAACCCTTTCACAGGGGTCGCCTAAGCGCGCTCTAGCCTGCCATCTTGGTGCCACGCCCCCTTTGTCACATCGCGCGCGGGGTGGGGGTCGCGGTGGCGGGGCGGGGGTCGCGGCATTAGGAAGGTTGAGAACCACTGTCCTAAAGCAATCCAGTGAATTCTACAGTCAAGAGGGAATTAAACTCTGGAATATTTCTGGGTTGTTTTTTTCTCTCCTAATTTCAGTATGATGATATTTATATAGGTAGTTCTCGAATTACAACCATTCATTTAGTGACCATTCAAAGTTAAAACGGCACTGGGAAAAAAGTGATTTACGATTGTTGCAGCATCCCCACAATCAAAATTCAGGCGCTTGGCAACTGGCATGTATTTATGACGGTTGCCATGTCCCAGGGTCATGTGATCACCATTTGTAACCTTCCCAGAAAGCTTTCCCACAAGCAAAGTCAATGGGGGAAGTTAGAGTTGCAATACACTGATTCGCTTAACAACTGTGGTAAAAAGGTCATAAAATGGGGCAAAACAACTGCCTTACTTAGCAATAGCAATAGCACTTAGACTTATATACCGCTTCCCAGTGCTTTTACAGCCCTCTCTAAGCCTTTTACAGAGTCAGCATATTGCCCCCAACAATCTGGGTCCTCATTTTACCCACCTCGGAAGGATGGAAGGCTGAGTCAACCTTGAGCCTGGTGAGATTCGAACTGCCAAATTGCAGGCAGCTGGCAGTCAGCAGAAGTAGCCTGCAGTACTGCACTCTAACCACTGCACCACCAAGGCTCTGGAAGTTTTGGGCTCAATTGTAAGTCGAGGACTACCTATATACTATAATTAAAGGTTACTGACGTTCTATTATTTAGATGTATTGAAAATAGAGAAGAGGAAAAAAGCAATTCTATCAATTCTAATGTAGGATAATAATATTGAAAACATTAAAATTATTTGGCTTTTTCATTCAGAGTTGAATATAACATTGAAAAAAAAAAAACCACTGTGACTCCCATCAAAGTATTTGTTGTACAATAGAGGTTTTGGTCTTAAGCTAATTATTTAATATTAAAATATTTTTAAACTATTACAATAATATTAAAACTATATGTAATATGTTAATAAAAGGAAAAATAAGATGAATGGAACAAAATTAACAAAAACTAAAATACCAAAAGCAGAAAAAGAGAAAAATGGAAAAAGAAAGGGTTCTGACTTCTCCCTTTTTTGTACATAATTTGCAATATTCATAGACATTTAGGTCCTTTTAGAAATCATATGGTATGTGCTAATATTTGTCCTCCTGTATGATGTTTTGTATGTATGTCATATTCTCACAAATATTTTAATGTTCATCTACTTTAAATAAAATTTACTCTCATGGAAAAGTAAAATGGGAGAGTATGGTATCCTTTTAGGGTTGTTATTAAAATTTGCTTAGATGCACTTCGGCTACAAGATCAAACAGGAACATATAAAAACTATGCATAGTATATAGAGAGTGGATAAAGAAAAGTCTTTATCTTGTAGTAGGAGAATGGCAGGGTCACCCGGTGAAAAGTTATGGATAATACCTTCAGGAAGGAGAATAGGAAGCTTTTTGTCATAGAGCACAAAATTAACTTGGGAGATGTATTGCCGCAAGAGTTGGCAGTGATCATCAACTTTGATGACTAAACCAGGATTAGACAAATCCATGTTTATGAAGGAAGATGTGTCACAACTGAAATATGGAACTTTGCTACATGTAGTCCTCAACTTACGACCACAATTGAGCCCCAGTTTTTTTGTTGCTAAGCGAGACAGTTAAGTGAGTTTTGCCCCACTTTACAACTTTTCCTGCCATAGTTGTTAAGTGAATCGCTGCAGTCATTAAGTTAGTAACATGGATGCTAAGTGAATCGGGCTTCCCCACTGACTTTGCTTGTCAGGAGGTCGCAAACCATGATCACATGATCCTGGGACTGTCATAAATATGAACCAGTTGCTAAATTTTGATCACGTCACTATGGGGCTGCTCTCAACGGCCGTAAGTGTGGAAAACAGTCATAAGCCACTTTTTTTCACTGCCGTTGTAACTTCGACTGGTCATTAAACGAATAGTTGTAAATTGAGGACTACCTATATTTAGGAGATGCTAGGAAACAACAGTGGGAAGGAGATTGTTGTTCTCAGGTGCTTTGGTGGACTGGAAAGAGAGGGTGCCAGATCTGTCTTTGGTCTAAGGCTCTTTCTTAGGCTCTTCTGCCGCTGAAGATGACTACCAATAAAATGGGAAGGGAAGTACTCTGGAGAAACTTTAGAGGCCCACCAAAGGAAGACCACCAGAATTACTCTGTGGGACATGGGTCCATCCCGAATATCCCAAATAAATTCTTCGTTCTTCTGTTTTTAGGTATACAAATGCTCTCTGTCCAGCCAGACACCAAACCGAAAGGTTGTGCTGGCTGCAACCGTAAGATCAAGGACAGGTATCTCCTCAAGGCCCTGGACAAATACTGGCATGAGGACTGCCTGAAATGTGCCTGCTGTGACTGCCGTTTGGGGGAAGTGGGCTCTACCTTGTACACCAAAGCCAACCTTATCCTGTGCCGCCGAGACTACCTAAGGTAGGACTGACGTTCTTCAGCGCACCATTTTTCATCCCTGTTTGGTTCCCTTCCCTTGCACTGCATGCCGTGTAGCCCAAATGAAAGTCGGCCATTTTTGACTGTTGCTACGGATACCTTGCCACATGGATGCACCATGGCAAGCATACAAATGTGGCTTCAAGCAGGGGGAGCAGCGCATAGTCTATAAACTGATTTGAGTCCATGCCTTCACACATCTATTCCACTCAATGGGAGATTTTTTTTAGACGTGCTAGAGTAGCTTTGTGCTGATATGAGTGTGTTCTTTATTAACACTAGTGGTAGAATACGTTCGTAGGCAACTGTATTTTTAGCATGATTGCTTAAAAATCTGTCAGATTCCTGTTTTTTCCTTGCCTCTAGGCCAATAGTTACTACATGATAAAACTATTCCCAGTGCAGACCAAGGGTGCAGGTGATGGGAAGGTTGACAGGTAAAACAGTCAGGAAAAAAAATCCTTTCCTAATTTGCCACAGATCTTTGCTTTGCAGTACACTGCTATCAATATATCCTTGATTCGGTAAATTAAAAAGTAATATTTCTTGGGCTCAAATCCCACCCCTCCTTCTTTTTTTCCCGAGTTTTCTGCAGTGAATGTTTCTAGAATTTGGGCCATTAAGATTTCCTGACCGGACTTGACCTGCTTATTTTATTTTCCTAAATAACAGTCAAATGTAGCTATCACCTTTGTTCAAATTGTGTAAACACAAGGTACTTTCCTTTATGGTGGTTGACAGCCAGCATTTCAAATATCAAGAGAAGAGGCAAGCCAGAAAAACACATGGGGCGGGATGCAGGCTTATTTTCTGAATCTGATGATTATAAGAGTCTTTTTCAGAGCTTGTGAGGATTCATGCAACCGAACTGTTTTGTTTTCACCAAAAGACGAAACAATGATAAAACCTCTGAAGCAATGATGGTGACAATTATTGTTAGCAGAGACCTTGCCATTTATCTTTAGAATTTGTCCAGTGCACCTTGTTATAGGAGAACATGCTCAAAGACAATAAAAAAACCCCTCTTAATTTCAGCAATAATTTGAGATGTTTTATTTTAAAGTTCCAAATGGGAAACAGTTCTTCATTCTTTCCTGTAAGACTCGTGCAACATTTCATACAGAGATGCCTAAGTACGTGATGATGTATGCAAACATTTCAGATATTGCTGGCTATTACCCAGCTGATCCTGCTGAGTGCTGACAGTTCACATCAAAATTATTTTATGTGTCAGTCAGAGATGCTAACACATAATCAGCATGTTTGCTCTCAACATTCAGATGGGAATGTTTAAGGCAAATATCAGGACCAGTTTTCGAGACAACATAGTAAAGGAAGTGAATTTGGTTGACATATTTGCAGCTCCCTAGATAGCTGACGTGGTGGTGGACACAGAAATTCTGCTCTTTTTTTTAAAGCAGTTTCATTTGGGGGGGGGAAGAGTTCTGATATCTTTCCATAGAACTGAATGGAAAAAAATGAGAAACTGAGAAGCTGCTAATTTCTAGAGAGATAGTCCTGTAGTTTTCCCACTACCAGAAGTCACACAAATACATATATACCTCTTGGACACCTTGCTATTAAATACATTTCAACCCACCATATTCCATCTATGAGAGTTTCCCCAAATTTCTCCTCGAAGAAATTTCAAGGCAAATTTCTTTTGTCCAGAACTTTGGTGAAAAGTTTCAAAAGGTCACTTCCTAACTTCAAGCAGATGCCGATGAGAACATGAGAATG
The DNA here is from genome assembly GCA_003457575.1 of Thermophis baileyi. Taxonomy (NCBI): domain Eukaryota; kingdom Metazoa; phylum Chordata; class Lepidosauria; order Squamata; family Dipsadidae; genus Thermophis; species Thermophis baileyi. The sequence goes on from QLTV01003454.1 coordinate 1,952,642, forward strand.
GGTTTTTTTTTTTTTTTTTTAAAGTATTTTTATCTTTTTCAGGAGAACTTGGTATGGTGGAATATACAGCTAGAGTGGGGAATGGAGATCAGAGATTAACTAGCTTGGAATAGAGGTGGTATTCAGCCGGTTCGTACCGGTTCGGGCAAACCGGTAGTAGCGACCTGCGGGCGGACCCGCCCCAATACTTTGCCGTCCTATTTAGGCACATTTCGAAGCCGCGCGCATGCGTGCTAGCCGCGCACACAAGCAAAGCGCATGTGCACGCTCACATTTGCAAACTGGTAGGTAAAGTAAGTGAATACCACCTCTGGCTTGGAATCACTGCAGAGGTGGAAGCAACAGAGACTTCCCCCCCCCCTGCCGCCGCCACCCCCACCCCCCAAATCCTTGGAAACTTCATCTGGTTGCTCCCAAGAGAGTGAAGTTAGTCTGAGAAGATTCTTGTTATAGGCGAGTGGCAATCAAGAAACTTTGCTGATCAGCTCCTGGTGTCGTTCTGACTGAATCAGAATCAGAGTAGAGCTGGAAGGGATCTTGGAGGTCTTCTAGTCCAGTCCCCTGCTCAAGCAGCAAATCCTATACCATTTCAGACAAGCGACTCTCCAGTCTCTTCTTAAAGTCTCTTCTGGTTCTTTGCATCTCACATTTGGCCATTTGATAAAACTCGGATGTAATACAGATAGTCCTCAACTTACAACAGTTCATTCAGGGACCGTTTGAAGTTACAATGGCCCTGAAAAAAGTGACCGTTTCATGACCGTTTTTCACACTTAACAACCTCTGCAGCATCCTCATGGTCACGTGATCAAAATTCAACCGTTTGGCAACCGATTCATATTTATGACATTTGCAGTGTCCCTGGGTCAGGGGTGGGTTCTACTTACCTTCCCTACCGGTTCGCATCGCGTCGGAAGTGCTTCACTCACACGCGCGCCCCCGTTATGCAAATGACATGTGCAGAGGGTTCGTTATGCACATGTGCAGAGGGTTCTTTGCAAGCCGCTTTCAAGGAGCGGTGACCGGAGAACCAGTTCGGGGGCGTGGCCGGCCAGCCATCGCTGCCGGTTCGGCGAGCGGGGGCTAATTTCCGCCACCGGTACAGGAGAACCGGTCCGAACCGGCAGCAACCCACCACTGCCCTGGGTCATTTGATCCCCTTTTCCAATCTTCTGAAAAGCAAAGTCAGTGGGGAAGGCAGATTCACTTAACAACCCTGTTACTACCTTAGCAACTTCAGTGATTCACTTAACAACAGTGGCAAGAAAGGTCATAAAAGAAATGTTGGGCTCCATTGTGATCGTAAGTCTAGGACTACCTGTAATTCTTTTAACGAATCTTTTTCCATTATTGGAATAAGACAAAAGCTGAGGAGAAAAGGATACGGTATTCTCACCTACCCCACCCCATGCCTTATTTTCTGTCTTTGTTTTAATTCAGGGGTCCCCAAACTTGGCAATTTTAAGACTTGTGGACTTCAACTCCCAGAATTCTGGGAGTTGAAGTCCACAAGTCTTAAAATTGCCAAGTTTGAAGACCTCTGTTTTAATTTGTTGAGTACAATGAAAATAGGTAGCCTTATTAATTTGGTTAAAGCTGAATTAAGAGACTGAAACATGCCATTTTTTTCGAACCCAGATGGACTAGGAAAAAGTACCAAGATCAACCGAATTTCTTCATAACACCTTCGATTATTTCTGGGGTGGAAACCAAGTTGAGCTTTAGAAAATTCACCTGCCAACTGTCTGTAGTGAGCTCGTAAGCAAGGAGCAAAATAAAACGGATTGCACGGCAACTTGATTGTTCTGTAACCCATGGGAAACATTAATAGAAAATGAAATAATTGCCTAGGAATTCCACCGGGGAAAGTGACGGTTATTCAAAGTAGACTGCATGTTTTGCATACAAAAATTCCCAGGTTCAAACCCTGGCATTTTCAATTAACAGGGTCAGATAAAGAGTGATGGGAGAATTATTCCTTGTCCTCCTGGGGCCAGGCCTGTGTCTACTACAGGTAGTCCTCAACTTACAACAGTTCGTTTAGTGACCATTCAAAGTTACAACAGCACTGGAAAAAGTGGCTTAGGACCGTTTTTTCACAGATACGACCTTCGCAGCATTCCCATGATCATGTGATCAAAATTCAAATGCTTGGCAACTGGTTCATATTTATGACCGTTGCTGCGTCCCAAGGTCATGTGATCACCTTTTGCAACCTTCCGACAAGCAAAGTCAACAGGGAAACCGGATTCGCTTAACAACCGTATTACTAATTAAAAATTGCAGCGATTCACTTAACCACTGTGGCCAGAGAGGTCATAAAACGGGGCAAAACTCACTTAACAAATGTCTCACTTAACAACAGAAATTTTGGGCTGAATTGTAAGTCGAGGACTACCTGTAGTTATTTTGGATCAAAAAAGTTTGAGCCAAAAAAAAAAAAAACTTGATTCCTATGATTTCATGGACACGTCCGCCTAGATTTTTGCCAGGAAATATGGAAGTAGCTTACCACTTTCCTTGTGTTTTAGTATTCCTTCATGGACTCCCACCCAAGTGCTAAACAGGCCTGACCCTGCTTAACTTTCAAACCCAGACAAAGTCAGACCCCCCTGCCTGCGATGGCTCTCCTAATCCATAAATGTCTTGAGGTCTCCCAGTTAATATTTGCCTAAAGATTGCAGTACAGGGAATCCTCGACTTAACGACCATAGTTGAGCCCGAATGTTTATGTTGCTAAGCGAGAATTTGTTAAGTGAATTTTGTTGCTCTATTTTAAGAACTTTCTTGCCACAGTTGTTAAGTGAATCCCTGTTAAGTTAGTAACAAGGTTGTAAGTGAATCTGGCTTTGACTTTGCTTGTCAGAAGGTTGAAAAAAGGTGATCACATGACCCGGGGGGGGGTCTATGACAATTCACCACAGCGCTCACAATCAGGAGGTTGTGAGTTCAATCCTAGGTAGAGGCAGATGTAGGGTCTCCTGCTTGGGCAGGGGGTTGGACTAGATGACCTGCAAGGTATCTTCCAACTCTGTTAATCTTGCCACAGGACAACTCACTGCAGGACAGGAGTTACACTAATAACAAAGAAATGGTGGAATAGAATAATTAAAGAAAGGATGCAAAAGGAGGGTCAGAATAAAATGTTAATGGCAAAAATTGAAATATTTTTTTATTTATTTTAAATAATTAAATAGAATTGTTACATTGTCCCGCAGCAAGTTGTCCCATGGTGAGTTGTCACACAGTGTGTTGGCTGCAATGAGTTGGCCGTGGTGAGTCGGCAAGTTGGCTGTGGCAAGTTGTCCCATTCTCTGAGCCCTGGATAGTGCGACCGTCATAAATATGAACCACTTGCCGAGCATTCAAATGTTGGTCAGGTGACTATGAGGATGCTGCAACTGTTGTAAGTGTGAAAAACGGTCATAAGTCACTTTTTTCAGTGATATTGTAACTTTGTATGGTCACTAAATGATCTGTTGTGAGTCAAGGACTACCTGTAGTCTCTAGTGAGGTCAAACTACACAAAACAGCCAACATACCTCATATGTGGGCTCATTCTCCCATTTTCTGATCTAGCAATAGCACTTAGACTTATATACCGCTTTACAGCGCTCTCTAAGCGGTTTACAGAGTCAGCATATTCCCTCCAACAATCTGGGTCTTCATTTTACCCACCTCGGAAGGATGGAAGGCTGAGTCAACCTTCAGCCTGGTGAGATTCGAATTGCCAAATTGCAGGCAGCCGGCAGTCAGCAGAAGTAACCTGCAGTACTGCACTCTAACCACTGTGCCACCGTGGCTCATCTAGCTAAGGAGTTCCCCCCCTCCCCCACCCTGTTGCTTATGCTTAGACGTGCTATTTATGTTAAACTTCCAGTTGTTGCACTTAAAGTAATTGCAGATAGTCATTTGCCTCATTACATCCGTATGTACTTAGCTATGCGATGAGCCTCTTTTTTAAAAAAAAAAAAAAAGCTCTCATTTTTAATGCTAATTTTGGAGGTCATTAAATGTGTTGTTCCCTTTTGTAGGCAAATAAGCTTTCCTACTGAGTCACTGAATTGATATGGATCTGAAGGATAAATGGCATCTACTGATGATCAGATTCAGGTTAAGTTGTGGCTTCAAGGTACAGGCAGTCCTCAACTTGCCACCACATTCGGGCCTGAAATGTCTGGTGGCCATTAAGTGAGTCTCACCCAATTTTACAGCCTATTTTGCAGTGGTTGTTAAGTGAATCACAATGGTTGTTAAGCAAATCCGGCTTCCCCCATTGACTTTACTTCAAAAGCCGTGGTGGCGCAGTGTTTAGAATGCAGTATTGCAGGCTAATTCTGCCAACCGTCAGCAGTTCGATTCTCACAGGATCAAGGTTGACTCAGCCGTCCATCCTTCCGAGGTCGGTAAAACAAGGACCCGGATTGTTGGGGGCAGGGGTGAAATTCAAAATTTTTCCCTACCGGTTCTGTGGGCGTGGCAGGGGAAGGATACTGCAAAATCCCCATTCCCTCCCCAGTCCTGGGGGAAGGATATTGCAAAATCTCCATTCCCATCCCACTCTGGGGCCAGCCAGAGGTGGTATTTGCCGGTTCTTCGAACTACTCAAAATTTCCGCTACCGGTTCTCCAGAACCTGTCAGAACCTGCTGAATTTCACCCCTGGTTGGGGAGCAATATGCTGACTGTGTAAACCGCTTAGAGAGGGCTGTAAAGCACTGTGAAGCGGTATATAAGTCTTAGTGCTATTGCTAATTTGGGCACTTTGCTAATGGTTGTAAGACAGGTGGGAAGGTCACAGATCCATATCAAATCAGTGTCTCGTAACCCCGAGACACTGCAACCATCATAAAGACATGCCAATTGCCAAGTGCTTGGATTTTGATCATGTGACACGTTGGGACACTGAAATGGTCATTAGTATGAGGATCAGTCATAAATCACTTTTTTAAACGCTGTCATAATTTTGAACGGTCGCTAAACAAACGGTCCTAAGTCAAAGGCTAGCTGCACCCCTTTCATAGGCTTTTAAAGAATCTATTCTTTTGTTTTAAGCATGTTGAGATGCCTAAAGATAGTTGTTGCAGATGATGTTTAAACTGTGTTGCTATTAACACGTAGGATGGCTGTGCTTTGAGAGAAAATTGTGTTCTGCTTCAAGTCCTACCAGAAGGCAATTCCTTTTTTCTTTTTCTTTTTTTTTTTTTTAATCTATTCTACCCTCTGGTGAGAGGTGGGATCTTTGATGACTACGAAAGAGTCAAATCGGTTCATCTGATGAAAACAGCATCGCACCGTTGTAATAATATAAGCCGTGGCTCTTTGCATAGTGATATTGCACACGATTGAAAAGGGGCAGTATTTATGACATGACACTGCTTTTGTCGTTTTGATAAAAGCAGCCAGAGCTGTGGACACCAATGGCAAGGTAGTTTTCGCTCTTCCTCCTCAGTTGTCATTTAGTGACAGCCGAAACCTCTGATATCTCTGATTCAACAAGTGAGCCGTTGAAAGAACTGCAATTTTAGAACATGTTTCCTGCCCTTGTCTGTTCTTCCCTCTCCTTTCTTCCCCTTCCCTTTTTCCTTGTGTGTTGTGCAATTTTAGAGATCAAGGATGGGGAGTCATCTCCCCCCCCCTGTCTTTTTTAAAAAAAAGCTAATATGTCTTACTCAAAATACTCAGAATTAGAATTTTTAAAAGATGTAGCAGAATGGATGCAATAAAGAGGAAGGCTAATAGCATTCAGCAAGACATATTTATCAGCTGCGAATTTGTAAAAACGGGATCTTAAATTTTACAGGTTAGAACTGCTTCTAGTAGAGTATGGGTAGTCCTCGGCTTATGACCCAGAGGTGGGTTCCTACCAGTTTGGACCGGCTCTATAGAACAGTTAGTAACGTGGCGGCCTGGGTCGCTGGAACCGGCAGCGACCCAGGCCTGCCACGCCCCCGAGCCGGTTCTCTCGGCGGCGCCATAGGCGGCGACATCTTGTTTTTTGCTTCTGCGCATGCACAGAAGCTTTTTTTAAGTACTGCGCGTGCCCACGCGGCGCGTCCCTGAGCGAACCGGCAGTACCTGAATCCGGAACCCACCCCTGTTATGACCATAATGGAGCCTGCCCATCACAGTTGTAAGTTGTAATGGTTGTGAAATGGTTCACCCATCTGACCTGATTTTACTTTTGTGCAGCGGTTCTTAAGCAAAGGCCACAGTCATTAAGTGAATCAGTGGTTGACAATGGACCAGTTTTGCTGAAAACAGGAAGTAAATGATGGGTTGTTGTTTTTTGTAAAAGTGTCATAAAACTAAGTCGCATGACACATGAGCCCCTGCATACCGCCGTACATGCAGGCCGGTTGTACGGTCCTCAGAACTTCAGAACTGAGTCATTAATACTCCCGAGGGGATTCATTGTAACTTCAAATATTGACTAAGTGACCAGTCGTAAGTTGAGGACTACCTATGCTTTCCTATCTACCCTAGATTGCTGATGCATTGCAGGAGATTATGGGCAAATCCCAACATTACCTTTCCAGCTGTTCACAGAAGGACAGAATTAAAACGCTTTGTATTGTTCAGATGAGCTAGTTTGCCAGTTGGCTTCTCTATGTGGGTTGTCACAACTCAGAGGTCTTCAAACTTGGCAACTTTAAGACTTGTGGACTTCAACTGCCAGAATTCTCCAGCCAGCTTTGCTGGCTGGAGAATTCTGGGAGTTGAAGTTCACAAGTCTTAAAGTTGCCAAGTTTGGGGACCCAACTGCTCCAATTCCTCAATTTCACGGCTAGAAATTCTGCAAGTGATTGTCCTAACATCTCTGGACAGAGTCAGGTTGTGGTAGACGAAAAACAATTAGGCAATAAGAAAAACAAGGGATTGGCTAGGTTTTAGCTGTCTAAAACAGTATTAAAAAGAAAGAGAGAGAGAGAGAAAAAAAAAAACATTGAGCCCAGTGTCAGAAACACAGAGACAGGGGAGTGTTCTGCAGAAAACCAGCAATTCCCTTCTGTGTGTAGACATCACAATATTTAATTTATGAACCACTGTACTACTACTGACACATCTTTCCCCCCGAGATGAAGGATGTTTGTTTAACGGGCTGATCTTTTCCCCGTCATTCAGATTGGCAGCAATTCCTCTTACAAGTACGATATTTCCACTTCTATACAATCTGTTATCCCTGACTAATGGCCAGGTGTTATTCTTGAAGATTTTTTTTTTTTCACTTTAAAAAAAAAAACCTCATAGGTATCATCTCAGGAAGAAGGTATTTGAATTCCAAATGCCTTCTCACACTTTTATTAGGAGGAATGTATACAATAGCTAAGAATACAATTACAAACGAAAATCGAAACAAACCTTTCAAACCACTGCCCAACTTAAGATGTCTTCAGGCTGGTTTCCACTTCGCTTTGCATTAAAATCATTTAAAAAGTCTGTACAAGAAATGTTGTTCATCTCTCTTGAATCACACGTTTCTACACAGTATTCAAAGTTTGCTGCATTGCCTACGTGTGGTTCATTATTTTCTGTAATGAAGATGTTTTTTAAGGTGCATTTTTACATTTGGAAACCCCTGTTAAAATTTAAAGCGGCGTGGCAATTGAAGGACAATTACGTTGAATTTGAATATTAGTTCTGGAAGTATGAATAAAAGTAAGTGCATTGGCCAAAATCCTTCACTGAGACTAACGATGCAAAGAAATAAGTTGCTAATTATCAGGAACAATTTTGTTCTAAAGTAAGGATTAAAATCAGGGGTGAAATTCAGCAGGTTCTGACAGGTTCTGGAGAACCGGTTGTGGAAATTTTGAGTAGTTCGGAGAACCGGCAAATACCGCCTCTGGCTGGCCCCAGAGTGGGGTGGGAATGGAGATTTTGCAATATCCTTCCCCCTGGAGTGGGGAGGGAATGGGGATTTTGCAGTATCCTTCCCCTGCCACGCCCACCAAGCCACACCACGCCCACCAAGACACGCCCACAGAACCAGTAGTAAAAAAAATTGGATTTTACCACTGATTAAAATGCGTACCCATCACAATGCTCCTCATCCATATCTCAGTCAAGTTAAATTATGTCTTCTTGTATAATATATATGGAATGGCAGTTAAGGTATTGGAGACCCAGGTTCAAATCTACCCTCAGCCAAAGAAAATCACTGTGTTATATTTTTCAGCCCAATCTACTTTATAAATTGAGATGAGAATCCTCCTTAATCTCTTGGGGGAATTTTGAGCTAGAAATCCCATCATTCTTGGTAAATCAGATACATTGATGAGTCTTTTTTAAAGCTTCTTTTATTAGAGTTTATTTTAGTGTAAAATACAAATGGAAATAAAGATCAGGAAAGAAAGGGGAAAGGAGTGCAAGATACAAAGAAAAAGAAAGAAAAGCAATGATTCTGACTCTTTCCGTGAAGTGGAATACAAAAATAAAATTGCAACCTCAACTTTTGGCTTTGCTATCCAGTTCATACAATCCATTTCTATAAAAGTAACATTACTTTAATCATCAAATCTAAAATCAAAATTTCATATATAATTTTCTGTTTTGAGCATAAAGCCCAGAAGCTGTTTCCAAGTGAAAACAAAACTGGATAAATTCTTCTCTTTAATTCAAACAGTTAGCTTTGCTATCTCAGCCAATTTTATCACTTTTTAAATAACGGAGTCTTGAGTGAAAATGGTTCCTATGCCTTCTTTTTCAGTCTCTTCCAAGTATTTAATATTAGTCCATCTTCATGTGGGTGCTCCAACACTGGAGGTTTTTAAGAAGAGATTGGACAACCATTTGTCTTAAATGGCACTGTGTTTCCCCAAAAATAAGACCCTATCTTATATTTTTTTGAACCCTGAAATAAGCGCTTGGCCTTATTGCCATGCACTCAAAAGCCCGATTGGGCTTATTATCAGGGGATGTCTTATTTTGGGGGAAACAGGGTATAGGGTTGGAGGTTGGACTAGAAGACCTCCAAGGCCCCTTCCAATTCTGTTATTATGTTATTCATATTTAAATATTGTAGACCAGTTTGAACTTTCCAGATAGCCCCAGTTGTGAGCGTCAGTCTCAGTTCCAGGGTTCTTTTGAGGAAAGAACCATTCATTATTTTGAGTCACTTACCTATTGATTGATTGATTGATGCGATTGACATGAACCGTGGGCCCCCATGTTGGAATAAAATGGTTTGTGACAACTAGCATCATGTTCTTTTCCATTTCCTGCCTTCAGTGAAGCTTTGGGTTCACTCCCCTTGTACATTTTTTTTTTCCTAAATCATTGTATACCAACTTACAATGAGCACGCGCTTTTGCAAAGTACTGTCAGAATTGCAGGGTAGCTGATTGCATCGTTACATTTGGATAGCTGCCCCTCACCAACTTGAAAGCTTGAGGATTCTCTGCAAAAGGAGCGGGGTTGTTAATTCAAGCCCCCAACATGAAATGTCGTAAAAATTAACCTGCCCACTTCTGTGGGTGTTTTTTCTCCCTGGAGGACAACCCAGTCAGAAGATGAGGAGCTATTCCATTTTTTTTCCTCGTGTGTGTGTGTGTGTGTGTGTGTGTGTGTGTGTGTGTGTGTGTGTGTGTGCATGCGTGCGCGAGCGAGTGTGTGTTTATTGGGGGGGAGTAGCTAAATGATGGGAGGGTGAGGATGCTGTCTAGTTCAGGGGTCCCCAACCCCCGGTCCATGGACCGGCACCAGACCGCGGCGTGCCAGAAACCGGGCATTTATTGAGTTTTTAAGCCTTGCAATTCTGAAGGCATCTCTGTAATCCAGGCAGTTCAAATGAACATAGCGGTTTATTACAAGCTTAAGCTCTCTACAAGAATCTGAACTACTAACGGTCAAAGTAACTTGATGATAGATAAGAGTCAAAGGAATTGAAGGTGGGCCGGACTTAGATCTCTTGTGGGTGTGAAATGACTTATGACTGAAGTTGTGTTTGACCCCTCCCTCGGGCTCAGCCTGGTCATCTCCTACAGGAGCCCTCAAAGGCCATCCAAATTCCTTGGGATATCCACTGACCTAAAACTGCTCAATGGAGACTATCCACCCTATTGCATACAACCCTCAACTCAGTGGTGAAATTCAAAAATTTTCCCTATCGGTTCTGTGGGCGTGTCTTGGTGGGGGTCATGTGACTGGGTGGGCGTGGCCAACCTTTTTTTTTTAAACTTTTTAAAGCATTTTTTAACTACTGGTACGGCAGTTAAAAAAATGCTTTAAAAAGTTCTGACGATCAGCTGTGACAATCAGCTGTGCCCCCGATTGTTGGAACCTTTTTTTTTTAAACTTTTTAAAGCATTTTTACTACCTATTCGCCGGAACCGGTAGTAAAAAATGCTTTTAAAAAGTTTTTTTAAAAAGGTTCCAATGATCGCGTGGTACAGCTGATTGCCACAGCTAATCATCGGAACCTTTGTTTTACTTTTTTAAAGCATTTTTTTACCACTGGTTCAGGCGAACCGGTAGCATTTTTACTACCGGTTCAGGCGAACCGGCCCGAACCGGTAGCATTTCACCCCTGCCTCAACTGCCCCTCCTCCCAAACAATAATTTTCCAATGACCTTCTCATTCTCCAATCAAGTTGAACTACTGCGTGGTCCTTGGTGCTCTCTGAGCCTTGTTATTTTTCTTGTAGATGTTTCATGACCTGCCTAGGTAACATCAGCAGTCCTAGAAGAGAGTGGGGTTTGCTCTCTTTTTAAATAAAATGGCTTGCCCTGTCAGTGTTGGTGGGAGAGTTCTTGGTGGTTTTTTGATTAGGTTGCTATTGACTGTTTGACTCTTTGTCTGAGTTGGTAGTTCCTTGACTGTCAATTACAGGTAGTCCTGTATCACAATTGAGCCCAACATTTCTTTTGCTAAGTGACACAGTTGTTAAGTGAGTTTTGCCCCATTTTATGACCTTTCTTGCCACAGTTGTTAAGTTAGTAACACAATTGTTAAGTGAATCTGGCTTCCCCATTGGCTTTGCTTGTCAGAAGGTCACAAAAGGTGATCCTATGACTCCAGGACACTGCAACCGTCATAAATACGAGTCAGTTGTCAAGCGCTGAATTTTGATCACATAACCAGGGACGTGCAGCAATGTTTGTAAGTGTGAAAAACAGTCATGAGTCACTTTCTTCACTGCCGTTGTACTTTGAACAGTCACTAAATGAACTGTTGTAAGTTGAGGATTATTTGTACCAATTCAGACAAATGATCAAATCGTAAACAACAGCCTAATCAAGGGACGTCCAAGATCATTGCCGCCAACACTGACAGGGCAAGCCACTTGTATATAAACCCTCTCTCCCTTCCAGCACTGATGATGTTACCTAGGCAGGTTGTCAACTCTGAAGCTGGCCTGACTGAGGCCATCTTGGAGGCTTCAATGTTGCCGCAATGGTGCTGAGGGATAGGGAGGGGGGAATAGAGAGAGCTGGGGTCTTGTAGCCAAAACAAAATAGTTTCCCCTGAGAACCAAGGTCATTCCCACAGGTGGCTGAAAAGAGGAGAAATGAAGTTTCCAAGCAACCGGACAGCACTTTGATTGGACCATGTGACTGACTGATTGGGAAAGGGAGGAAAACTTTTACTTTTAATTAGGTGAAAACCATGGGAACCTTTAGAGTCGGTTTTCACCAGTCTATGCCAATATGATATGTCCAATAAACCTGTTCTTTGAGGAACCTGCTTGTCTCGGAGTTCTGTTTGGTATGGGTGTATTACTTGGAACCCTGACACAGGTAATGAAACGTCTAGAAGAAAACAATCAGGTTCAGAGGACACCAAGGACCCCACAGCTCAACCCTGATCTACAAATATTCTCATCTAAGTTTGACATCCTGCCTGGCAGACCAAGAGCAAAGATTTTGACCTGCTGCAGATCAAAAATAATCCTCGGTGGCAAAATTGCCGCATAGGCAGACCCAGCGGGGGAGCTCAGAAGTTCTCCTAGGAGTTTACATGGTGGGGTGCTGTGCCATCCTGCTGCTGAAGCTGCTATCTAGCCATGTGGCATGAAACTAAATGAAAGCTTGGCAACTATAGGCAATTCAGTTGCATTAACTAATGAGCTTCATCGAATGCGATGAAAAGGCGGAAGTGCAGCTGCGCCAATAGGAGCAATTTAGGTCAATCACCCTTTTCACTTTGGGTTTTTAACTAGGCATACCCTGCTGAGCATCCAATGACTACAAAGTGCCATTTCGTTTCCGATTTAATTTTGGCAGCATTTTTACCGAGGCACAAGCCATTCACACACGCAGCTAAATTATCTTGCAGTTGGAGACTTTAACTCCAGCACGGTGATGCTAAATATCGGAGTGTTTTGCATCTTGGCAAACAATACGGTTCCCTTCTCTGACTCTCAATCTTATCCACCCATCCCTTTCCGCCTAATGTGTCTTGAATTAATACACTACATGCCACCATAATAATAAATATTTCGAATAGACAAAAGGCTGGTCTAGAGAAGATGACCCAACTGACTATATTCAGAGTCGGAGAGATGTAGAAATCTGTTTTCTCTTTTTTAATTCTCCTATGTCTATTAAAAATCTCCTTACAATGTTAATTAGGCTTACACTCTGTTGCAAGGATTTGCTTGGACAGAAGGTTCTTTCATGGCTGAAGTAGTGCTGAATGGAAAGTTTGGATAGAAGCACAAATAGGCCAATGTAAATGCAGATACAGAAAAACGATTGGCGGGTTTTCTCCCATCCGTTCCCACAAAGCATGAGTACCACGTTGTGTTAACTGACTTGTAAGCCCCTCTTAGCGTTCCATCGTTTAAAATAAATTTAAATTATTTCATATTTTTTTTAAAGTCTGAAGATCTCCAACTCACCTCTGAGTCTAGAAAAGGCTCTCCACCAAATTGCAAGATGAAGAAATTTAATCTCAAAGGTATAAGAGCCGAGGTGGCGCAGTGGTTAGAGTGCAGCACTGCAGGCTACTTCAGCTGACTGCTAGCTGCAGTTCGGCGGTTCAGATCTCACCGGCTCAAGGTTGACTCAGCCTTCCATCCTTCCGAGGTGGGTAAAATGAGGACCCAGATTGTTGGGGGAAATATGCTGACTCTGTGAACCACTTAGAGAGGGCTGTAAAGCACTATGAAGCGGTATATAAGTCTAAGTGCTATTGCTATTGCTATAAAACCAGTGGTTAAAATTTGATAGTGTAATGAGGAGTAGACAGATGTGAGCCTACCGAATAGCTTACATTGTAGATGTAGATTAGTTCGATATTTGTGTCTAGAACAGCATGGAGAAAACATGCAATGGCAATGACTTCAAGCAAAATTATGAGATCAGCCTGTGGAAACAAGAAAAATATGCTCCTCCGTGATACTCTTTGGTATAAGAGGGAGGCCCTTGAGAGCCAATTGGATTGAGATGGGTGGCTATATTTGAATAAATACATTGAATAGTTTTTTGTTATAACAGAGGTAGTCCTTGACTTACAACCACATTTGAGCCCAAAATTTCTGCTGCCAGATTGAGGCAGTTGCTAAGTGAATTTTGTACCATTTTACGACCTTTTTTGCCCCAGTTGTTAAGTGAATCACCTCAGTGGTTAACTTAATAACATGGTTCTTAATTGAATCTGGCTCCCCCGTTGACTTTGCTAATCACAAGGTCACATAAGGTGAGCACAAGACCCCAGGACACTGCAACTGTCATAAATATGAGTGAGTTGCCAAATTTTGATCACATGACGTTGGGCAACGGTCATAAGTGAAAAACGGTCATAAGTCACTTTTTTCACTGCTGTTGTAACTTTGAACGGTCACTAAATGAACTATTGTAAATCGAGGACTACTTGTAATTTTCATTTATAAAGTAGAATTCTGGTGGAGTTTGTTTCCTGATTTGGCCTAGCTCAGGGGTGTCAAACTTGCGGTGTCACGTTGTCGTCACGTGACGTATCGCGACTGTTTTCTCCTTCGCTAAACCTGCAGGCCGCAAGTTTGATACCCCTGGCCTAGCTCAGTGTAGGAGAAGGACAGGCAGAGCCTGGAGGCAGAGTCAAGAGAGGGATCAGTCTAGAGTTATTACGTTCCCACAAGTCCAACCCTTTTTGAATTCCATTAACACTTATCCAGTGCCAATTTAACGGTGACCATTAGTTGACTAGATTCTTGCTATATGCATGAGCAATAAATCAACTTAACTATAACTTTAAAGTGTGGGCCTGAATCCTCGTGCCTGATACTGAAAGAACATCAGATTTTGAAAGTCTGTCATTGTTTTCCCGTTTCCTTTTCTTAACGCACTTTGTGATATTTTGATTTTGCATGCATAAAGGTTCTTGCACCCTACAAAAAGATATATTTTTATAATAAAGATGTTAAGAATTAAGATCAACAGCAATAGTCTATTCCCATTCACTATATTTTTATTTATTTATTTGTATCCTAGTTTTATTATTTTTTACAAATAACTCAAGGCAGCCAACATATCCAACACACCTTCCTCCTCCTGTGTTCCCCACAACCACCACTGTGTTAGGTGGGTTGGGCTAAGAGAGGATAACTGGCCAGAAGTCACCCACCCAGCTTTCATGGTTATAGAGAGACTAGAACTCACAATCTTCTAGCCTGGTATCTTAAAATTGACCATTAAATACGTTTTATATAATAAAATGTTATTCAGGTAAATTAATTTATATAATTCACAATATTTTCTGAAGGAGATTTTCAATTGTGCTAGAACAGTCTATAATATCAAGGCTCAGTAATGTGGTGCTTATAAGGGAAGAACCTGCTCCTAGATATTTATTTGTTTACTTATTTATTCTTCCTAAATGTCCATCAGGTTTTTTCACCCATCTGACATTTTTTTAAAATTGCTAGCTTCTAGCTCTGTGTTTATTTGCAGGAATGCCTTTGGATCAAAAAGTTCTCATTGGGATGGTAGAGAAAGAGGTATTGAGGTACCAGAATTCTAGGACTATAGAATTCCATAGTGTCAGGTGCAAGAAATCGGGAGCCAAGGTTGTTCAAATGAGTTCAAGTTTAATCCATGCTACCGTGGCTCACTAGAAGAATCTGAAGTACTAATGGTCAAGGCAGAATCAATGGAATTTAAGGAGGGCTGGACTTAGTTACATCTCCTGTGGGCATGAAGGGACTCCAAACTGATGATGCACTTGACCCCTCCCTCAGGCTTAATCTGGTCATCTCCTACACATAGCTCTCTAGGTATCATCATCCTTTGTTCAGGAAGGTGCCATGGTGGACACCATAATGGACAGCAAAATCTGCAGGTAAAATAAAATATTAGCTGCTTACTCCATGTGAACACTTCAATCTCTTTCCGGACCATGGCTCTGTCATTTGTTTTAATATGTCTGTTCTGTTTAGTTAGTCTGTTAGTGTGCATTTCTAAAAATAATCGGGCTGAAAATGAATACTTAAGCATGTTCTTAATTGCATAATTTTATACACTTGTTCACAAAAAATGTGGGTTGATATTTATATACCTCAGGACTGAAGGGCTGTCACAGAGCAGAGCGGGTCGTCCTGTCCTCCAAAGCACCTGAGGGCAGGACAAGAATTAAAGTGTGGAAGATCATTAAAGAGAGATCCAACCTAGAATTAAGGAGAAATGTCCTGACAGTGAGAACAATTATTCAGTGGAATAGCTTGCCCCCAGAAGTTGAGGGTGCTTCATCACTGGAAGTTTTCAAGTAGAGACTGGACAGTCATTTGTCCAGAATGGTATAGACTTGTTTGAGTAGGAGAACTACCTGACTCTGTGGTTTCTTCCCCAAACCCAAAAAACTTTAACCTTAGACTGTCTACTGTCGACCTCACCCCATTCCTAAGAGGTCTGTAAGGGGCGTGCATAAGCGTACCAGCGTGCCTACCGTCCCTGTCCTACTGTCCTATTGTCCTATTGTCCTCATCTATCATGTTTGACAAACAAACAAACAAATAAATAAATAAAATAAATAAATAAAAAAAACTAGAACAGGGGTCTCCAACCTTGGCAACTTTAAGACTTGTGGACTTCAATTCTGGGAGTTGAAGTCCACAAGTCTTAAAGTTGCCAAGGTTGGAGACCCCTGAACTAGAAGACTTCCAAGGTCCCTTCCAACCCTTTTATTGTATGTTCTATCGTCTATATAAATGCATTATATCAGCGGTTCTCAACCTGTGGGTCGCGACCCCTTTGGGGGTCGAACGACCATTTCACAGGGGTCGCCGCGCGCGTTAGCCCGCCATTTTGGTGCCACCGTCACTGCAGGAGTGAAAAGGTCCCGGTTCGGCCGTGCCTGCGGGTCGCCGGACAGCTGGTAGCCCGGACGCCGCCATTTGGGTTCTTCTACCCTCTGCGCATGCGCAGAATGCTTTGCGCATGCGCAGAGGGTAGAAGAACCCAAATGGCGGCGTCCGGGCGACGTCTCCCGCTTCCGATGCTATCAGCTGTCCGGCGACCGGCAGGCAAGCCCGGCCCCGGAGCATTTCGCCCCTGGTGCCACGCCCCCTTTGTCAACTCATCCCGCACGGGGAGGGGGCGGGGAGGGGGTTGCAGGGGAGGGGGTTGCGGCGGGGGGGGTCGCGGGGGGGTCGCGGCATTAGAAAGGTTGAGAACCACTGCATTATATGGATCCATATAAATGTTCAAAACGTTGCATGTATTGAGCCAAGAATAGCATTATATAGTTCAGAAAAACAGAAACGCTAAAAAGATTGTGGAGCATGAACCAACCTTGTGTGTCCAATCGCACTTGGCCAATAAAGAATTCAATTCAATTCAATTAGCTGTGAAAGTGTGCATGCCAGCCACTTGCAATTAGAATTCATTAAGACCTATTTTCTGAAGTATCCCAAACTTAGGAAGTTGTGTTCTGAAGCCAGATTTAATGCTTTTCGTAGGGAGGGAGGGATATATGGTGTTCTGGTTAAAGATTGCTTTTTCTTATTATTATAAATTCAGGAGGGTTTGTACCAGGGATGCACGGATTAGTTGCTGGCCACTGTCAGTCCCTGTACTTCCAAATGTTGCTGAAAGTGAGAAGTTGAGATTTCTGGTAGGATAAAAGAGCACCAGTATTTTGGCAAGAGAGTGAATTTTTCCTAACCATCTCCAGAAGAAGGGGTAAGGGGAAGATGCTTTACCTTAGAATCAATTTCCAGTTCTACTTCGCTGAAGATGAAAGCTGGGTGACAATTCAGAGGTAGGGCGACAGTAAGGAGATACAGATTAGACAGAAGTTAGATGCTGGAACTGAGATTTAAGTTCAGTTCCTGGAATCCCTGTCAAATCCTGTTGAGGTGGCAGGAAAAATATCTCTGTTGAGAATGGGGGCTCAGGTTTTAAGTATGTAAGAAAGAATAACAGAGTTGGAAGGGACCTTGGAGGTCTTCTAGCCCAACTCCCTGCTCAGGCAGGAAACCCTATACCATTTCAGACAAATGGTTGTCCAATCTCTTCTTAAATACCTCCAGCGTGGAGCACCAACAACTTCTGGAGGCAAGTGGTTCTACTGATTAATTGATCTAACTGTCAGGAAATTTCTCCTTAGTTCTAGGTTGGTTCTCTCCTTGATTAGTTTGCATGCATTGCTTCTTGTCCTGCCTTTCGGTGCTTTGGAAAATAGGTTGCCTCTATTCTTTGTGGCAGCCCCTTAGATATTGGAACACTGTTATCATGTCACCCCTGGTCCTTCTTTTCATTAAGCTAGACATACCCAATTCCTGCAACCGTTCTTTGTTGTTGTTTTTATCCTCCCCTAATCATCTTTCTTGCTCTTCTCTGCACTCTTTCTAGAGTCTCAACATCTTTTTTTACATTGTGGCGACCAAAACTGGATGCAATATCCCAAGTGTGATCTTAACCAAGGCATTATAAAAGTGGTATTAACACTTCACATGATCTTGATTCTATCCCTCTATTAGTGCAGAGATTATTGTTAAAAGAAGCAGAGGATGAATTGGAAAACCTGTTTAAGATGGCTGAGTAAGCGCAACTGAGTAATGAATCTCAATCAATTGCATTCAGTAGGATGAATGGATTGCTTTCTGGCAGATTTTGGCGTGCTTATTAAGGACAAAAGACTCCTCCTTGATTCTTACTACTTCGCTACTTTTTGAGGGAGGAGAAGTCATCAAAATGTTTTTTTCCATTTTCAGTTTCAAAGAAAAGAAGAAGCTGGAATTCCATGCTAAAGCCAATTCTGCAAATTTCCTGTGTTCTTATCTGATATTACACAAACATGGGGCTATTAGAAAACAGTAATACAAATGCTTGTTTATTTTCAGGCTGCGGTTTTATTGGAAATCCCAAGATTTCATTGGAAATTAAAAAAAAGAGTGAACCCTTTTTTCCCCCCTCATTCCCCAGATTTTATTTTTATCTTATGATTTATTATCATCAATGACAGGTCAGCTTGAGGGAGAAGTATAAGATGCTAAACAATAGAACAAAGAAAATAGTTTTGTAGTATTCTACTTATATAATTTTAAATATTGTAAGCCGCCCAGAGTAACACCCTCAGTAAGATGGGCGGCCAATAAATGTGATACATAAGTAAGTAAAAAATAAAATATATAAGAAATAATCAAATTAGTAACAATCAACATAAAAAGGATGAAGACCATCAAAATATCTAAAACATGTTGTCTGGCCATGACCTAAAATCAAACCAAATTGCTTCAGAGTAAGCTAAAATGTTGCCTACTGTCAAGGGCGCACTTAAATACACTTATACAAGCAAAAATGAATAAGAACCAAATTCTCTATGGTATAGAACAGTGATGGCGAACCTTTTAGGCACAGAGTGCCCAAACCGGAAGGCGCACGCGTGCCAGAGTGCCGGAAACCCGACAACCAGCTGGCCAGTGCGCATGCACACCTCTGAAACCCAACAGCCAGCTGGCTGAACTGGGGTGACGGTGCATGTGCCCACAGAGAGGGCTCTGCGTGCCACAGGTTCACCATCGCGGGTATAGAATTTAGTAGATTTGGAGGTCAGTTATAGATGAACCTACATCAGTCTAAGATCTGCAACCACAGATGATATCTGAAGAATATGGGGCTGTGAGAAGCTCTCTGTGACTTCATTCATATATAGCATTAAATTATGGTGTGCTTCAAAATGGTTTGAATAAGCAATAATTGGCAGGATTCATGCAACACTTATAACCACTATGCCAAACATTGCTTTATTTTTAGAGTGTACCAGAATCCTTTTCTCTTCTACTGAGTTGTTGAACTTGATTTGTAGAAATCTTACGTGGAAAAAGTTGATTTGTTTGTAGAGTTTCTCTACTTATAAAATCAGCTCATGTCTTTAGATTGTTTTTGAATATGGAGAGGCGGTGACAAAGGAAAGTCCATTCAACTTTTCTTTCGAGCACAGCTAGATTTTGCTAAGGTCTGCTTCCACTGACTTTAATCATAAAGTCAGCTGGGTGACTTTGAGCCAGTCCCTCTCTCTCTCAGCCCCAGGATGAAGAAGGCGAGGAGGAGGAGGAGGAGAGGTTTAAATGAGTGTGTAAACTGTCATTTACATAAAGAGGTGATTATGAGACCAGAAGGGAGCCCAAACTTCAAAAGATGCATCTTGGTCACAGAGAAGGTGCCAAGGTTACTGTAACACGGGTGTAATGAATTTTACAATCTCCATGTCCTTGAGAGCAGTTTAGAAGCCTTCAGTGATCGATATGGGTGATCCAGGGGCCTTCAGATGATCTCTATTGACGACTCAATTTACTAATGCTGCGAAATTGCAACGGTGAACCTGTTAAATGCAGAAAGAGTTATGCGAATAGAGCAAAAGCTGAAAAAAAGGAAGCAACC